>OV788320.1:1874683-2377183 GCA_928718305.1 Tetramorium bicarinatum
AAATTTCCGAAAAAAATTCATTGGACCCCATGGAGGGCGTCAAACTATGAAAATTTTTGCAGACAAAACATGCCCTTACTTTTGAAGTGATGACGAAAAGGGAACAGGAGAAGCTCAAAATCTGATAATTTCCCTTTAAAAAAGAGATTTCAAGCTTCAAAATGAAAAAAAAATTGTTCAGATACGATAAGTTTTCGCGAAGTTACGATTATTAGAAGTTGAGTGAAATTTTGGTATAAATTTTTGTTGCGCTAATTTTGTTGCTTAGTGTATTAATATAATTAACAAAACATCTGAACACAATTATTAAAACATGTATTAACATAATTATAAAATATATTTACAGGAGGTGTTCAAAATAACCCCCATCGTGCTCTTCACATAAAACTACACGCCGCACGAAACTTTCTCTACGTAATATTTGTGGCGATATTCGATGGCGATATACCAAACCGCGGAAAATTAAACTCGCTCTTATGAGTTTTCTTCAAACTTAACATAAAACTCCCCGGCATTGAAGAGTTAGTCTTCAATATACATGCTAAACTTAAAATTAAACAACTGAAACGAGATAGAACGAGAAAAAAATAGAGTGAGACTAATTCTTGAACCTGAAACAAAATCTACTAAACCAACATGTATATGTAATAACCAATAAACTTATAGAGTTGCGTAAACTTTGAAGTGATTAAATTTTAAACTACATAGCTAAGAGTAAACTGTATAAGAGTAAAACTGTATAAACAAATATTGAACAGTCTTCTGTATGAAGTACATGACTCAATATTTAACATTTTTTCGTTGTCGCTTCTCAAACATGGGCGTCCACTTCATCCTTGGGTAATGGACAAAGCTTAACAAAAGCTCTACGAGTGCTTCCATTAGCCGTACTGACAGAAGCGACTCTGGCGACGCCATCTGCTCCTGCGTGAACTTCGGTTACTTATCCAAGCCTCCATTTTGACGGTGGAAGATTGTCCTCCTTCAGCAAAACTAACGTATTAATATCTAGTTGCGGAAAGGGTTGCTTCCATTTGGTCTTCTGCTGCAACTTGGAAACGTATTCCTTATTCCACCTCTTCCAGAAATTTTGCTGTAACTGTTGAATTCTCTGCCAATTAGATAATCTGGACTCTTGCAAATGAGTTAAACTTGGATCAGCTGCTGATGTAAATGTTCTTCCTATGAGAAAGTGAGCTGGGGTAAGGGAAGTAAGGTCATTAGGGTCAGAGGATAATGGAGTTAAGGGTTTTAAATTTAAAAGTGCTTCAACCTGTGTTAAAAGCGTATAGAATTCTTCAAAAGTTAATTATGCATTCCCCGCTACACGCTTCAAATGGTATTTCACCGCTTTTACCTCTGCTTCCCATAGACCACCAAAATGAGGCGAATAGGAAGGGATGAAGTGCCAAGAGATTTCAATACTCTACTGTTTCGCTTAAATCTTTACATTCATCACGTACAAATTTACCGAGCTCAATAAGCTCATTGTTGCTACCGACAAAGGTACTTCCGTTATCACAATATATATGCGAAGGTTTTCCTCGCCGCGACACGAATCGTCTTAAGGCAGCTAAAAATGCGTCTTTAGTTAAATCCGACACAAGTTCAAGATGTAATGCCTTGGTTACAAAACATATGAACAGACTAATGTAACATTTAATAATCTTACCTCCCCGGCCTTTACGATCTTTTAGCAAAAAAGGTCCGGCATAATCTACTCCGGAATTAGAAAATGGGAACGACTGAGAAATTCGAGAATGAGGCACGTCACCCATCAACGTTTGTAATGTTCTAGGCTTGTGTTTGAAATACGTTATACATCCGTGCACAGTCCTTGTCGCTAAATTTCTTCCTTTCAACGGCCAAAACTGCTCTCGTATCGAGGCTAACAACAAAGAAAGACCTGCGTGTAATAAACGATTGTGCATATCTTTAAAAAGCAGTTTTGTGAACATTGATTGATTGATGCCAAAATGATAGGATGCTTTTTGTCCTCATCGAATAACGAACTTCTCAATCGTCCTCTCACGCGAAGTATACCCTCCTTATCTAGAAATGGTGTTAAAGAGACTAATTTTCCTTTTGTAAGTGCTGCACCAGACTTAATCACATTGATCTCTGATCTAGATGGCTTACGCTGTGAATGCTTAGCTATTTTAATTAATGACAAACGATATTCTTTTGCGCTTATAACATCTTTGTTGGCTTCTTTAGTCTTCAATAAATGTATGAATCTAAGACAGTATGAAAAAATTCGAACGATTTTAGATAAATTATCATATCGCAGTAACAAATCATCTATTATTGTATTCTCATTTGTTTCCTCTAGAAATGTAGCTATTATTTTTTGTGTTATGGGCTCTAACCTTCGTGTTATCGGCCAATTACAGGAGGATTTTATTAAGAATTGAGGTTCCACCATATTTTTATTTTTTGTTGTTCACTTGGAGCTGCCCCCCGTGACAATCAGTCTGCGGGATTTTGTTCTGTTGATACATGCCTCCAAGTCATCCCTTGTGTTAGCTCTTGGATACGGGCGACTCTGTTTGATTCAAAAACTGGAAGAAAATTGGGCTGGGTATTTATCCAACTTAATACTATTGTGAAATCACACCAAAGGGTGATGCAGTCTATGCTTATGTCAAGAGCCAAAATCACAGTAGTGACTAATTTTGTGCTGTGTGCGCACATAGTTCAAGGCGTGGTATTGTTTGCGTTCTTAAGGGTGCCACCTTTGTTTTGGAGCAAAGCAAACTAACTTTAACGTTTCCCTTTGAGTCCGTTGATCGCAAATATACACAGGCACCATACGCGTCTTTTGATGCATCTGAAAATCCATGTATTTGAATTGATACGTGTTCCCTTATTACTACCTGTCTAGGAATTTGCAAATTATTCAGCTCTACTAATTGTTCCCTGTATTGCAACCAACGGTAGTGTAACTGTGAAGGCAATGATTCATCCCACGAAAATTTTTCCAACCACAACTTTTGCAACATTATTTTTGCTACAATTATACACGGACCTAGTAGTCCCAATGGATCAAAGATTTTGGATGTTACCGATAAGATGTGTCTTTTGGTTATTTTGTTGCATTTTGGTACATTAACCACGTAGACCAAAGCATCTGCTTGCGCATTCCAGCTTACTCCAAGTGTTTTTCTTTGTCCATCGTTTGAGAATTGAATAGTAGCAGACATTTCATTTCCTTTGCTAATGCTGCTCAGGATTTTCTATGAATTTGACGCCCATTTTCGCAATTCGAAATTGCCTTCCGCTAGTATTTGCGCCGTTTGTTTAGCTATTGTGATTGTGCCCTCTTCAGTATTGCTTCCTGTCAATAAATCGTGGACGTAGAAATCGTTGAATATTATTTTAGCTATTTTAGCTTCTCTTGCTCGCACTCAACTCACAATTGATATAAGCATCTGATTGCCAAAAACGATCCTGCCGTTATCCCATATGTTACTGTATTTAATTGGAAAGTTTTTATTGGATCGTCCAAATTTTCTCGTCACAGGATTCTTTGTAGCGACCGTTGCGCCTCCTCTATTAGTACTTGCCTATACATTTTTGTGATATCTGCAGACACAATGTAGGAATGTTTTCGGAACCCGATAATGATGGAGAATAAATCGCTTTGAATTACTGGTCCCGTCATTTGAATATCGTTTAACGATTTGCCACTTGTTGTAGACGCGGATGCATCGAACACTACTTTTGTTTTAGTAGTTTCACTTTCCGATCGTAAGATGCAATGATGCGGTAATAAGAATAAGGCACTATTTGTGTTTCCTTGATTTCTGTCATATGATCTAATTGTTCGTACTCTCTCATAAATGCTAAATATTCTTTATAAAGGGCTGGATCTTTTTTCAATCTCCTTTCAAGATTTATCAAGCGTTTTTCTGCCTGGTGTCTAGCTTCGCTTAACATCGTCAGCGATTCCTTGAATGGCATACTTACAATGAAACGTCCATCTTTATCACGACGCGTGGCTTTTAAGAAATAGGCTTCACAATCTTTTTCCTCCTGGGATAGAGCTTTTACCTTTGGTGCTTCCTCCAATTTCCAAAATTTAGTTAGCTGTTGTTCTAATCTTCCGTTTTTGCTAAAATTGCATTTCACCAAATTTGAAGCCGGCTCATAGGACCTCCTATTATCCATCCTAAACGAGTTTTTTGCATAATTAAATTGTTACTTAATTTCATTTGCTCTACACAAAATCTCCCAAAACCATTGCGCTCCTATCAACAAGTCTATCTGTCCTGGTATGTTAAAAGATGAATCTGCTAATTTTAAATGAGAAGGAATCTGCATTTCCCCCAGTGCTATTTCCTCATTCGGCATTACGTCATCCATCAATTTTGGAATAACAAGATAGATTGCTTCAAATCGGAAACCATTATGAATTGAAGGTACTTCTAATTCGCATTTAAATTTAATTTGTGGACCAGGCTGATTAAGAGATACTACCTGCACGTTTATGGGAATCATTTGTAACATTAGTTTTTTACATAAGCTTTCAGAAATAAAATTGGATTGAGAACACGAATCTAACAAGGCTCGAGCCCGGCCCTTAACTTTTTCATTACCGCTCACGTTTACTATCGCAGTTGATAGGATTACATTCGGTTCATTAACTGCCTTGTATTGATTTGTGGCACACACCGTTGTTATAGAATTTTGTGCCGTCGAAATATCATCCTTTTCGAAGTATTATAATGAATTGTGTTTACTATTATACTTGCGACACATTCCAAAAGTACAATCTTTTATGAAATGGCCTTTTCTGAGACAATTTGTACATAAATTTAACTTTTTTACCTTGTCGGTCCTCTGTTGTGGTGATAGTTTTAGAAATGTGCTACATTTTTGAATATAATGTTCTCCTTTATATAAAGCGCAGCTTACCTTTCCCGTTAACAATACATTTGTTTTACCTTGTGTGGTTTTTTTGGGTTTAACTACACTATTTCTCCTATCAATACTTCGCAATAATGCAGTGCGCGAGCGTAAGCATTTTAATAAATCTTCTAACGTGGGCTTCCCTGATAAACGCAATTTTTGTTCTTCCCATTCGCGGGCGCTTTCAATATCTAATTTTGTTACAATAAGATAAATGAGCATCGAGTCCCAATGTTCGATCGGTTCCTCCAACTTTTTTAACGCGCGTGTGTGCTTTGCGATACTATCTATGATTTCGTCTAATTGATCTGCAGATTTGTTTATAATGGATTTTGCCTTGAATAAAGCCTCAATATGATTATGAATTAGTAATTTAGGATCGTTATAACAATTATGCAGCGCGTCCCATACAATTTCATAGTTTTGCTCAGTGTATTCATATTCGTCAATAACTTGTGCTGCGCTACCTTCTAAAGAAGCCATCAAATAGTGAAATTTTTGAATATTACTAATATTTGGATTATCATGGATAATAGATGTATAAGTATCGCGAAACTTTAACCAATCTGATAAATCGCCTTTGAATTTGGGTAATTCTATAATTGGTAATTTGACACCCGGCGTATTTCTTGAACTTGTACGTATGCCTTGTAACGTATTAACTTGCACGACACTATCCTGATTGCTACTACCTGGTACTGCAGTTTGTAAATTAGGTTGCATCAGGTTACTTACGTTTGCCTGATTTTCTGCATTATTCTGTAACGGCACCGCCTTTGCGGACTGTCTTCTACGCAATAATCTGTTGACCATCTTTATTCCTGCGTAATATTCGGATTCAAATTGCTCCCGAGCTTCAATAGTTTCCTTCGGATCATTTGTGCTTTTATCGATATTGCCCTGAATCTCCTCGAATTGAGGCAATATACTATTATGCCTAGCTAATCTCTGCTCAACCTCACCCCTAACCTCTTCGGCCAATGATTGATCTTCCTCTGGAAATTTAACCGTCACATTACTTAAAAATTTTTTAAAAGAAGTTATCCGCATTTTTAATGATCTTCTTTTTTTGTTAAGAGTACTTACTACTTCTTCCATGGTGACAAGAATTTACTATCTTAAAGCACAAAACAAACAAATTTTAGGCGCAAATGTAAAATGTTAACGCTATTTCAAGGATTTAGTTTAGAATATTAGGTTGAATGGAGTTGGGACAATTTATGGAGTAAGGACAGCTCACTTAACTCGCGCTCTCGGTAATGGCGTGGCTCTTTCTTCTCTCTTTATTAGTATGCTTCAACGTTGTTCTCTCTTTACTGCTCTGATCTGTCCTGATGCCGTCACGTCCTGACGTTGCTGCACTTCAATGTTCGCGTTTTCTTGAAATCTCGCTGTTGCTTGCGGCGAGCGATGAGAATCAGCTTTTCCGAAGTCTGCCGACTGCATCCGAAACCCGCCGATTTTCTATTTTTTGTCTAATTCTCGATGGCTTGTAATTCGCACGCTTTTGTAATGTTTCCTGGCCCTCCTATTAGTCTTGACTTTGCTTGGTCTCAGATTTCTCGAATTACTAACACAACTTGCTTTGATATAGCTGCAGAGACTTGAGTCTCCCATCGACAGTCTTTATCTCGGTTTACGACGATATTCACCGTACTAACTGAAAATGGTCTTCCGTTTTTCAGTGATGAGATTTACTGCACTCTTACCAATTTGACTCATAGATTGTCTTCTGGTGATAGCCTTTGCTGTTTGCCTTTGTAGCCTCCGGTTCGAAGGACCATGTTTATTATCGCTGGATTTGCTCTTATTAACTTTGGAAATAGGAAGGGTCAAAATAAGCGACCGAACGTTACTTTTACTTCTTCAGCCATATATATTTCTCAACACGAACGCCTGATGGCGCTATAAGACTTCCGGGCGTTACATAATACCAAACCGCGGAAAATTAAACTCGCTCTTATGAGCTTTCTTCAAACTTAACAATGATCTTAGAGATTAATGAAATTAGAAATCATTATCACATCAGTACAGACGGGGTCATTAATGCCTGAACATCGGGGCTATACGGGTTTTGGAACACGTCCAAAACGCGTGCAATTTCTAAGCATTCCGTGTATCATGACTTGGCCGGATTGAGTCTTATGAGACCAGGAGCCATTAAATTAAAGAAGAAAAAAGTGTATCATGACTCATGATACACGAATGCTTAGAAATTGCACGCGTTTCGGATGTGTTCCAAAACCTGTTAACTTTACGATGTCCAGGATTAATGACCCCGTCTGTACATATATCACATGTACATGTTAAGGGGATCCTGTAGCCTTCCGCGGTACCAACAATTTTTGTAAACACATATCGTCGTATTGCTTTCATGGATTGGAAAATCTTTTTACAGAATGAAAGTATAGGCATTAATATGTGTCTGCTTCCATAGTATTGATGCTGAAAACAACAAAAATTTTTTAATAACTGTTAAATCATGACAATATGTGCTTGACATAAAATCTCTGCAATCCGTACTTGCGAAATACCACCGAGCAAACACGTAGATTACATTAACAAACAACATAGAATTTTATAAATTTTATTTCGACACATAATTAAAAAGATTTAAGTTTACAAAAATTATATAATACGATGTATGGGTTAGATTAAGTAAAGAAGAGCGAATATTTTTAATTTTTTTTTTCGTTTTTTATATGATTTCGATACTCGTGTGGTTCATTTTTGCGTATACTATAATTCTGCAAAAGGATTTTGTATTCTATAAAGCCAATTTGATCATTTATAATATTATATCTTAGAATTCCACCTACATTATCGACCTCGATCAAGTTCGAGTGTCGCTCCAGGATCCTCTTAAGGTGATGCTGGATACCGACATTACAGTTTCATATCTTTATTGTAATAATTCATCGAAACGGCTTAACGGATTAAAAAATCCTTTTACAAGAATAAAGTACGTACTAAAACAATTTCTGTACTCTTAAAATTACATAATTATATTAATTATTTATTGTGAGCTGTCAGCTCACAGAAACATTCACTCATATAAAGATTATATGAGGTTAGCACATAAATCGAGATACCAGCAGGACTCGGACAGAAATAATTAACACTGTGGTAGCGATAAAAGTACGAGAAAATGTCTTAATAAGAGAGATTTATTGCAGTAAAGCTCACTCATTTTATTCATATGCAGCGTACATGTGGAACGGTAAACAATGCACGACAGTTGTTCCGGAATTTTCTAGAAGATGGCATCGTGGCGTGTCGGTGTGACACTTCCTTGTGTTAGTAACTTAGCACAAGGAAGATTCACATGTATACATTACTACACACAACCCAAGGATACGCGCGTAATCAAAACACGCGAACGTAAACGGAAAAAAGTTGACCGAACTGTCAAAGCGCGCGAATGCCTGTTCGCTCCGTGTATTTTGGAGTGTAATCGTGTATTCGTACCGTGTATTCGTACCGTTTGTCTCACGACAAACAACGAAACGGACAATGTCGTGATAATTAGTGATAGTCGTGATAATTAGAGCAGCCCCGAGGGTAGCCCCGAGCGCGTCGGCCACCACGCGAGGACGCAGCACCGCTAGCAGAACGAGATCATGAAGTCGAGCAGCGTGGATGACCGGCTGCTGATGAACGGATCGAACGAGGAGTCGACGCGGCGCAGCCGCAACGACTCGGACTCGAGTGAGGGCCGGTTCTCGAAGAACTCTGAGTCCGAGAGCCGGTCCTCAATACCGCGCTCCAGCTCGGTCGAGCGGTTCTCCATGCGGACCAACTATGACTCTCGCGCGCCAACTCCACGTCGAACGAGCGCTTCCACTTGGACTTCTCGATCGCGGTGGCGAGCCTTTAGAATCGTGAAATAACATAATTTCAAAGATTCTCAGTTCCGATTTCTAATGGTATGTTCAATCAAAATCAGAAGCGTCTATTTTGACGGTACTGTGAGGGTTGTCAGGAGGGTCGAGAGTGGGGAATGAAGGCGACACACGATATCGGGTTAAATAGGTATATTTAATAAGCAACGTGACCACAGGGCACGTGGTCATAAACAAAACGCGAATGCGTGTTATTGGTAATTAACTTAATATCACAAAGCGCCGGGGAACGTAACTTAAAGCAAACCGGACGCGTATATAATGACTTGAACGGACAGACGGGAAAAACCCGGGAAAACGACCGAAGGGAAGACGATGCTATCACGCTCGCGGCCGGGACTCAAGTCCCGAGAACCGGGCCGCGCTCGAGCATGCCGGCGCGCGCATAGTTCCGCGGAAGGATATCTCGCACGCCGCGTGATACAGCGCCGAAAGTGGCGGGCTTTATTGGATTGTGCCTTACAGTTCGGCCATTCTGACAGATCATTTGTCCCCGAATGATACGCTTTTCTAAAAAGGCACAAGACCAAAATAAAATTTATACAATACAAAAGAATACAAAATGGTATTACATAGTGTAAACGCATGGAACACAAAATATTAATCACATTAAAATTATAAAATTATGCGGAAATAATATCGCAGATTAGTTTCGATACAATTTTACGAAACGAAAAATAATAGAAAAATATTAACTTTGAAGTAACTCAAGAATACAAATATACTTAAATCTAGGTATACATATTATATATTATTTATTGAACATAATATATATTATTTATTGAACACGTGAAAATATCACTTACATATATCACTTTAAAGCGTACAGATAATAACGACTTAAAATTAATGATTATAATATAATCAGTCTGAATTTTGTTGAGGATTTATCACAGGTTTAATCCACAACTTTAATCTATCTGGAGATAAGATAGAATTATAGGACTTTTAGGTAATGTTAAACCCAGGAATGTCTTGAACGACATATCTATTTTTATTTAAGACTTTTGTTATTACGTAAGGACCTCGATAATTGGGTTTGAGTTTCTTATCCTCACCCGGTCTCAAAACTGAATCACGAATTAATACGTAATCTCCTTCCTTATATTGAGTAGGCTTTTTATGCCTCTCATCGTAATATCCTTTATTATACTTTCTCAATTTTTCGGTTGCTTCAATTGCAACTTGTCGATTTGTATCTCTCTCAGCATCAAAATTCAGATCGATTTTTGCTAAGTTATTTAAATATTGAGCAAAGTTTCTATCAGAGTGATTTCTCTGATCGTATCCAAACAAAAGTTTCGAAGGAGTAGCCTTCAATGATGAATGATACGTGTTATTTATGGTGTATTGCACCAAATCTAAATATTGACTCCAGAGTTCCTGATCTTCAGTGATTTTCTTTAGTGAAGATTTCAGAAATCTGTTAACACGTTCGACTAGACCATTAGCCCACGGAGCGGCTACCGCTACAAGAGTATGTTTAATACCGTATGATTTAACAAATTCGGTAAACTCATGTGAAGTAAAGGCAGTGCCTCTATCAGACTTAATTTCTTGCGGAGTACCACAAATTTGAAACAAATAGGTTAGATTCTTTATGACTTCCTTTGAGTTAGTTGTTTTAACTGCAAAAAGCCAAGTATATCTAGTGAATGAATCGACAATGACTAGGATGTGTTTAAATCCATCTACAGTTTTTGTAAGAGGACCAAAATGATCCATGTGAAGTGAACCAAAAGGGACTAGAGCAGAGTCAACAATCTGCATGGAACCTTCACGAGAGTTTGACGAAATATTTGCCATAAGGCACGTAACACAATTGTCTATATAATCCGATACTTTCTTGTGTAACGACGGATACCAATAGTTTTCTTTTATGCTCTGAACAGTCTTTTCGACGCCGCAATGAGCTAACTCATCGTGATGAATCCGTATAATATTATTTAACATAGAGGACGGAATAGCAAAACGTAACTTTCGGGATCTTTCTTAAAGACCAGACCATCAATCAATTGGAATTTTTCATCCTTCTCATTCTCAAGTTTTTCTGCAATTTCTTTTAAACGAGAATCCAAAAGTTGTTTTAATTCAAGTTCTTTATCAATAGGAATAGTATCTTTATCAATAGGAATACTAGGCAAACTATTCTGCTGAGCGCATCAACATGCGTCATTTGCTTACCAGCTTTATGAACAATGTTAAACGTATAATTTTGTAGACGCAAAGTCCACCTGGCTATACGCGGATTTAAATTAGCTTTACTAAGTGCAAAAACTAAGGCGTGACAATCAGTCACTATAGTGAAATCAATGCCGTAAAGATAGATATGAAAACGTTCTATCGATCGTACAACTGCGAGCATCTCTAACTCAAAACTGTGATAGCTTGATTCTACTTGATTAGTGGTCTGACTAAAATACGCTATAGGAACCCAGTGATTCGATCTTTGCTTCTGCAAAAGAATACCTGCTAACGCCATCGAACTGGCGTCAGTATGAAGCTCAGTTTTGGCTTGAGGATTGTATAAATGTAAAACAGGAGACGATACGAGCTCATTTTTTAACGAATCAAAAGAACGATAGTTGGCATTAAAATCAAATTTAGAAGATTTTTTCAACAGATTGGTCAAGGGTTTAGCTTTAGTAGCGTAATCCTTGATAAACTTACGGAAATAATTAGTAAGACCGAGAAACTTTTGAATATCGGTTGTTCTCTTAGGCAGAGGAAAATTTTTTACAGCCTCAATATGTCTTGACGATATAGTTATACCCGACGGTGACAATATATAACCGAGATATTCTAACGATGTTTTTAAGAAAAGACATTTCTTAAAGTTTACTTCGAAATTGTATTTTTTGAGCAGTAAAAGAATTTCTTTTATTGTCTCTAAATTATCTTGAATGGAATCAGAAGGAACTAATATATCATCGATATATATAATAATTTTATCCTCTCTAATTAGAGGTTGCAGAATATGTATGATGCGTCTTTGAAATTCTGCGGGAGCGTCACAAAATCCAAAAGGTAATCTCAAATATTCAAATTGTCCGTCTGGAGTGGCGAACGCAAAGAATTTAGTAAAATCAGGATGGATTTTGATTTGATGAAATCCATCTTTCAAATCGAGAAGTGTAAAAATTGTTTTATTGCTCAATTTAGCAAGGCAATCTTCAATTAGAGGGAACGGATATTTTTGTTTAACCGTTCTATCATTTAGAGGACGCAAATCTACGCAAAGACGGTGAGAACCATTTTTCTTACGCACGAGAACGACCCTAGCGCAATACGGAGATGTACTAGGTTTTATAATTTTTCTTTCCAACAGATCGTCCGTAATCTTTCGAATTTGCAATCTCTCAGACCAAGCAAAACGTCTTGGAGCATATGCGAAGATAGATTCGTCTTTTAAAGCAATTTTTACCAAATGCTCTTCTTCTTCCGAAGGGGAAGTTTCTATTTCTTCGACTTCTTTAATAACAGATATCAATTGATTATTGACACTTTGACCAAAATCTGTTTTAATATCAGATAACTGAAAATCTGGAGAATCGTCTAAAATATCAGCGGAAGCGACTTCAGAAAACAATTCGAGTTTATCTTTCATTAATTTGCTATCAGGATTAATAATGACTTTAATTTTATTCTTAGTCAGAAAATCGCGACCAATAATTAAATCAGTGGTGAAAGAATCACCATTCAAAACATGTAACTTGATTTCAGGTTCGCAATCAGGAAGTACTTCTAATTTAATGGAAGTCGAAATTGAATCGTTAATTGAGATAGGTTTATTATTCAAAGCTTTACAAGCTTGATTAGACTGAGACAACGAATTGGCAGAGAAATAATGATTAAAAATTGCAAGTCGGATGAAAGATGCGGGACTACCTGTGTCTAGTAACGCGGATAGTTTACAAGAAACACCGTTAATCGTAGTTACACTTAACGTAGTATCACAGGTTTCAATAACCATACCTGGTTGATTCGATACAAACGCAACTAAGTCCTTATTCGATGACTCGTCCTTCGGCGACTCGTTGACCACAGCGACTGGAGACGACGGTCGAGAACTCGTAGACTGGGAAGAATTCTTCTTCTTCAATTTAAAACAATCGGCTCTGATGTGACCCTTGGCGTGGCAGTAGTTGCACTCCACATCCTTCTTAGGTTTGTTGAAAGAACTGTTCTTCTTTGGAGAAAGGGAATTTTCAGACTGCAGACTTTCCTTGGTTTTATTCGTCTTCAAGTCCAAACCTTTTTGTTTCTCCGATTTGGCTGAAGATTGAAACTTCTTAAGAGGATCCGTGCACGATGCAGTAATGTGGTGCATTTCCTCCAGGAAACAGTCAATCGATGTAGATCGAATCGATGCTGCTGCTGCTCTAATGGCCATGTTATTTATGCCATTAATGAGGTAATGAATAACGTCTTCATCCTCGAGGTTCAGGCAGTGAAGAATGGCTAGCTTCTCCATTGCATAATCTTGAAAAGTTTCATTCAAGAAGTTCCATCTGCGAGCTTCAGCTTTTTGTATAACTGAGCTGAATAATGGTCTTCGATAAAATCTCTTGGTGATGACTTCCGAGAAGGTTGTCCATGATCGGTTGATCTCTCCAAGTTTTAGATCAAACTATTTACGGGCAGTCTTCGTCAGTTTGATTGACGCAGCTGATAATTTTACCGCATCAGACAGATTATGTATATCCGCCAAACTGTTGATTTTCTCAATCCACAATTTAATGTTTTCTTCTTCAGTTCCACCAAATTGCGGAATTAATGACATCAGGAACTTAACTGAAGAACTCTGCAATGCACTATCATTGACAGTATTTCTGGGAACATTCCTCGCAGCGTTGTTCATTTGTGCTTGAGAAATGGTCATCGCAGATATGAGCTGCTGTAACATCAGCTGATTTTGATTCATAATGCTGTAGAAATCTTGAGGTACACTCTGCGTAGTTGATTGAGCACCTCTGTCCATGGCACAATTCGACAAACTAGTGTAAACTTGCTGTGTATTAGCCATAGGCACACTTGGATTGGTTGATTGGTTAATCGTACCAAGAGGACCTGTCGAGGGAAGTAGCGAAGTATCTGGAAGAGACTGAACCGGCCTCGTCAAAGTTTCCGGTGACAGAACAAGCCTCAATGAGTTATCTTGGAGTTGATCGGCCTGCTGGAACGTAGACTCCATTTCTTCTGTATTTGCCCCCTGAGATTCTGTTTGAGAACCGCTAGATAAAATGTCCTCCAAACTGGATATTTTATTTATTGTTGCGTAGTCCATTATAATGTCCACACACTTGAATTTATCAGCTCTTGGTTTGAGGTCAAGCTTTGCAATTATTGCTTGTAGCTCCTTCACTGATTTCTTCTCAATCTCGTTGCGAATCATTTTGAAGATTCCACAAATAAATGTCCACAAAAGTTATCAAGTAACAACGACACACGAGCAGTTACGACATGAGCAATTACAACAGAAGCACGACAGTAGGCAATTACGACATGAGCAATTACAACAGAAGCACGACAGTAGGCAATTACGACATGGGCAATTATTTGATGAGATTGATTAAGACTTAGCACTTGAAAGCGCGAACGAAATATATAAATTGTCCGCCCGAAAAAAAAACAGCGGGAAAAATTAGCGGGCACGTGTGATCACGACCGCGCAAACCGACGGTAATGTCTATCACACTGTGACTGATGGTAATGTTCACTACCGTTAACTCAGAATCACTACCGTACCGACACTTACACGGACGGCTAGGATACACGATCCTTCTTGCCGCGCACACAGGCACAAGGACCGCTAAGCCAAAATGGCGGTGCCCGACACGAATACACGTGTTTTAATGCGCACGATGACTGAACTGACCGAAACCGACACGCGAGCCTTCTCCGCGATTTAACGTACTTTATCCCACTTCTGATGAGCTGTGAGGGTTGTCAGGAGGGTCGAGAGTGGGGAATGAAGGCGACACACGATATCGGGTTAAATAGGTATATTTAATAAGCAACGTGACCACAGGGCACGTGGTCATAAACAAAACGCGAATGCGTGTTATTGGTAATTAACTTAATATTACAAAGCGCCGGGGAACGTAACTTAAAGCAAACCGGACGCGTATATAATGACTTGAACGGACAGACGGGAAAAACCCGGGAAAACGACCGAAGGGAAGACGATGCTATCACGCTCGCGGCCGGGACTCAAGTCCCGAGATCCGGACCGCGCTCGAGCATGCCGGCGCGCGCATAGTTCCGCGGAAGGATATCTCGCACTCCGCGTGATACAGTGCCGAAAGTGGCGGGCTTTATTGGATTGTGCCTTACAGTACTGAGTATATAAAATTGATAAATATAAAATTGCATGATTATATGTATATTACATATAAAAATCAGAAGCGTCTATTTTGACGATACTGAGTATATAAAATTGATGTATATAAAATTGCATGGTTATATGTATATTACATATAAAAATCAGAAGCGTCTATTTTGACGATACTGAGTATATAAAATTGATATATATATATATATAATTGCATGGTTATATGTATATTACATATAAAAATCAGAGACGTCTATTTTGACGATACTGAGTATATAAAATTGCATGGTCATATGTATATTACATATAAAAACCAGAAGCGTCTATTTTGATGATACTGAGTATATAAAATTGCATGATTATATGTATATTACATATAAAAATCAGAAGCGTCTGTATTGATGGTACTGAGTATATAAAATTAAAGTATAAAACTGCATGAGTATATATTATGTATAAAAATCAGAGGCGTTTGTAATATGATGGTACTGATTATAATAAAAATCAGAAGCGTGTATTTGACGGAACTGAGTATATAAAATTAAAATATAAAACTGCATGATTATATATTATATATGATTATATATTATATATAAAAGTCAGAGACGTCTGTGATATGACGGTACTGATTTTAATAAAAACCAGAAGTATCTTGTTTTTAAGATAGTGCTGGTTATTACAAATACTTATAAATTTGATTCGGAGAGACGAGAAAAATTTATTTGTGCGTTCTCACGGGAATGAACATTGGAGGGGCCCATCCACTGTTCCCAATATTTAAAATCATAGAATAATATGATTTTATATAATACTACAATTTTAGTCACACTTCAAGACAAAATTAGTATTATACAAGTCATATAGTACAAATTATTGAATATATGTCTTTCATAAGATATAATAAAGTCGTTATATTATTATACATATTAAAATCATACGCGACTTTAATATTTATTAAAATATTATCAGGATGAGGGGCCCACAATTTGTAGGGCGGCCCTGCAGTGCCTGGTAAAAGGAAATTCGGACGCTCTAGCCATCTCAGAACATCAAGAATCTTAGCAACATCGAGATTCTTGGTAACAATGAGAGGAAAAGGACAAAAGACCATATATCTGTCCTGCTCGTATCGTAAACAATCGAGGCGGCAACATTGCACGCACAAGCGCGCAATGTATATATGCTTGAGCTAGGATCGATAATATAGGAAATTTTTATATCATATTCTAGATTATCGACCTCGATCAAGTTTGGCTGTCACTCCAGCATCCTCTTAAGTATCACACATTCATTTGGTTTAAGAAAAAAACCAAAGTAAATTTAGGAAACATGATATATGCCTATCATATATTATAGCAGTGTGTTTATATCACACATGTATGTTTCCTAAATTTACTTCGCTTCCTTTTTAAACCAGGACAATAACATTACTTTTAAAACAAAAGCACATATATATAATTCTCTTAAACCTAAAATAATAACATTAGTGCAATCATACCTTAAATTCTAATCATAGTATCAAGAGTATCATACTTATCACATGTATATCCCATATTATGTATGTTTATCACATATAGTAATTTTATTAAAGAAAGAAAATAAAACTGTATGTATATATGTATAATAAAAATATATATTTAATATATTTAATAAATATATTAAATATATATTTTTTTAACCATCGAAACAACTATTAATTAAGTAAGCTCCCATTCTTCAAGAGTTAAAGATCCAAAAAAGAATAAAGTATTAAGCCCAGAAGCCTAGAATTAATCGGTTTCTTAATTGCGATTTAATAATATCTGTTTTAGAAAATAACCGTTCAGAAGGAACGGATTCGCAATAAGTGCTAAATATTTTTTTGTTATATTAAATAATGTAGGATACGCATGTTTTAAAGTTTGCCATGCTTTCAACGGATCATGGTTTCGTGAAATTACGCATTGATTTAAATATTGTCTTAATTCAACATTTATTCCACCAGGATCGTCTCGAGTTACAGTAGAAGTGGCTACTAAAGTATCATGAAAATTCTACAAAACGCTATTATGTTCTATAACAGATTCTGGCAAAGCATTAGAATTAATATCTGTCTCTGTTTGCATTGTAGCATTAATAGTTGAAATTGCTAACGATACAGCCCTTGGCTGTTGAAAGTGTAATCTTTTAAATCTAGGGTCTAATATTGTAGCAATTGTTAACATTTGATAACTTTCAATGTTATGAAATCGTTCTTCAATTTCTAACAAAATATTATTCTTTAAGTTCAAACCATGATCTGTTATAGGGGTACATTTCGTAATTGCGTTTATCATACATCGTATTATAGGGATAATTATGCTACATGTCGGATATGAATTACCTCCGATTTCATTAGTGACCAATTGATCGTAAAAGATTTACAACATCGTTTAATATTTCAAACTCTTCGCGTGTAATCATTTCTGGAGGTACTGGATATTTTAATAAAACGGGATAGACATAATCTCTTAAGAGTAGAAATCGTTCAATCATATAAAATGTTGAATTCCACCGAGTTGGAATGTCCTGTTTAAATTTTAAGATAGAACCTTCTGATTTTCCATCACGCTTTTGTAATCGTGTCATTATCTGAAAGTTTATTTGAAAGTACTACACTTTTTCTGACTACAGTAACAATAGCTTTAACTTTATTTATAATTTCCTGCATTAGAAATGATTTCTGAATACTTTTAGGAACTACATATGCCAGTTTGTGTGTCATACATGGAATGTGTTTCTTATTATTAGAAAATATGCTATTTACTGCATTAATCATATTCGTAGCGCTATCAGTAACGATTGCCATAATTTTAGATAAATTAATTTTAAAATTTTGAAATACTGAAAGTAACTCATTCTTAATGTAATCAAAAGTATGATTATCTTCTAACGGGATTACACCTATTGTATCTTTAGTAAGTAATGTTTCCGTTTTTAAATAACGTACAGTTACCCCCAAATAACTTTTATTCGAAATGTCTGTCCATATATCACATGTTACCATAAATGACGAAACATCTTTTATATTGTTAATAAACTTACTTTTTAAAATGTCGTATTTTAAGTTCAATAAATTTGTTAATTTTTTCTGCTTGAAAGTTGGTATAAACGGGCCACCGTCTTCTTTAATTGTTGAAACCCTTCATTCTCCACTACCGATAATGGAAGGTTATCCTTGGCAATCATAAAAGCAATTGTACTCGTGATAGTGCATGCTACCTAGTGACTGTATCTCCTTCTGTAAATAATCAATATACAAGATTATTGTTAAATTTGTTAAATGATCAGTATTTAATATTTTTTCTTAAAAGTATATTACTTTACCTTTAAAAGAAGCAATACGCCGAAACGTAGTGTCAATACGATTACACTTGTCTTGATTCTACAAAAATTTTCAAATTATTTAGGAGACTGTTCTTTTCAGTTTACTACTAGGATATAATTTCATGTTTTATATGTAAGATCTAGCTTTCTTTTAATTACATATATATTGGCTGTGTTTAGCAGAAAAGCCTGCCCAGTGAGAAATGATTGGTAAAATCGATGTCGAATTGACATTGATTCGATGTCTTTTCATCATTTCTCTGGGTGCTCTGCAATTGTGGTAAAATTTTTGAATCTAATTGGCATAAGCTCTTAGATTCTGCTAACAAAAGATTAAGAGTATAGCCAATTAAATTTATGATTTTTACAATAGTTGCAAAGCAGCTTTTTCTGAAAAATGCAGCCATTTACTTTATCTATATATACACACATTACTTATTTTAAAAAATATTAAAACATTCCATTACCTGAAGTGTAGGAGTAGGATCATCGATATCTTCATTTCCTTCTGTTTCACTTATTTCTATTATTTCTTGCTTTTTTATGTCATCAACTGTTTGCTGATTATGTTCCATGTACTAGCTGATTGTACTAGCTTTAATATTCTTTTTCTCAGATGTCAAATGCAATAAGTGTTTTTTTTGTAAATGTTGCATCAAATTTGTAGTATTGCCTGCATATTTTATAGATTTAGTACACATATTGCAAATAGCAAATATACCTTTTTTGATATAATACTTCCGAACAATTAATACAAATACAAATACTCTTATTAATACAAATACTCTTTTTCGATTTCCCAATACTTTCATTCTTCTTTCTTATTATATTTTCACTCATCTTGCTCTAAAACATTAAATTTATGTGCATACTTTATGCATTTTGTAAATTGCTTTTTTATGTCTTTCTAAAGACATTAACATACTTACATATTTAGATACAGATTTTAATATAATTAATTTTATTAACGTAATTTTATTAACCTCAATGTCAATCGCAAACGGTCGAAAACATACATCAAAATGGCGTTGTTCGTAGTTATGTAATGGCTTCTGCACACTGGACGCAGAAACACCGCCGAGCGGCGGAAGTTGGCTCGATAGCCAATCAAATCTTCCGCCGCGCGGAAAAAGTTAAACTCCATCTAACTTTGATTGGCTATCGAGTCAACATTCGTCGCACGGTAAACGTTAAGCTAAGACTCCACACGTTTCAGCTGCGGCAACGCGTGCGGCAGTGTGCGTCGACCAATTGAAAGCTTTACTCAAGGCTTCTGATTGGTCGACACACATTGCCGCATGCGTTGCCGCAGCTGAAAAGCGTAGAGTCTAAAGCCTTGTCTACAATGAGTTATAGTTGTAAAATCGTAAGCAAATCGACTAATCACAATCAAGCTTTTTTATATATTCTTGACTGTCGTTGGTTTGCTGTACGACCTTATGACTACGACTCATTGTAGATGGGCCATTAGCTTAACGCTTACCATGCGACGGATGTTGGCTCGATAGTTAATCAAAGTTGGATGGAGTTTAACTTTTTCCGCGCTTTTCGTCGCAGCTGAAACGCGTGAATGGAATCTTATCGCATCCAGTATGCAGTTTGTTAAACATTTTTCTTATCGAGACCGAGCAAACTTTCTATTTTCAACTATTTCACTTCTATCTTACGTACTTTACATATACAGATAAAAATACAGATAAAAATGAATAGATAAGAATATTATCACTTCAATTATATCATTATATCTAAACTTTATTCAACGCATTGAATGGCAAATGTAAAGTGATAAAAGAAGAGAACAAAAGAAAAAAGACGATTTATGAAAATTGAACTAGTAAAGAACTAACAAGGGGAGGTCGCAGCTGACCCCCCCCACCGATTTGGATCTTCTTTCAAGTAGTGAATATGTATGGTGAGTATATATGTCACCTAAAAGGGTTTTATTGAATGCGCCTTATAAATAGTATTTTTTTATGTTTGAAATTTCGGCGATTTGGCCGCGATCGATAGTGGGTTGTGAGACCAAAAGTTAGCCGTATTATCGATCAGTGCCGTGTGGCGTAGCGAGCTGACGCAAGGACTAGTAATAGCGAGGACGCTGGATCGAGACCACTAGTGTCAAACTTTTTTTTATGTATAATTCCTATCATTTTATGATAGATAAATATATTAAAGAATATGTATACGTACCTAAATATATGCGAATCGTAACCATCGTAAACAAGACGTTACACGCACATAAAAAAAAAAGTTTGACACTAGTGGTCTCGATCCAAAATCCTCGCTATTACTAGTCCTTGCGCCAGCTCGCTACGCCACAATGATCGATAATACGGCTAACTTTTGGTCTCATAACCTACACTCGATCGCGGCCAAATCACCGAAATTTTAAACATAAAAAAATACTATTTATAAGGCGCATTCAATAAAACTCTTTTACGTGATGTATATACTTACCTTACAGATTCACTACGTGAAAGGAGATCCAAATCGGTGGGGGGTCAGCTGCGACCTCCTCTTGTAAGATGTGGAGATTCGAGTAGACCTTGTCAACGTCAGTAATGACGTCAGTTATCACCGCGGCTAAGCTCTCCGTTGGGCCTTTGTCGTGGGATATCAGATCCGATGGTCTCAGTAAAGATTTCAAGTAGCTACCGAATTGTCATCATTACTATCAGTAATGATGACAAATCTGCCGCTTTGTTCTGTCCGGCCACGAGCATCCTGAAAATATTGAATACAAGCATTCAATTTTAGAATTTGAGATAATTTTCTTATATCATTTTAAAAGAATTTTCAGAGACAATTCTTAGCAGTCATATTTTTAAAGCAAATTTTGAAACTAATTTAGAAGAAAGTTTATTCATTTTAGAAACATTTCTTTTGTATATGCTTGCATAATTACACCTACATAACGATGTTTTGATGCATAAAAATTGGGTATGATATTGCTGTGTAGATTGCAGTTGCCTATTAAACGAGACATCTAATCGCTCGCACAATGCTTCAATCATGGACGATCTCAGACATAAAAGTATGTCTAACCAATCCAATTCCGTCACCAGACAATACTCCAGTAATGTACAGGCGTAGCTTAGCGACATCGCTGTACCTAATCACAAGCAAAAATCGTTTCGATCACATTTCGCAATCCGTCAAAAATCTCGCAATTAAGAGAATGGAACAAATTATAAATAGGAATAAAGAAATATTGACGTTATATCTGACGTGGTACCGTATAGCAACAATTTATAGAAATACAGATTGCCATGAGTGTCGCACGCAAGAAGAACGCATCCCAACCACGAGAGATCCATATGGGCGATAGATACAGAGCTTTTGAAGTATTTGTTGCTAGGCTCGTCTGATCGCTAGTTTATGTTCAAGGACGAGAACGCCACTTCCTTCAGGCAGTCCAAACGATTCAAGTAATGCACCGATGAATCTGCTAATGCTATTATTACATAATTCGGAGGTGGTACAGTTGTTTACTATGGACAGCTCTGTGTCGCGATCGCCATGACCGCCATGGCAGCGATATTGCGATTGATATTGCCAAACCTGCCGAGAAAATAAATTAAAGTTTTTTTGTTAATTAAATGTATTATTATTAAAGACTATTTGAATATTATTATTTAAATACTACAGTCAAATGTATCTTACTGTCTCGTCATTTGATTTGTACATTTGCTCGTGAAAAATAAAAGTATCAATTATCTGTAATACTTACAACTGTTTTGAAAGATTCTAGAGTCTTTGGCCGAAACAATTTGTGAATCGGTTGTGACTTCTCCCGCAACCTCCCCAACTCCCATACCTCAACGAATCCGCCGCTCTTGCTGTTGGCCGCGATGACCAGAGAATCAGCATCTTCTTTGACCACAAATTTCAAATACGTCACTGCAGCAACTGCAGAGAAAATAAAGACTTATAGTCGTAAAGAAACGAATTGTCCACAATGTCATATGCCGTTCAATTAATCTTGCATGAATTGTCTTTAGATGCATCTTGCAGAAAGAAGTTCGGTAGAGCCTGCGAGGTGATGGTGTATTTGTCGTCGTTTTTACGCACCAATACTCTGAAGCATTTTATGGGCAAGCAGATGCTACTGCTACTGACCGCGACGAGAAAGTGACCATCTAAAATTCACGAAGCAAATTATCGCAACATTCTCATTATTTTATTTTTCGAAAATCTTTTTATACGAAGAGTACTTTTTTCGTAGCATAAGTCCATCGCAGTTATCCTGTGCCTCGTATTGCCAAGACTCTCTATCGAGTAGCAAATCGTATTCTGAAGATTCTTCGTGATCATGATCGCGCCGACCATATCCGTCGTCGACACCACCAGCACGCTCTCGGCGGCCCTCCCGCAGAATTGCTTCACGGAAAGTACGAACAGCAGGTGACTGAATTTCTCACTGTAATGGATGCTATCTTTCTTTTCTGTCACCAGCCCCGTCTGCGAAAAAATAAAATTAGAAAAAAGACAACGTATCTCTTTTAAAGTTTATATATTTGCATGATTTGAAATCTTATCTTTTTAAAGAAGATTGCAATACAAAGTAATAACAATATCAATGATCTTTAACTTCTATTCTTGCAATTAATAGAAAATCCTCTTCGTTATCTATTGTATCTATAAATATGTTCATGTTGCTTGTATTTTTTATATTTAAAATCTTTGTTTCCTATCTCTTTAACGCTCAATGTATATTTATCCCGTTTAAACTGCAGAAATTTCTGGGAATTTCAAGCAACACGAACAAATCTAATTCGTTCATTTAAATACCTTTTTGCCGTTATGAAACCATCCCGCGCCTAGTATGTGCTCGCCAGGGAAATACGTGGAACCTATTAATATCCAATCATTTAAAATGTGGTCCTTAAACATCCACAGCTGCACATTTTCAGCTGTATCTGAAAGCTTATTACCGGGCAAATCCCACTCCAATGCAGTAATATTGTGTTTATTTAAGAGCATTCTAGAGACAGAGATATGACATTATCTTGACTTGTTAGCTTTTTAAACGAAATCTAATAAAAGATAATAATCTAATAAAAAAACAGTAAGAAATGTAAGATAATATACTTCAAAGGATAAGATAATTCAAAAGATCTAGTCCAAACGCTTACTTATAAGCATGCCACGGCATGCTCATAAGTCTGCTATGTAAACGTGGCAGCCTCGCGTCTTGCCACTGCTGTCGTCCAACTCTGTCATTGTAGTAAATGCTACTAGTAGTATATACTAGTAGTATATTGCGACTGGATAAGGAACATAACGATTGTCCGTTGTACAAACTATGGCTATAACGTAGTAGTTAATATCTGTATCAATATCAATAGTCAATATCTGAACATTTTGTTAAATTTTATAAATTGGAATGTATGTTTTATTCACATATTGGAATATTAAATGCTATGAAAAGAGAGCCAATGGCTGAGACGAACCAATAGTAATTTATAGTACATAATACTTAATATATAATATTATATAAATTATATATTAAAAAATATACCATTTTTGATTAGAGAAAAATTTGGGGAAACTCCTTCTGTTAACGGTATAAAGCAGATCCATCTTTCCTCGTTTTCCTCCCCTTAATATTTTGCAGAAATACAACACTCTGCTGAATCTTTCCCAAATTAATGATGTTGCTAGATGTTTTTTTTAATTTTCATGAATAATAATTGTCGGTGGTCCTTTTTCTCAAAGTATGTATATATTTCTTGCAAGATTCTTCTCGTAGGTAATCACGATAATTGCTCTTAAAAAGAATAAAATGTGAGATCCCTTCTGTGGGATGTTCTTGTTACAAACGTATTTCATTAAGCGAACCCATATTTAATTCGGCACTAATTGATTCCTTATGGGCAATTAGTTGTTATTTCGTATTCTTCTTTTTAAATTTAGCTCTCTAGAGGGAATTTTTTTATAGTCAATTTTTTTGTCAAATATTTGCAGTGGCGCCATTAATCGAAAATTAATTTCGTAAACAATTGTAAATACTTGAAGAAGCTCGGTACGGGTTGTACACGAGAGTATCGGATCTGTCTTCTTCTTCTTGTTTGTGGCACTCTCACTTTGTGGCCAAGCGTTCTTAATATGCAAAAATAGTGGATGAAACAATGCGGTTTGTTGCATCAGCAACCTACAAAAAATTTTTCTGAGACGAACCACGTCTCATATGTCCGAATACGTTCGATACACGTTTGCGAATGCTAGTGGCGGGCCTGAAATAAGAGAATACGTCATGCTAGGGATGGGCGATATCGTGCAAACGTTTGGAACACAGCCTTAGTAACAATTCTAGTAACATCGAACAAAAAAAACTATCGTTCAGGGGATAATCGAGTTGAGAAAACATTGTAGGATAATCGATTTTGTGAAAGAAAAATAATCGATATCAAAATAATCGACACGATATCGCCCATCCCTACTGGCAAGTGAAAATACGCCCCGAGGATAAAGAAAAGATTGCTTTCTCTGTTGGAAATGGACTTTGGCAGTTTACCGTAATGGCCTTTGGACTGTGCAATGTCACTGCCACTTTTGAACGAATGATGGAAAAAGTTTTGCAAGGATTAATCTCTAAAATTTGTCTGGTTTACTTAGATGATGTAATTTTCGGGAAAACTTTCGAGGAGATGATAAAAAATCTAAAAGAGGTGTTTTCACGACTACGGTCAGTAAATCTAAAGGTGAATCCTAAGAAATGCGTTTTCTTCACCAAAGAAGTGAAAATACTTGGGACATATGATTTCTTCGGAGGGCGTAACAACAGATCCGGAGAAAATCTCTGCTGTAAGAGAATGGCCGGTTCCTCACACTAAAAAACAATTACGAAGTTTCTTAGGATTTTGCTCCTATTATAGAAAATTTGTAAAAGGATTTTCTTCTTTGGCAAAACCTTTATACTTTTTGACAGAAGATTCCGTGAGGTTCTCTTGGAAAGAGGACTGTCAGAAAGCTTTTGTAGAACTGAAACGAATGCTGTCTTCATCTCCAGTTCTCTCTTTCCCAAAGGGGGAGGGAGAATTTATTTTAGATACGGATGCTTCGAACATAGGTATCGGCGCGGTTTTATCGCAGAGGCAAGAAGGGGTAGAAAAGGTTGTCACTTATTATAGTCGTGTGTTTAGCAAAGCTGAAAGGAATTACTATGTTACTCGTTGTGAACTTTTGGCGGCGGTTGATTCTTTGAAATTTTCAGGCACTATCTCCTGGGACGAAGATTTCTGATCAGAACCGACCATGTTTCACTTAATTGGTTGATGTCCTTCAGGGCTTTGGAAGGACAGCTAGCTCGATGGTTAGAAAGAGTACAGTAATACGAATTCGAGATAGTCCATCGGAAGGGTCGAACTCATGGAAACGCAAATGGGTTATTCAGACGACATTGTGAGTCCAATGATTGCAGATATTGTGCCAAGATAGAAAGAGATTTTAAAAAGGAAAATGTAAAATCTTGACAGAAGATTCCGTGAGGTTCTCTTGGAAAAAGGACTGTCAGAAAGCTTTTGTAGAACTAAAACGAATGCTCATCTCCAGTTCTCTCTTTCCCAAAGGGGGAGGGAGAATTTATTTTAGATACGGATGCTTTGAACATAGGTATCGGCGCGGTTTTATCGGTAGCTCATTTGATCCTTTATGGAGAGACTCTTCAGGAATAGCGCAGGGAACAATTAGAGGAGATCCGAGTATTTCCCCCATTTTCCAAGGCAAAGAAAGGGGAGAACGTCCTTCTCCTACTGAGATTCTCAAAATGTTTCTGCCAAGATGTTTCTGCCAGGATTTATCTGGCAAATTGGGGTGCTTTGTATTTAAGGGATGGAGTACTTTATAAGAAATGGGAGGCGCCCAGCTTGAAGACAAGTGTTTTTCAGCTCATAGTTCCTCACAGACGAGTTAAGCAAATCCTAGAAGAGGCCCATGACTCTCCTTCAGGAGGACATTTTGAAATCAATAAAACTCTAGATAAAATTCGCAGACGTTTTTACTGGGCTTTTTTACTGGGCTACGAGTAAGCAAGATGTAGAACAGTGGTGCAAGACTTATAAGATCTGCATATCGAAGAAAGGTCCTATTGGAAAAGAAAAATCTCCGTTGCAACTTTATAATGTCGGTGCTCCTTTCGAGAGGTTGCAGTTGGATGTTCTCGGTCCTCTTCCAACTTCTGTTTCAGAAAATAGATATCTCCTCGTTTTCGTTGATTGTTTCACAAAATGGGTTGAGGCTTTTCCTGTTAAAAACATCCGGACGAAGACGGTGGCAGAAGTATTCGTGAATCAGATTGTTTCCAGACATGGCATTCCTTTGGAAATTCATACGGACCAAGGGAGGAATTTTGAATCAAGATTGTTCTCGGAATTGACGGATCTTCTAGAAATAAAGAAAACTAGAACCACTGCCTTGCGTCCTCAGACGGTCAGGTTGAACGACAGCATCAAACGATTTTAAACTACCTTACGAAATTTGTTTCAGAAAATCAGAAGGAGTGGGACCGCTGGATCCCCATGTTTCTTCTCGCCTACAGATCTTCAAAGCATGAGACGACAGGCGTGACTCCCTCTGAACTCTTTTTCGGACGGGAGCTTAGATTACCGATAGACCTTCTTCTAGGAAGACCTCTCAAAGGGGAATCCCTCTTGTTAGGAAATTTTGCAGGAAGTTTGAGAGAGAAGCTTGGAGAGATTCGTTCGAAGGTGGAGGAACGCATTGGAGTTAAGTCCGCGCGAATGAAATCCTGGTATGACCGTAAGATCAGGCCACTTGTTTTTCAGGAAGGAGATAAGGTCTTGCTTTAATCCTCCCCGTAGGATTAAGGGAAAAGCTCCAAAATTACAGAGCAGTTGGGAAAGTCCTTACTTGATCATTAAAAAGTTGAGTGACGTTGTCTTTTGTATTCAGAAATCCCCTCGACATAGGAGGAAGATAGTACATGCGGATAGGCTTGCTCCTTTTCAGGAGAGGAACATTAAATAGAGATCACTCGAGGGAAAAACTAGAGAAAGAAGAACGGAGCCCGAAAACAATCTAGGAGTTACTATTAAATCACATTGTTAAACATTGTTTTCAGTTTCAAAGGAGTCGAGAAAGACGAGGGAGCAAACCTGAAGAAGAGTGTTCATAAAAGAGAGAATCTCTTAGAAGGATCAAGTTTATCTTTCAAATAGAAGACTGCTTCGCCCACGGTTTTGTGCCGTGGTTTTCCCGTGGGATGAAGGGCGGATGCCGGGGCGAGGTCTGGGGGAGTCTTTAAAAGACAATGGGACCATGGAAGTTAATTCTCCCTCCCCCCCCCCCCAAGTCCGAAGAACAAGAAGGAAGTGCGCAAGATGGTGCGCAAGAAAGAAATTTGGAAAGGCAGGGACCCTGAAGAGGAGGAGGAACTCTAGAACTATTAGAAGAGTCCGATTTCTGGAGGAAGGACTTTACGGAGGTTCTACTCAGAGGAAAAGTACGCAGCCCGGTAACCCGTGACAGCAGCACGGGGAAAGCAGAAAAGTTGTCCGGAAGTCGTCCGGAAGCCAGAAGAGGCTGTAACAGGAAATACCGAAACAGCTAAAATCTCTAAATTTTCTTTTCAAAGTCTGTCGAAATTTAAAAAAAAAAAGAGCATCTGAGACCTTTCTTTATAAATATAATATTCTCTTTAAAAGAAATAAAAAAAATCTTAATGAAATTATCTTAGGATCAGACTGTGATGAATATCTTAACGAATTAATGATGCAGGGGCATACAGGCATTGTTACAATAGTTCGAGAGAACTGTTTAACATTTTATGTTACTGCCGCAGAGGAAATTCGTAAAAGATTAATAGTAGATAATATATTTTTATCAAAGTTACAGGTTTTTAGACCTTATACAACTTTGTTTAATATTGATAGAGAAACGTTGTTCAATGATGTTTCTTTAGTAGCTAAAACTATTGATGATATTGATGAAGATGCCTTAAAAAAAAATGGTTTGCATTACCATCAGATTTTACAATGGAGGAGAAACAAAACCTCTCTAAATTAAATTTCGACAACATGTAGGAAAGAAATTTTGCAATATCGATACCCCAATAATATTGTTAGATATCCAAATCTAACAAATGTTCTGAATGCTGTTCTTGCACTTCCAAATTCCAATGCCGATCCAGAGAGAGTGTTTTCCCTCTTAAGTGATATAAAAACAAAAAAAAGGAATAAACTCTCGCCAGCCACTGTTAATACAATTTGTGTTGTTAAATCGGCATTCAAAACGAGAGGAGAAACAGCCATAAATATGAAAATTGAAGAAAAACATTTGTCTCTTCTATCAACGAAGAAAGAACACACTATTAAAAAACGTCGTAATGCTTTAAAATTATATGCTGCGGATGATATAGCTGGACCCTCGTTTGCATAATAAAAATGTAAAATATTTGATTTTCAGAATATTTGTAAATAATATATTTGTAAAAATTAAGCTTATAAAAAATCTTGTCTATAAAAGACATCACGGTCGAAAAAATTGACCGTGTAAAAAATCTTGTCTGCCAATGACATCACGCTTATAAAATTAAGTGTGTAAAAAATCTTGTCTGCTAACGACATCACGCTTATAAAGTTAAGCGTATAAAAAATCTTGTCTGCAAATGACATCACGCTTGTAAAAATTAAGCGTGTAAAAAGTTAGTAAAAGTATGAGAAAAAAGTGGAATAACACACACACACGCACGCACGCACGCACGCACACACAAAAGAAAATGTAAAAAATTGCTTTTTAATTATTACAGTTAAATATAACTGTAAATATTACAGTTTAATCATTTTAATATTGATATTGTTTGTACTCTTTAATTTTTATACTTCTAACTATTATAATACTTATTTTTTAGTTAATAACAATTTATTTATATAACAAATAATAAATTAACAATTATAACAAATAATAAATTGACAATTTTTTACATTTTCTTCCTGACGGAAGAGACCACCACCTTCTCGCGGTTTCCATTGAGCAACAATATGTATGTATGCAAACATAAATTAAATAAGTGCAAAAAAAATAGTCTATAAACTGTAATTTTTTCAATTTACATTTAATCATTATTATACTAAAGTTTTTCAATATGTTGCCACGCGTATGATCGTGATTTTGGAAAAGGAACTTAGCTCTCGATATTTCTCACAAATGTCTTTAATCAATCAAATTTTTGCTTTAACACTAAGTACAATAGAATAATAATAATAATAATAATGACGCGTATTTTGAACAAACTAAAAATTGCTGCGTATCACAAAGAGAGACCGTCACACATTAACAATGCCGGAAAAGTCCATGTATATGTATTATTTCGAGAGAGGAAGCGACAGCGCCTCACCTCAATCAACGCTCGATAACTTCGAGGGCGCTTCTATTATCGATCGAAATCTAAAACTATAATCGCATTCGCAACACAATATAAGAAATTTTCTAACTAAAGAAACATACATATTGGCCAAGAGTGGATTTTTATATATTTTTATTTATTATATTTATATTTATATATTATTATTAATTATATTTATTTTAAATTTAGAATAATATAAATATTTTTCATATTTTCATTTTTGTGTTGCTTTCGCCTTAGCATTAAATCCGCCAGCGGCGTGTTGCTTTCAGCCTAGCGGCGTGTTGCTTTCGACCCAGCAACAAAAAGTCCGCCAGAGGCGTTTGGCCAGCTTGAGTTAGTGCGAGAGACAGACAGAGAACATATAGCTATTCTCGTCTGCCCGAAGCTAACCGAGCGTTGCCGAGCGCCAAAAGCATACGTCGCTTCGGAGTTCGGTGTGGACGCTGCCAGCTATCCCCCACCACCGCTACTGGTGTGCTGCCGCGTCTGCCGAACGGCATCACTGGTTACGACTCGCCCGGTAGACTCCGCTCGCACGAGTCGATTGACGGACCGAACGTGGAAATCGTTCGTTCGCGTTGGCAGCCGTTGCCGGGGAGAAATCAACGTAGGAAAAGAGAAGTTTGATTAGCGTTGGTCTTCGTTCCGAAAAGACGTGTCGCCCGCTCCCTTAACCTTGTTCCTGTAAATCCTAACGTAACATTAAAGTTGTTGTTCCTAACATCTGTCTATTTCCTTTCCGCGAGCGCGACTCCGCGAGTGTTAGTGAGGTCGTACGAGAACGTCCCGTGAGGCGTAACAGTATTAAGTGTCTATGCCTGGTGAGGGCATAATTTAGTGTCTCAATGTTTTGATACATTCTCCTAATAAGCGGATTAACACTTCTATTATGCTTATTCTATTCTGTGCGTTTTCTGTTAACTCGCCTATCATCTGAAAAGAACGATTCTTGTGCGACTCGCGGTGCTAACCGTCATCTCTCCTCGTTCCCCTCCTCTCTCCATCATAATACCCCAGGCATGGGGACTCCCTCGGAACCGCGATCCCGGCGGACCCGTTCCTTCGACGATGTTCTCATCCCCGTCCTCGTCCTTCGGCGGATGATTCTGCAGATGAGAACGAGCAATCAAGATTCTCAGTTCCCTTTCTATTTCTAATCCTCCTATTTCCCCGCCTAGCGAAGACGAGAACATGAATGGAATAACAGACTTTGATACAACTGCAACAGAAAAAGTAAGTAATACGGAGGTTACCCTTGAACGCGATCAAGGATTCTGCACGTCAATTAGATGGCAATTCTCTCACTAATCCATTTCGTGCACGCGAACTCTCCCCCCCCCCCACCCTCTAGTAAACATCCTAATAGGAAACGAGGTGCAGAAGAAATCTGTGACCCCCCTCCCCATCCTAATACCAAAACGCGAAAAGCTGATTTTGCCATTCCAGAACCTCTTCTTTTCAATCGATATGATAAGCATTGTCAAGGTCCCTCGAGGTCATTATACAATCCTCAGCTGACGTCGCCTCTCTCCTTCACCCCCTCACGGTCGGACGTCTCATTGTAGGAACGTGTCAGCAAAACATTATAGAAATAAAAAAAATGGGCATCTCTAAAATCCTTGTCCAGATGAAAAACCGAGATTAACAACCCTATTCTTAAATCCAAGAATCTTATCGCATACATCCCTACCTTCCGTGTATCGCGACAGAGTATTTGGAATCTCTCTTGACATCCCTGTAAAAGAGCTTGCCAGAGAATTAGATTTTCCTTTCGAAATAGTCACCATTTGAAGGTTAAATAGAAAAAATCCGGACACTTCCAGTCCCGATTCGGCAAAATATATCCCATCCAAAACTAAAACTCTCGCCTTTAAAGGCCAAAATCTTCCTAATTATGTTTTCTTATACTATGTTAGATATGAATCAATCCTTTTGTCGCTAAGGCGACATTCTGCTCTTCCTGTCTTCGGATTGGACATTCGAAGTCTCAGTGCAAAGGTTTCCTCAAATGTGCCCACTGTTCTAATAGACTGCATGAAAATGGCATGCCCTGCCCCAACATTAATCTTCCTCCTACATGTGCTAACTGCAGACTCATGCATCCTTCTATCCAGCTTATCCTGAACTGCTTCTTCACAGACATGCGCACAAGCTTGTGGCTTTGAAGAACATCCCCTTCGCTGAAGCTAAGAAAATTACTCGCAATTTTAATGGTAATATCATTAATAATCCTCTTTTTTATTTCTTTAATTTTGTGGAACTAAATGACTCCTCCTGACCTCTTTTTCTCTTCTTCAAACTCCTCTCTCCGTCCTTCTATTCCTCCCTTTACCTATGTTCAGGGTTAGAAGTGCCGTAACACCACCACGTCACGTCACCCCCCCCCCCCTTCCAACGTCCTTCCTCCTAATAGATATTTCAGCGCTTTCTTTTGCTCTAATCCTCCACACCATCAATTTGATACGAATTCTAGTTCAATATTCTTTGCCTCAAATGGCAGGACTCCTCAATTCTCCCTTCCAGGTGTCGCCCTCCCTTTGACTTTCTACAGCTTCCCTCCCCCAATGATTTCCCTCCACCTCCTCCTTCAACAGGTCTCAATTTAAAACCCTTCATCCCTCTCTTTCTCAAACTTCTCAACACTCTAATCGATAAATTCTCTCCTCTCCTACAAAGTTTTGGCATTCTCGATATAATCCAATCTATTCTTCAAATTGCGCAAGTTCAATAATGTCACAGGCCTTTTGCAGCTAACCATAATATCTCTAAGGCTGAAATCACATGGTGCGGAATAGAGCTGCGGAATAGAACGTGCGTCATAGAACCAACCAATCAGAGCTATTCCGCATTTTCTATTACGCACGATTTTTGTGTGCCCTGTTCACATGGTGCGTCATAGAGGAGCAATAGCGCATTTGAAGAAATTATAAATTACAAAATAATTTTGTAATTACAATAATTCATTCATTTGTAAAATGTATAATATTTTATAATGCATAAGCAATCATTATTTACATATTATTAAATATTTTGTTTATAAAATTTTCAACTTAAAAAAATTTTTTTGAATTCCATCACGCATTTTCAGTCATTTTTCCGCATCATGTGAACAGGGCACACCAAGCCGTATGCGTCATAGATCACTGCTGATCACTGAATGTTGATGTTCGTTTATATTTTGTTTACGTGCATTAGAAAGTGCTGAAAATGGACACATTATCTGCGGTAACCGAAGCTATTAAATGTCTAATGACAATTTATGTGAAAACTCCTATAGCGAGCTATCGCAAGCGAAAAATTCGGTTATCTCTAGTAAAATTATTTTCAATTTATACTACATTGACAGAAAACAAAATTAAAAGAAGTGTGTGGGTTCGGCCTATATATTCAGTGGAACAACGGTTTCGACAAGGTGACAGCGACAATTTAATTGTTATGTTGAAAACAACAGATCCTGCACTTCATTTTAATTATTTGAGAATGGATACAAACGTATTCGAGGATCTTCTTTCTATCGTAGGCCCTGGCATTGAAAAACAATTGTGTGTTCGGGAACCAATTTCTGCTCATACAAGATTACAGATTTGTTTAAGATATCTAGCAAGTGGAGATAGTATGAAATCTATAGGATATGCCTTTCGAGTTGCTCCAAATACTGTTTCATATATAGTTCATGAAGTTTGCTCCGAAATCTGGGATAAGTTAAAAGATGTAGTCTTGTCACTTCCAAGCAAAGATGAGTGGATAAAAATTGCAAAAAATTTTGAACAAATTTGGAATTTTCCTCACTGTCTTGGACCAATAAATGGGAAACATATTGTGATAGAGGTAAAATATATTTAATCTTTTTATGAAGAAAAATACATACATCTCTTGCAATATAAAATGATAAATTTTATATTTTAAGATGTATGTATCTCAAAAAATATTTGCAAAATAAAATAAAATTTAAATTTAAATTACAGGCACCCCCACATAGTGGTTCCGTTTACTACAATTATAAAAAAGATCATAGTTTCAATCTCACTGCAGTTGCAGATGCAAATTATAGATTTATTTTAGTAGATGTAGGAGCAGAAGGTCATCGTAGTGATGCTGGAGTGTTTGCTAATAGTGCAATTAAATCAAGACTGGAAACTAACACATTGAATGTTCCTGAACCTTCAGATGTTGGTCAACATAAATTGCCGTTCGTTTTACTAGGCGATGAAGCATATCCATTATCCCCGTATCTAATGCGCCCTTATGCAAGAAGTTCCCAACTTGATTTAAGAAAAAAAATATATAATTATCGACACAGTAGAGCAAGACGCGTGGTCGAAAGTGCTTTTGGCATACTTGCAGCGAGATGGCGAATTTTTCGAAGGCCTATTAATACCTACGTCTCAAAAGCTGAGAAGATGGTACTTGCCACTATTTGCTTACACAACTACATCATAAGTAAAGAACTTGAAAAACGCCCTCAAGAAAGACGTTATTTAATGTATAATGATAACGATAGACAGCAAACATCGCTTGGAATGAGAAATCTGTCAAATAATATAAATAATCTTATTTCAAATAATTTATCGAATGAATATAGAGAAAGATTTGCCAATTATTTTGTTAACGAAGGTGCTGTGGAATGGCAATGGGAGAAAGCAGCGACTAATGAGTTTTAAGCAAAATATTTATACAGATAATTTAATAAAAATGTATAATAAAATATACATATATAAACATAAAATATACATATATAAACATAAAATATTTATATATAAACATAAAATATTGTATTGAACAAAAAATAAATTTTAAGTATTATTGTAATTTGTGTTCTAACAAAATTTATTAAAAGTAAATAAAAAGTTTGTGTAAAAGTGGTTAATATTATAAAATGCCCGCCTTTACTTCAGCTTCATACGCTAAATTCATAATATCTCTTTCAAGTAGTCTTCTGTCTCTATAAGATAATTTTTTCATAATTTCACTTAGCTGCATTATAAAGCCTTCAATTCCATCATTATCTCGTTTACTGCATTCTGATAAAATTTGTACAATGCTTTGTTTAAATTGAGCATCAACTGATTGTTTTCTTGTACCTGAAATATTATAAATGTATTTTATTGAATTTTAAATTATTATTAATAAATAAAAAATTTTTTTATTTGAATTACATATTGTTATAAACTTTAAACAGTTTTCAAAGTTACGAGTAGTATCTTATTATCTTAAAATAAACAATGAATTCTAGGTTTGAAAACTATTCTGAGTCATATTAGGATTCGAATAAAGGTTCATGATTTCTAGGCTTTTTAGAAGTAGTTTTATTATATTTATTGATACATTTAAATAGGCAGTCACTTATCTTCATTCAAACAGCGAGATTGTACAGTTTTTAAAGTTTGAAACTAAGTATCTTATAGCTTTTGACAACTAATTTTAATTTAACAAACTGTTTAAAACCATTGAAATCATGTACCTTTATTCAAATTCTAATAAGATTCAGAACAGTTTTTGAAAGTAAAATGGATTGTTTTTAAAATTATAACAAATTAATAACTTGTTAAAAATAGCTTACGTTTGGTGTGCTCCGTAAACTGGTTATAATCAAATGAGCTGCTACGTTTTCTTGATGGTTCAGACATGGATTCCATATCAATGGATTGTCCATCTGCAATAGAAAGTGCATCAGAGTTGCTTGCTTCATTGAAAGAATCACATGAATCTTGTGAAATATTGCTCTCTGTACTGCAATGTTAAAGTAAATAAAGATTTTTTATTAATATAATGTAAATGTATTATAATTTATTCTTGTTTAAAAAAAAAATATTATCTTTAAACTCTTACTTACGGTCTAGAATTCATTGAATCGTTCAAAAATTTCATTTGATCGTAAAACCGAAAACTGTCTTTATTGTCTGATGCTGGTGTTGCTGAGCCACTAGGTATATAAGCAGTTGCCTTCTTTCTTGCTTTCTTGTAAGAATCTCTAAGATTTCGCCAACGTTTCTTTACATCATTTACCTCAAATTTGTCTAAAAATATAAACATTTATTGAAATACCTTTTTATAATAAAGAACTTATTTTTATGAAATGAAAATCAATATTACCATCTAATTCTTTTGCTACTTCCAGCCATGCTTCTTTTACAATTAACGGACTTCTAAGCTTAACAGAAATGGTATGATCCCACAAACATGGTTTCTTCATCACAGCATTTATCAGCATTTCGTCAACATCACTCCAAGTTTTATTTGCTTTATTTCTGGGTCTTTTCTTTTTACAAGGTATTTCAAACTCATTAATATTATTATTTTCGCCCAATGTTGACTCTTCATCTATTCTCTCTGAAGAAAGTTCCAATGAAGCATATTGAGATAATTGACTTGCAATATAAAATTTATATATTAAACTGTCACTTTTCTTTGATCATATTTAGAAAAAATAAGATATAAGTATTTCAAAATCAAACACTCTACATAACGAAAAATTAACCTTTAAATAAATAGTTGTTTTCATCAACAACAATATGTTCTATATCAAGATTCATGTTTGCAAAGCATGAATGTTTTAATAAATCAAAATTTTCTTTTGGCAGCTTAAAATGGCAGTATAAACACTGATAATACTGTAACAAAAAAAGAATTAAAATTATACTTAACCTCTAATTGTTAATCTACTTACATCACATATAAATATTTAAGATTTTATATACTTACAGAATCTTCTTGCTCTTCCCTTACTTCACTATTTTCGATACAAAACGCCATTTTCTAAAAAAATTAAGTTAAAAAATTGTTCAGTAATAATTCTTTAACCTAATTTACAAACTACTTAAAAACAATCGTCCATTGAAATACACCCTGGCTTGCGTGATAGAAAACTCTGCGTGATAGAAAACTCTGCGTAATAGAAATTCTGCAGAATAGCTCTGATTGGTTAGTTCTATGACGCACGTTCTATTCCGCAGCTCTATTCCGTACCATGTGATTTCAGCCTAACCCCCCTTTCACACTTAAAATCCTCCAATAGAATTGCCATTCGTTTTATAATAAACTCGATTCTCTTTGTATCACCATTCACAGCTTCGATATTTTGGCTCTTTTCGAAACTTGGCTTAACTCCCTTCAGCAAATTCAACTTCAAGGTTTTCATATTTACAAGAAAGATATACTTTAATTCTGGTGGACGGCTATACCTTAAGGATTACTATCTCTTTTAAACATGTCGAGAACTGTATACAAATCCCCAATAGACTTGACTGTATACCAATTTCTATCCCATTAGATAATGAACCTCTCCTTATTATTTCTTTATACAGATACCTCTACGATTCTTTCTCTCTCGATGACTGGAATGTTTTGTTACAGTACAGTTCTGATTTTCCTTATGTCGTTATTCTAGGCGATTTTAATGCATACCATCCGAACTGGGGATGCAACCGCGCTAACCGCTCGGGAACTAACCTCCTGAATCCTGCCTCTACATACTTCTTTAAAGTAATTAACGATGAATCCAGTACTCTAATTACCCGTTCCAATCAAGCCAAATCTGCTATTGATCTCACGCTTATTTTTTCTCCTTTTTATTCTAATTATCGTTGGAAAACCTTAACGGATTCCATGGATAGCGACCATCTTCCGATTTCAATTAAATTCGACTGCTCTTATACCAAACGTCCTTTCTTCTCCCACAAGTTCAAATTTAATAGTTCGACTACAAATTAATTCACATCCTCTCTAACTGATACATTCGATCAATTTCAAACTTGTCTTAGCGAATCTTCATCTGCTGTGGAAAGATACAAAGTTTTCAGTGCACACATCATAAATCAAATTCCTCCCCTACGTCACAGGCTTACTGATTATCATAAATTACGCTCATGTACCCCCAAGAATTTTCCTCCCCCTGCTCCTTAGTGAAGTGAAGATTGCGACTGAGTAATAACCGAAAGAAAAAAAGCTTTAGCCGCTTTTAATTTAACCCTTCCTTTACAAACTATCTCGAACTCAAAAGGAACGAAGTAATAGCTAAAAAAGTCCTCAAATCAACTAAAAGACAAGGATGACGCAAGTTTTGTTCTACCTTCAATTTGAAAAACTCCCCTTTCTCATGTTTGGACCCTTATCAAAAGGTTCAAACGTAGGCATCTCGATCTTTACTCATCATGTCTCACTTCTATTATGAAGCTCCTCCTGGCATTATGCAACACATCAACACATTATGTCTTTCATCCAGTCTTCACAAAGCTTATTCCTCATTAAAGGATTTTCTGCAGTCTGAGACGTGAATGTTCGCGGGCCCGCCTGACCCTGCGAAGTCCGCCCAGATTTAACGTAGATTCAGTTATATTAGCGCAAACTCAGATAAATTACAAGAAATACGAAATTGGGCGCCAGGCACGAGCTCCCGTGCCACACAATACGATTTTAATCAATCACGCGGATTAACGAATACGAAATCAAGGAGGTAGGAAGGAGACTAGCGATTCACAAATAATCGGAGCCCGCAATACAAATTAAAATGAAAAAAACATATATTTCACTGCGTACATTTTACAGGCTTTGCGGAATTTCCCGAACATATTAACCATGTCGACTTCCCAATTTACGCGTCGCCTCGAACGCGTACACATCCCAAGCCACACCGAAATTATCCCGTGCAGGACTCATCAAAACGCATGTGCCACTTAATCCTCGAAAATGAGTACGCAGTGCGTACGACACCGTGATGGGCTCTCAAGAACAACTCGCAATATCGAACGAACGATACAGAATTTACAATGACGAGCCCAGCGAATTCACAATACGCATAATAACGACTTCGCTATTCGAATACAGTAACGAATTTACAACGCGAATTCAATAACGAGTTTAACACGCAAATACAATAACGAATTTACAACGCGAATATATTGACGAATGCACGAGACGAATATCGTGACCCTCACATGACTGAAGCGCGAGAATGACCTTGCATTAACGAAAACGCGCGCATGAACTCACAATAACGGAAACGCGAGCATCAATTTACAATAACGCAAACGCGAGAACGAATTTACAAGGACGAAGACGCGAGAACGATTGTACAATAACGAAGACGTGATGATTCAGTTACAGTAACGAAAACGCGAGAACAAATTCACCATGACGAAGACTCATACTCTTCTACGTTACGTGCCAAATAACGGCGACTTTACAATACCGAGCCAGTAACGGCTTTACAATGCAAACAACATCAGCAAATTTATGCGATAAACACGGCGACTGTCGGCGGCCACGCGATTGGCGAGAGAACTTTCCCATTATTACTCGCTCTCGACGAGCCCAGGGCAGCAAGCCTCCCCGCGAAACTATCTCGGCGGCATCCGGTCCGGTGACCTTGGCCGTCGCTCTATTACGGCCGTATGTCCATTCCCGCGGACTCTACCACGAGGCTGCCACCCCCGGTCTCGATAATACTCGGGACGCACTGGAGTGGTGGTCTTACAGATTACGATGCGCCTGGTCTCTCCTCGCTCTGCGGCTCGTCCTTCGTTGTTCAGGGCGGCTTCGAGGGCGATGCGGCACCGGAGCTCGGAATCGCTCCTCACGATGTGGCATCCCACACGACAGTGTTCCCGGGACGCTCCTAGCGCACCCTCCCTTTGCGTCCGCGCCATCCAGCGCCTAGCATTTTCTGCCAATTCTTACCCTCGGGTCCCGGGCGGTCGATAGGGGCGGTCGATAATGGCGGTCGATAACTGCTCTCATTGATAGTTCGTTGACTCACCCACACACGCCCGTGCATCCCGCTTGCCGCTCGTCAGGCGCGCTTCTTCGCGCGGCTGGCCGGGCCAGGGCTCTTCACTCAGTTGCCGCCTCCCCGTCTCAGCGGCGGGCTTGCTTTCCATCAGTGGGGCCCGTTCGGAGCGTCCTCCGGTTCGCGGCCCTCCACTCGCCCTTACTGCCCGGGACCCCCGAGGTATGCCAGTCGCGCAGGGAGAGGCCCTCGCTCGACGCTTTGCCCCCTATGCCTCTGCTCTCGCTCGACACAGCCTTGCCAACTCCGCGGCTCCTCCGCTCACCCTCATCCCTCTGACTCCGCTGCTCCTCCGCTAACTCCTTCTCCTGTTACATTTCTATATTCGCGTGATTCACCACTCCAGCTGTCTCTAACTTCCCTGTTGAGTCAAAAAATGGTAAATATTCCATATTCTCAATACGTGAACGGAACCACTAACACGATACATGCGGATTACGCGCCGCAACGCGACCAAATTATCTCCGATAAAGGGAATCGCCGAGCTCCCGCCCCGCGGGAGCGACTCCGATTCTTCTCGGACCCCGTTCGGTCAGGCGAGCCCTTGTGACGGACCTTGTCACGTCACAAGTCATACTCCTGTACCACTTTCGAGGAACCTTTTTCCTTAATTGAATTTACCCAAATTGTCAAAAATCTTAAATTTCGTTTTTCTCCTGGTCTTGACGGAATTGACTATCGAATGTTATCGCTTCTTCCGGAACAATATTTCCCCATACTCCTTGATATCTTTAATGGATTGCTTGATGAAGGCTCCTCTCCTCCCCCGCTCCTTCTTGGACTCATTCTCTTATCTTTATGATTCCCAAAAACTCTCCCAAAAAGTACCGTCCGATTTCCCTTACGTCATGTCTTCTCAAACTTCTAGAAAAACTAATCTTAGTTCGCTTGGACTGGTGGATCGAAAGAAATCATGTCCTTCCTCTATGCCAATCTGGCTTTTGTAAAGCCAGGTCCTGCCAAGACAATCTTAGTATTTTATAGTCAGAAATCTTTAAGGGCTATGCCTCTGACCATTATACTGCTTGTGTCTTAGATATCAAAGGGGTCTTTGACAATGTTATCCCCTCTATTTTAGGCTCTGATCTCATTTCGCTTGGTATCCCCCCAAGTTCTGTTTATTTATATATAATCTTACTCAATTCAGAGAACTCCAGTTTGTTATCAATGGCACAATTACTGAAAATTATTGCTCCTAGGAATTCCTCAAGGATCAATTTTAAGTCCTCTTTTATTCAACCTTTATGTAGCCAACTGTCAAAAATTTATTTTGCCAGAGTGTAAAATTGTACAATTTGCAGACGATATAGCGGTATTCGTTAGATCTCTTAATCTTGACTGGTCATTAAATAAATTTGATCTATCAATAAGCTTATCGTTATTGCCTAGATCATTACAATTTACCGTCTCAGCGAACGCATATCGACGGCCGCTGATTAAGGATTGCCACGTATGTCAAAGGCGATGTCTAGCATAAAAGTTGGTGGTCTATTCAATCGTGCAATAAACGCGCTCCCCTGCGAACTACACATCCCCGGTTATCAGTTTTGTGGTCCGGGAACTCACTTGGAGAAACGTTTGGCGAGAGGCAATCGAGGTATAAATCCACTGGACACGGCATGCCGCGAGCACGACATAACGCATTCTCGGAGCAACGATCTTGCCGAGAGACACGCGGCGGACAAGATACTCGCCGAGAAAGCACGGAGACGCATCTTCGCGAGAGATTCTACGCTGAGTGAGAAAGCCGTCGCCACGGCTGTCTGGGCGGCAATGAAAGCCAAGACGAAGCTAGGAATGGGTATGAAGTCGAAGAGGAAAACGAAGAAGACAAAGAAACGGATACTTCCGGTAGCGAAACGCGGCGGAATACTACCGATTTTACCGATGTTGGGCGCGCTCGGATCTCTGATTGGTGGAGCGGCCGGTGTGGCAAAGGTGATAAACGACAGCAAAGCCGCGCAGCGTCACGCGGCGGAGGGTCGTGGACTGTATCTCGCTCCGTACAAATACGGACGGGGACTTTATCTCGCACCGTACAAACGCGGACAGGGTGTCGTAAAGAGAAAAAAAAAACGTCCAAGAGGCGTTAAAAATGCCCGCGGGTGCGACAACGAACGTGCAATTGGATCTACTGGCAAAACGTATGCGCATACCATACTTTAGAGACGTTTTTATGCGCGACTCATTACCGATAGGCAATGTGCGTCGAAACGAGAGCGGTATCGTGAATCTGGACAACGCGACGGGCCCCGGCATTCATTGGGTGGCATACGTCAAGAGGAAAGATCGCGTGATATATTTCGACAGTTTTGGCAATCTTCGACCTCCCAGAGAACTAGTGCGTTAATTCGGGAACAGCGCGATAGAGTACAATCGCAAGTCTTATCAAACTTACAATCAGAGCATCTACGGATCGGAGCATCTACAGATGTGCCTGCAGTTTCTCCGGGCGGTGAACGCACGCGAATTTAAAGCCTGACGAGTTGCTGCTGCGACTCAGTGTTTGCTGGACGGTTTTTCAATCATGTCGCTGACACTCACTCTGAGTAGAAGCAACGTTCTCGCGGTAAACTACTCTCCAACCATAGATTTGAACAACGGCAACTACGAGCTCGGCCTGATGGACTTTGAATCCTACCACACGATAGCGAACGTGAATACATCGAACAATAAATTTTATTTTGACCATGACGACACTGAAATTTCGATTCCCGAGGGATCGTACGAACTGCAAGACATTAACGAGTTTTTGAAACGCGCATTTAAACGTAAAGTAGAAAAGAAACAAATCGACGATGACGAGGTCGGAGAGTACCCGATAGCGCTGCGCGCTAATTACAATACGATGAGGAGCGAGATTAAATGCGACTACAGAGTGAACTTTAGTAAGCCCAACAACATAGGATCGCTGCTGGGATTCGCGTCGAATTGCAACCGCGAAAATGGCACACATCGGACATGCCGATCAACATTATGAATGTGAATATTATTCGCATAGAGTGCAACGTGACCGCGGGCGCGTACAGCAACAGCAAACGCGTGCACACGATACACGAATTTTCACCGAACGTGCCACCAGGATATAAGATATCGGAAAGGCCGTCGCAGATCATTTACCTGCCAGTCATCGTACGGAGCATTACGGCTCTGACGATACGCGTCGCCGACCAGCACGGACGATTGCTCGACTTTCGAGCACTCACTCTGAGTAGAAGCAACGTTCTCGCGGTAAACTACTCTCCAACCATAGATTTGAGCAACGACGACTACGAACTCGGTCTGATGGACTTTGAGACTTATTACACGATAGCGAACGTGAATGCATCGAACAATAAATTTTACTTTGGCAAACACGACGCGGAAATTACGATTCCCGAGGGATCATATGAACTACATCCTATAAATGAATTTCTGAAACGCGCAATTTTATCGAAACATGGTGAACACGCCGAAACGCATGACGATGATGATAAGGATGGAGAATATTCAATAGTAGTGCGGGCAAATTACAATACGATGAGGAGCGAGATCAAATGTGCCTTTAAAGTAAACTTTAACAAGCCCAACAACATAGGATTGTTGGGCTTGTTAAAGTTTACTTTAAAGGCACATTTGATCTCGCTCCTCATCGTATTGTAATTTGCCCGCACTACTATTGAATATTCTCCATCCTTATCATCATCGTCATGCGTTTCGGCGTGTTCACCATGTTTCGATAAAATTGCGCGTTTCAGAAATTCATTGAGATTTTCGAATCGTATATTGCAACCGCGAAAATGGTACGAGTCGGACATGCCGATTAACATTATGAATGTGAACATTATCCGCATAGAGTGCAACGTGACTGCGGGAGCGTACAGCAACAGCAAGCGTGTGCACACAATACATGAATTTTCACCGAACGTGCCGCCAGGATATAAGATATCGGAAAGGCCGGCACAGATCATTTAACTGCCAGTCATCGTACGGAGCATTATGGATCTAACGATACGCGTCACCGACCAGCACGGACGATTGCTCGAATTTCGAGGGGAGAAAATCACCGTCAGATTGCACGTGCGGCGACACCAGTGGGCATGAGATGCTCGTGTTGAACTGCTCGGGGCACGTGAGAGATAACGTGACTGTCACACTCAGTAATACTCGGCCCATCGAGAGAAAGAAGCGCAACAAACGTTGCATTCCTAAAATCTCTGGGATTCGCGGTGCGAAACGCCTAACGATGACAGATATTCTCAACATCGGGGACGAGCCGATCTTCGACGATCGCATCGTCAAGCTCGAAACTCACACGTACAATCCATACGCCAATACGACATTCGGACACAGCGACAAGATAAGAATACCCATACAGCAACAGGATCTGTATACGTTGCCGCATGAAAATTTTCTATACATCGAGGGAAAATTAAAGATAAATAATGAAAACGCGGGAGCTAGCGTGATACTTGCACATAACTGCGTCGCGTTCATGTTTGACAAGATACGATACGAACTCGATGGTGTGGAGATTGATCGCAACAGAAACGTCGGAATAACCAGCACGCTAAAAAATTATGTAACGGTATCATTCGATAAAAGCATGATCCCAGGAACGCCGGCTGGAATCCACAGAGTAACTCGGACGGATACTTCAATTTTTGCGTGCCGCTCTACATGTTACTGGGATTTTGCGAGGATTACAGACGCGTGGTTGTCAACGCACGTCACGAGTTGATTCTGATACGATCGCGCAACAATAACAATTGCCTGATGGGAGATTTGGTGCGAGAGCCCGCGATCGAATTATTCAAGATACAATGGCGAATGCCACACGTATTAGTGAACGAGATAAATAAACTGTCGATGCTGCGCGCCTTGGAAAGCGGACGATACATCAGCATGGCTTTTCGCTCGTGGGATCTGTACGAGTTTCCGCTACTGCAGAGCACAACCAAGCATTCGTGGGCCATTAAGACCGCTTCGCAGCTCAAGAAGCCGCGATATGTAATCTTCGCACTGCAGACCGACCGGAAGAATGTCTTGCTCGAAGATGTGAGCCGATTCGACGACTGCAAATTGAGCAACGTGAAACTCTACCTGAACTCGGAGTTTTATCCATACGACAATCTGAATCTGAATTTTGATAAAAAGAAATATGCGATTCTGTACGACATGTACGCGCGTTTCATTAAAGGCTATTACGGTTATGAATATCTCGAACCGAGAACTCACTAACACGACTTTCAAACAATACGGTCCGTTTGTGATTATCGATTGTTCTCGACAAAATGAATCGGTCAAGAGCGGAACCGTGGATGTGAGATTGGAATTCGAATGTAAGGAGAACGTGCCGGCAAATACTACCGCCTATTGCCTCATCATACACGATCGCGTGGTTCAGTACAACCCGTTGACCAACATTGTTCGCAAAATCACCTAAATACTACGTTGGAGAGGGGGAGCGGTATAAAAATCTACGACGTTCCGCGATCCTCCCGCAGTTCACTCCTCGACATGTTCGCACAAGCATCAACTATGTCCACGCCAACGTACGTGAATCTGAAAGGTTACGTCGTGGATCTGCGTAATAGACGCACCGTCGGCGAAATATACTTCGCAATTTTTCATCGCGGAGAAGACATAGTAAATCTGAAAGGTTATGTCGTGGATCTGCATGGTTCCATCGTCGGCGAAATATCCTACTCACTTTTTCATCGCGGGAAAAATGTAATTGACTGCCCTCTAATTCGCACCGGGACAGAACCAGTCGTCAACGAAGATGTGATCGATAACTCAAATCACACGAATCACCCGTAGACCAAAATCATGCGACGTTGGAGAGGGGAGCGATATAAAATCTACAACTTTCCGCGATTCTCCTGCAGTCCGCTCCTCGACATAAATCAGTCATGCAACCATGTCAACGCCAACGTTCGTGGATCTGCAAGGTTACGTTGTCGGCAGAAACTCTTTCGTCCTGAAAGAATTTGCCGCTCTCAGAGAGAGATTTATTCTTACTCATTATATATTTGGAAGCTCCGAGCCATGGTATTTTCTCAGCAAAGCGGATAGAAAACATGTATCCTGGTTGGAGATGAAACATCACGGATTACATTGGCCCGATGATCATGGAACGATTCCGTACTTCGCGGCTAGAGACATGATTACAAAGGCGTTGCGGGATGTGACGGAGAGCGAAAACTCACCCATCGTATACGTAAAGGGACTCGAGAAACGAGAATGGCTGCGGGATTTGCTCCTGGATGCGAGAGACGATATCTACATCGAGAGCCTCGATGAGCACTACGAAGACGTGGAATCGCTGAAAAAGATGGACGCTACACATACTTTACGTTACCATAAACATGTATCCAATTGTGCCATGCAAAATGTATTCAAGCTGTTTAATTGGTGACATCACCATAAAAAATAAATATATGCTATCTATAAATATGTCGTCAATTTCTATTCCCCCTTCCTTCCCATTACACATAGTGCATGCAAGTAAATAATATTTACTTCATGTTTGCGTTATTTTATGTTTCTCGTTATTCTCTTCATGTTCTTTCATGTTATTTAGTTGTTTTTTCACGTTATTTAGTTGTTCTTTCATGTTATTTAGATGTTCTTTCATGTTAATTAATTGGTCTTTCACGTTGTCTACCACCTCCAGATTGTGCTAGAGCCCCTCCCTTATTCTCCCAAAATGGTGGATATTGTCACGTATACACATGATTACTCTACACGATCAGTGTTGCATCGACCGCTAGTACCAACAGATCGCTTCTTGCAACCGAGAAGAATGTAATCCGTTGAAGAGAACAACCGCGGTAAACGTGCGATGAATTATTACGTGCCGATTCAGGATGATGAAACTTTATCGTATGAGAAGTAAAAATGTAATGAGTAAGTATAGAGCTTTCTATTATGTACATTGTAAATTATTTTGAAACTAATTTCATTATTTTTTCTACAGCATTTCGTTGGAGCGACGTGTGGTTCGTATACTGAGTAGGCGATACGCGCTGACAGCTACGGGATACAAATTCCTCGAAATTGGCATCAACGTGAGTCCACCGAGTTATGTGGAGATCGCCGTAGGAGATAATCGTGGAAACGAGATGATTCTGTCTCTCGAAACATGGAGAAGACTCTACGAGCAACTATGGAACATTCAGAAACTCCTTCGGAACGATCATAAAGACTCCATTATAAGCACCGGACCGCTGACGGTTGACACTCGCACAATTAATGATGTTAAACTCGTACGTCTCGAATCATTGAACGTACGTTTGATGATGATTGAATCGACGTTGTTTTCGATGTTTAGTCCGGAGCGATGCATTTATTTAAAATTTAAAGAGTTATTTAAAATTGTTAGTTCGGTTGATACCAAATTTACACAATTTTCGCATATCGCGTCCACTGCAACGGATCCTAAGGAGGTATCGAACATGATTCGCGCCAGCAATGCTTTCGATAAGCATCAGCTCGTCGATTGTGAGTTGTTGACTTTAGTTTTTAGTATGTAAGAAAAAAGATGTATAGACGTATGTAAAAAATTAAGAATAAAATGTTTATTGAAAATCTGAAACGTAATATCTTTAATTTTTATCCTTCTCGCCCTTCCCATTACACATATTTACAAAATAATGCATGGATTGTAAAATGATATTTTTATTTTTTACAATTTTTAAAATAGATTACAAGAATATTGAAATATTGGTAGTAGATTGCGCGAGGCGGTGCTTGGCTATGTTCGAGCTATGGTTGGTGACCCGACGGTGATAGCGCTTTCTAGAAAAAAAATACTTGAAATAATTTCCTAATATTCGCTATATTTCAACAAAACGCATCCGTAAATAAAAAGATGCATATCTTATTACATTGACTATAATGATGACTTGGGCCTCGAAAATTTCATTTACTATTTTTCTTCTTCGACGGTGACGAATTTGGTGATGCCAGAGGACGGTATCCTTGGTGCTCGACCGATTTCTTATGAACATAATCCTTTATTTTTTCCCATGGCCGCGACGATGATTGATTCGGTGATATCGTAGGTTTGAACCCATCACCCGATTTTCGATGAACAAAATCCTTCATTTTCTCCCACGGTCGCGACAATGATTGACTCGGTAGTATCATGTATGTTTTGTACCCATCGCCCTTGTCTGATTTCTGAGGAATACACTCCCGTACTCGCTTCATATTGACTCTCTCTCACAACTTGTAACAAACTGAAGCTGGCAAGCGAAAGAATGAAGCTTTATGATATCAAATGCGTCGTAACGCTCTGTATACACGGTAATAATTGTGAACATACGTATGACATATTATATAAATCTCTCTAATACAGATACAATATGAGAAAATTATATAAATAACATTTTTTTTATGTGTAAAATTATTTGATAAACTGATAATCTCCATGGATTAAAAAATATTTTAGCTTTGCCACTCTCTCACACCTTTACGCGCTCCCAAATTCTTTCTCGCTCTCTCTCGCTCTTTCACTTGTCAACTTATCATAACGTGCACCCGTCCTCGCTTACACGTTCGCCTTAAGGAAGAGGATCAAGTAAGTTCAAAAATTCTGACTTTTTTTTAGAAAATTAGTTTATCATCTGGAGAATGTGTTTTCACTTTTCTAAATCAAAGTCCTATTTACAAAGTCGTTAAAGTGACACGCTCCGTGCGGTGCAGGTATACGGCCGCGCGCATGAATACTTTATCTTTCAACCCCCCATGGCATAATAACTTTTTTGACAATAAATGTTACTACTTACAAGAGATGTCAATAGTTTGTGTTCGTGTAAGGAATTTTTTTTTAAAAGGTAAGTCCCTTCAAACACTACTTTTTCCGTTCCGAAAACTTTAAACGCGTTTTTTTCTCAAAACATAAAATTTCGCGCGCCGTTGAATGTAGCTCGAACGGATTCTCAACCGATTGAAGTTGGCATACACATATTCTTTAATATATTCTCCTTTGCATGAACCTAAAAGTTTTTTTTTTGAATTGACAATGTTTTTTAGCAATCTTTTTATAAAAAAAATATTATGATTTTTTAAATGGTGTGAAATTTTTTAATTTAGGCTCATGCTGAACGTATTATTATATTTTAACAGAAAAATTATTTTTACATAATTAGAGCGACCTATGCGTTCCACGCGCATTTCCGTAGTAGGCAACTTCAAGCAGCTATTTATTAATATTTTTATATGAAAAATTATTTTAAATTAGTTTAAATACTAAATAATAACACGCGCTTACTTGTAAAGCAATAAACATTATGTTCTCTTTGAAAAAAGTTCGAGAAAAAACGACTGTTTACTTGACTCCCCCTCTCCCAACGTTCGCTCGCATTCTTCCAACCGCTCTTAGGAAGGAACAGGGAAAGGAAAGAATATGGGGAAAAGAATATAAACATAATATAATAAAAAATAATTGTAATCTAGAAAAAATCAAAATACATTCAAAAAAATTATATAAAAAATACAATATAAAAAATACAATTTAATTGTCCTTCTAATCCATCTCCTCCTCCTTTTGCCTTATCATCCCATGCCGCTCCCGCTCCCGTTCACGCGCCTGGTGTTGCCATTCCTCCCGCTGAAGCGCCCAAATTTCCCATTGTCCCTCCTCCTCCTGCCACTGCCTCAATCTTTCTAGCCATTCTGCCACTCCTTCCTGAGGCCTTCTTCCTCTATCCCCCCTCCTCCTCTCAAGCTCAAGCTCCACTTAACCTCCTCCTCATGTAGCCGTCGCACCCACTGCTCCCACGTGTACAAAATCCTCCTCGCAATTAAATAACAGCCTGAGGCTGAAAAGATCCTCCGTCGAATCATTTTGCAACAGTTCGTTGCAAAGACGAGTATTCCTTCGCTCGTTCCGCAACCATTTATTTTGTAAGTTATTCGAAAATCCTCGGATTCTTATAAGTCGTAAATCAATATCCTGAAATAAAAAATTTTCGTTAAATTAATTTTATAATTATATTTATATATTTTAAAAGAAATACATACCTGCGATTCGAACTCGACTCTTATAACATTTCGTAACGGGACTGCGACAAGAGGCACGTGACCCACCCAGATCCGCTGGAAACAAATAGTACGGTTTTATATTAGACAACACAAGCGCGTCATTTATTCAGTTTTTATTTTGATATAACCAATTTATTTTACAGCTGTCAAAATTTAATCAAAGACAGCTAATCTCACAAGTAAGAAATTCAATCAGCATCGCGGTAAAGAGACAACTTTGAGATATTGCGAGAATAACATGCTTTTTTTTAAAGAAGCGGATATATCTTTGATGAATACAATAATTTACTTATCCCTCTTGCTGGATAATTAATTTCTAGATGATTTAAGGCTCCTCTTGCACGATCCATCCTGCTCAGTTGTACGTTTAGTTGTATGTCAACCTGCTACATTCGGTGCGTTTATATCCTTCTTCTATATCGGAAATTTTGTCACAAAATATTTTTCACTTAAAATTTTGATCGATTGGACCAAATTTATCATAGTAACACCATTGATAATGGTCTTCAAAAAATAACATTATCGAAAATTCAAAAGATTTTCATACTTAAAATATTTTTACCAAAATTATCAGGGTAAAACACAGGTAATTTTTCAGAAAATACATACTATCAACGTTGTAATGCGTTTTGAAAACCGACAATAACATATGGAATTTTAACATCGACGGAAAAAATGGATTTTATCAGGGATAGCGCTATTAGCAGCCAAATATCGAGGCCTATCAAAGAATTTCTTACAAAAGATTTTTACACTTAAAACATTTTTATCAATAGGACCAAAATTATTTGGGTAAAGCACTTAACTGCTGATATGGACCTTCAAAACAGCATACTCTCCCGCGTGATGTCATACCCCCCGCGCCCCGCTCCCCCTCAGAGCTCCCGGGTTAGAACCCGCCTTATTACCCTACTAGATACGACTGCCCAGCGTCATTGTTTCCAAGAGCCTACTTAGAATTTGATCGGTTCAGCCATTAAATGAGTCCGATAATCTAAGGTCTCTGGAAAACGTTGACTCCCGTAAATGAGCCCCGGTGGTCTCGCGAGCTACGCGCGCTTCGCGCGCGATATTTGTCGTTGATTATAACATGAATTTACTAACTACTAAAACACTTGGCGTGAGGCACTACCGTGTCTCTTGATGATAGACTAGACAATCATAGAACGATATTGAGTAATTAATTAATTACCTGATTTATCAATATGTTCTTGTGATTTTCTGATAATCCGAAACCTTCGACATTTAGATCGCCTATGATCGGCACGATTTTTTTACGGAAATTAGGTACTTCTTCTTTCATTCGATTATAAAGCTAAAGACAGATCTAGGTAGTAACAGATACGTCATGTTTTAATATTGTTTTCAAGATACTCACCGGTGTCTCAAATATTTCTTCTATTCTGCTTTCGGGACTTTTGTCTTTTTTCGAACGTATCAGCAGATATAACGTAGAAATATCGGGACAGCTTCGAAAAAACAATTTTTCAATCAAAATCTTTCCCAAAAGATCAGTGCCTCCTATAAAATAATGTAACGCGAGACCTCCCTTCTGTACGATAAAGCCTAGGTACCGTACCTGCGACTGGCAGAATTCGCAATTTTCGGGGTTGATCGTTAACTCGGCCGCCGTGATTTTACTCAGTACTTTCTTTAACCATGACATATGTTCGTCGAATGTTGGCGTAGCGATTACTATATCGTCTAGATATGCAAACGCGAATGGTTCCATTTCCGGGCCAATTAACCGATCTAGCAATCTTTGAAACGTGGCCGGTGCTCCTGTCAATCCGTACGGCATTCGCGTAAACTGATAATGTCCCTTCCCGGGCACGCTAAAAGCGGTAATTTCGCGGCTTTTCTTTTCCAGCGGTATCTGAAAGTATGCCTGACTGAGATCTAACGTCGAAATATATTTTGCGGAACGTAGTTTATCTAAGATGCCGGTCATGTTCGGAAGCGGATATGCATCTTTCTTTGAAACGTTGTTAACTTTACGAAAATCCAAGCAAAATCTATATTTGCCGTTTGGCTTTTTGACCATTACTATGGGATTCGCCCACTCACTGTGTGATGGCTCTATTATTCCCGCCGCGAGCATCTTGTCCACCTCCTCCCGTATGGCACTTTGTACCTTCGGCGAAACTAAATAACACCGTTGTCTTATCGGCACGTTCTCCCCCACGTCTATCTTATGTTCCGTGAGGTTAGTTGTACCGGGAGTATCGGGAGGCTTCGGCAGCGTTTGTAAAAAAATTTTTAGTAATTTTTCCTGATCGGTTGTTAAATCCGATAGGCCACAGCAAACGCGAGACTCCGCCTCTTCCCGGAAGCTGTACTGTATATGTGGCACGTCCGCGAAATGCCATTTCGTCTCCGCGAAATTCAACGTAATCTTAAATTTTGTCAAAAAATCTATTCCTACTATACACGACACAGCCAGATTCGGTAGTAATCCGACGGTAATTTCGGGATCTCGGTTTTCTAGTGTCACCGTTAATTCAATTTCCTCCGTGATCTGCGCGATCTGACCGTTTGCCGTTCTTATGCGGGCGTTTCCGCCCTTTCTCGTTGCCAATTGTAAATCGCCAATTAGTTTTATGCCTTCCCTCCCGAAAAGTGTTCGATTGGAACCCGAATCTACTAACGCTTTAAGAGGTCGTCCGCTTATAAAGATCGTGAAGTAATACAGGGGTGGCAATTCTCCCTTCTCGAATGTCACGTATGACACAGCGCAGTCTTCCACGGACGGGGCCTCTTCTTCCCTTGGAGCCGTAGGGACCCCCTCTACTGGCTCCCGGTCGCGTTTCCCGAGCACGTCGGACATGTCTTCACGGTGACCTCACGCTTCCCGCAGCGGTAGCAATGCACGCGGCGCGCCTCGGTACACTCTCTCGCGCGATGTCCGAGCTTCTCGCAATTCCAACATTTCGTCTGATTTCCTGCGGCCGAGATTACCGCGGTTACTGGATGTCGACTCCGGCGCGGTCGTCGCGATCATATTATTAACAGCGATTTGCGCCCCTCCCGATTTTGCTTTTCGTTTTTCTTTCTTTGATGTACCCGGTGTTTCCACCGTCGCGACTGTCGCGGGCGATTTCGCCTTATTTTTCGGCGCGTGATAAGCTAAGTCCGGGAATAATGACTGTTCCAGCGGCAGCGGTGGTCGGTACGATTTATCCGCGAGATAACTGCGTTCGACCCGCGTTGCGAGATCTTCCAACGAGCGGAAATCTGTAAAATCGTATCTCTTAATGGCGATCTGCAATCGCGGTAACATATTCCGATGTGCGAGACTCAGTTGTTCGTGTAGCGGCCAGGGCGGGCTCATGCGGCTCAATAATGCGCGTAAACATGTAAGGTAATCCGCGGCCGTTTCGTATTCGCCCTGTGTTCTTCGTAACACTTCATCGCGGAGCGCGTACTGGTAATCGGGATCCCCGAATCGCGCTCTCCATGCGGCTTCGAATTCCTCCCACGTGCGCCACGAACCTCCCTCCAATCGCACCCAGTACAACGCGACCTCCGATAAGAATAACGGCAAACATTTAAAGAGATCCGCGTCGGCGATGGGAACAATTGCGCGGGCCTCCTTTATACGCAGCAAAAAGGCCTCCGCGTCACTGCCGCGTTTACCCGAGAAGTGTAAATTCCACTTGCGCATTAAATTATACGCCTCGGTAGTGGACGCGCGCGGATTTGCTCTCCGATCTCGCGGGTACGCGGGATATTCGGCGTATCTTGCCGGAATGCCCTTCCGCATTCGGTCTTCCTCCCACGCAGTTTTTAGTGGCACTCCCGATAATTGCCGGCGCGGTATGGCTCCTTTCCCCCCTCCCGAGGAGTGTATCGCCTCTTTCGGCATCGCCCTTGTGGCAATCGGGGGGTCCGGATCCTCTTCACCCGCGCTCGATCCTGAGGACAGCAGTTCGGCCCCCCTCACTTCGGCCTCGTATTTTAAGAGCCGTTTACGCAATACCGGAAGTATGCCCTGCGCGCTAAGCCCGCGATTTTCGAGATTTTGCCTCAGCTCGTCCAGCGTCAGCTGATGAATCCACGCGTCCGGGTTTTTCTCCCCCATCCCGTTTTTCACTTGCGGCACCGTCGCGGTAGCAAAATTTTGCCGTAGCAATTCTAACCCGCGCTCCCGATCACCAATCTCTCTCCCGCGGCGACGAAAGCCCGGGATCTACTGATCGCTCGTAACTATTCACTATCCTCGTTTCAAATTTTCCCACCCAATAGCCGTTGTTAACGCGCAAATATTTATGACTAATAATCTTAGTCTTACCAAGGCCGCGCGTGCACAGAAAGGTCAATTAGAGCGCCAGAAATATCAAAACGCTCGCCCGAATTCAGAAGTCCCGCAAACAACCAAGCGAACTCAAAACATGTTTATTACCCGAGAGACATCATTCGCAAGCAAACAAACTCCAAAATAAGTCGAGCAAATGGAAAGTGAACGCGCGGATCGAATCCTCACACGCACTTGATTCGTCCGCCCTTGAGTTATCCTTAACGCTATTTCTCAAGCGTGCGAAAAGATAAAGCGAGCAGCCGTCATAGAGAAGCGCAATAATAAAAAAAAATTGTCCACGCGGAGTCGATGCGACCCTTCTAATTCCCAAAACTCACATTTGATCGCGACAGAGACACAAAAAGAAAGAAATTTCACTCCCGAGCGGAGGTGCAGAGAGAGAGAGAGAGAGAAACAGAGAGAGAGAAAAAAAAATTCTTACTCTCGATCCGCTGCGAGTTTTCCGATTTTCACAACCCAACACGTCCGATCGCGAAAAGAATTGCCCAAAAAAAAATTTTCACTCGCGAAGCGGCACCAAATTCCAAGGTCCCCTCCCCTGCGCAATTACGTAGTCGGGCGGGACGTTCTTTTAACGGGAAGCACAGCGCGAGAAAAAGAATTAGCGAGATCGAGCAATTAGGTGTCAGTTAGAGCACGCACTTAATTTCGGGGCACACAATGTGATAGTGGCACATAAAAAAAAATCAGGGGGAACATAATAAAATCAGGGGCACATAATAAAAGAAAGGCACAAGAAAATAGCAAAATAAAGAACACATGCACAGAATATTCAAAATCTTAACGATAACATGCACACACTAACTACAAATAAGTATTATTTGCGAACGCTAGCTCTCCTGGCCCGAACACACACAAATCTCTCAAGGTCGTAGGCCGGAAAACATCAAAAGAATTTACGCGAAATTATATTCAGAGCCGACAAACAAAATTCCCGAGCAATTATTCGAAACTTTAAGGCGGTGGCCCCACGTTGGGCGCCAAAAATTCTGCGACAGTAATTTCCGCGAGTCCGCCTGACCCCACGGGAGTCTGACCAGATTTAATATCGACACGTCTAGTATACCGCGAAAATCAAGAAAGTACGCAAAATGGTAATTGGGCGCCAGGCACGACTCTCGTGCCACACAATACTATTTCCCTAACTTAGATAGCCGACGAAGAAGCGATCAGGGAAGAGGGAGAGGCTAGCGTATCACAAAGAATCAAAGCATCACTTTATAACATAGGCAAGGGTCTTTATATATTTCAAAAATAAAACATAACGATCCCGACACGTACCTACGAACGGACTCGAGAATCAAATTCCGCGTTCGCTGGGCGCAGATCGCAACGATTCCTACAGCGGTAGAGCGCCCAGGAACTCGCTCTCGAAAACGGAAATAAAATTATACGCGATCGCTTTCATGACTCTATTGCGTGGACATGCTAACGAGGGACGCCAAGCATGCGTCGATTTCCGAACGCGATCTTATAACGGCCCGCCGCAAGCGATTGAGTATGTGAATGCGCGAAGCCGAGCGACGGCGACGTTTACAATTTAGCACACCGACGCGGGACTGAATCCTCGATTTTTCCGGCGAAAATGACTGAACCTTAACACTAACGCGAGACGAATATACACCAACGACGACACGGGGATCTTAGTACCATACGAACGTCCCCAGACAAGATTTACACGAGGCGCGCGCGAGACACAAACGCATTATGCAATCGACGCAATCGCAAATGGACACAAGTCATGACGCGAGAAACTAACGCACGATGATCGGAAGCGTGTGCGAACTCGCGATACCGGCGATTCGACCGCGAGACAATGACCAGGTCGCTATACCGCGAATTCGCGAACGCATTCTTTTTGCCTGCTTGTGAGATGCGACAGCGCGCGATTTCCCCCGATAAAGAAACGAAACAATGAAACGTACGACGAGCCCGGGGCAGCAAGCCTCCCCGCGGGACTATCGCAACGACGTCCGGTCCGGTGACCTTGGCCGTCGCGTGATTACGGCTCGACGTCCTGTTCCGAGGACCTTACCACGAGGCTGCCGCTCCCGGTCTCGATTTGTCGCGACGCACTGGAGTGGTGGCCTTACAAACGTTGCCGAAGGATCTCTCGCAAGCGGGGTCTCATCCTCAGCTGGGCTCTTTGTCGGCTCGGGCGATGCGGCACACGGTCTCGGAGTCGATCTTCACGCCTCGGCATCCCACAAGACAGTGTCGTCGGGACGCTTCCGGCGCAGCGTCGGGCCCTCCCTTTGCTTCCGCGCCATCCAGCGCCTAGCATTTCTCATCGATTATTACCCTTCGATCCCGGGCGGTCGATAAGGGCGGTCCATCGTGACAGTCGATAATATTTATCCTTAGTTCGTTGACCCGTCAGTACGCCCGTGTGTCCTGTTTGCCGCTTGTCAGGCGTGTTTCCTTGCGCGAGTTCCCCGGCTGGCCGGGCCAGGGCTCGCCTCTCCATCGCCTCTTCGTCTCGTCGGCAGGCTTGCTCTTTATCAGTGGGGTCCCACCGAAGCGTCCTCCGGCTGGCGACCCTCCACTCGCCCGTGACCCGGGATTCTCGATGTTCGCCAGTCGTTCAGGGAGAGGCCCTCGCCCTACGCCTCGTCCCGTATGTTTCCGCTCCGATCCTCCCTCGTCTCGCCAATCTCGCCTTTCCTCCGCCCTCGCCATCGTCCCGCCGATTCCGCCGCTCCTCCACTTGTCCTCTTCATTATTATACATTTACCACAGTCGCGCGACCCACCACTCCAGTCGTCTTTAATCTTCCTGTCGAGTCGAAAAATCATGAGTATACGGACATCAATGCTGCAAGCGGGACCACAAACACGAGACGTGCGGATTACGCGCCGCAACGCGACCAAATTACGTCAAACAAAGGAAATCGCCGCGCTCCCGCCCCGCGGAAGCGACCCGATCCCTTTTCGGGCCCCGTTCGGTCAGGCGAGCCCTTGTGACGGACCCTGTCACGTCACAATTTTCACATTTGTAATGTTTCAAATTTGTTTTTCCAATTTTGAAAAATTCAGCCAAAAGAGGGAGTTTAAAAATGGCCAAAATTTGCCCCAAACTGACAAAAAATCAATTTCATAGTGTCCCTTGAAATATATGAAAGAGAAAAATAACATTTATAATGCCGGGAAGTGCTGGGAAAATTGCTAAAATCAATATAACATCATACAAAATATGTAATGCGAACGTAACATCATGTTTCCGTTTTCTTTATTTCTGCACCATCAGAGGCTTATGTAAATCGTAATATACAGGGTGTTTCAAAAAGATCGCATATTCTTTCACTGACAGATTCTGTGGAACGTTCTAAGTCGAAAACTCTTAGGCAAAAATGTCGAGGCTATAATAGTTTTTAATGAGAAGCGCTTAGAGAGCTAATCTGGTTGTTAAAAATTCACGCGCTCAAGGTTGTTACATAGTGAAAGTACCCGTAGATATTAATATTTAAATATTAATATTTTGCTTATACTTTTAAATTTATCTCTTCATAATTTTTCTTATTTACTCAATTTAATTGTTATGTATATTGATAATATTAATAACGGCATAAATTATTTTATCAAATATTGATCTTAAAATTGCATCGAACTGTCAAATTTGTCACATGAAGTATGTCATAAGTAAATAACCAATTTGAATGATAATTTTTCACATATCTTCTTAGAAAATACAAAAATGAATGAATTTCATACGTAAATAATAAAACTATACCGCTTTTCTTAATAAAACCGTGTAATTTTTTGTTATTAAAAATTGAAATTTATATGTATTATAATAAATGTTCATAATTTCTCCCTTCACATTCTATGTACATACAACTGTGCACGCTTAACAAATTATGCGTTGCATTTTGATTCATTTCTGGTGTTACAGTTGCAATAGCTTCAATAATTTTTTTTTCAATTTCGGTTATTGATAGGCTCCCGATAAACGTATTCTTTTACATGGTCTCACAAAAAATAGTCTAACGGTGTCAAATCGGGCGATCTTGCAGATCAATTTATTGAACCTCCGCGTTCTATCTATCGTAGTAGTAGTTAGTTTTATTGACCCCCTCAGGGTTTCAATCTTACATCCGCTTACATTCCTTTTACATACGCTTATCCTTATACTTAATCTAGCTTACACTCTACTTAGCCTACTGTCTTATATCTATCGCCCGCCCTTAACATACGCTCTCCGCTCCCTATCTATGCATCTGCACACGCCGGGGACTTCCGCTTCCTCTTGCTTTATATTCCATCTTTCTCACACCCCCTCATTCCCTCTTTCTCATTCACTCTCTCTCACTCTCTCCCCCTCCCCCTCCCTCTCCCTACCTTTTCCCCTTTCCTTCTCCAGCTCTTTCATCCAACTTTCCCCCGCCCCCTCCTCTCCCAGGATCTTTTCCACCCTTTCCTGCCAGCTTCCTTCCCCTATCTCCCATTCCCTACATCCCTCCCATACATGCTCCCACGTTTCTATTTCTCCCTCACATAACCTGCATTTCCTTTTTTCCTCCCATTCCCAGTATACACTCTCCCTCATCTCATTCCCTAGTCTGTACCTCATCACCCTTCTCCATCTCCATCTGCTTTCACCCCATTCTTTCTTTAAGTACTTCGGGATTCCCTCCACTTTTATTCGCCCGTACCATCTGTTATACCTCGAACCCTTTATTTTTTGCGCTCTGTCTACTCTTTGCTCTTCTCTGTCCTTCAATATCATTTCACCAAACCACATATCACCCTCTCCCCTTCACCTTTCTACTTCCTTTAGTTCACCTTCTCTTTCTTCGAAGAATCTTTTCCTTTCCTCTTCCCAGTCCGACCCCACTCTTCCGTTTTCCCATCCCTTCCTCATTTCCATCCAGCATAATCTTGTTATTTCACTTCCTTTCCCCATTTCCAATCTTTTCTTAAATCCCCATGCTCTTGCTCCTGCTCTCTCTCTCTCTCTGAGTTTACTTCTCTTTATCTCTTCTCTTATTAAGTATCCTGGCGTTCTTCCGTCTAGCCCAAACATCCATCTTAAGTATCTTCTAATCTTTCCATTTTCTCTCTCTCCTTCCACCCCCATATCTCTACTCCGTAACTTAACACCGTACAGATTAGTCTATCGAATAGCCATAATCTCCTCCTCCAGTCCTTTCCAAATCTTCTTTTCCCAATTCCCCATACCTCTCCCATTACTGTCGCAGCCTTTTTCATCCTTTCCTTTATCTGCGCCTCTTGCCCTGCATTCCTTTGCAATCTATATCCTAAATACGTGAACTCCTTTACTTCCTCTATCTTTTTTCCCTTCCATCTCCAATCTATCTTTCCCCATCTGCCTTCTCCCTTTCTGAATCTCATTACCTTCGTCTTCTCTATGTTCACTTCCAGCTTTTTCCTCTCCACATATTCCTCCATTCTCCTGATCATACTTCTCATCCCATCCTCCTCCTCTGCCAATAACACTATATCATCCTCATATGCCAGTGTGTAAACTCTTCTCTCCCCTATCTTTACACCCCCCCCCACTTGACTTTCCCCATCTCCTCTTCCAGATCCGCTATCACTGCATTAAATAGCAAAGGGCTCAATGGGCACCCCTGCCTTACTCCTCTTGCCGTCCAGAAGCTCTCCCCTAACTCCCCCCTCACCTTTACTCTACTCTTGGTTTCCCTTAATATCCCTCTAATTCTTTCTATCAATCCTTCTCTCACTCCTTTTGCTTTCAATGTCCCATATATCGTTCCCCTGTCCACTGAGTCGAATGCTGCCTTCATATCCACGAACAATGCCACCGCCTTTTTCCCTTTTCCCAGCTGTCTATTTATTACGTAGTTAATCACATAAATGTTGTCCATTGTTCCCATTCCTTTCCTAAATCCTGTCTGGTTCTGTGGTATCACGTTTAGCCCCTCGAACTCCTTCCTAAGTCTTTCAGCTAGCACCATCGTGTATACCTTATATAACATCGGCATCAATGTCACCCCTCTGTATTCTTCTACCCTCCTTTCTTCTCCTTTTTTCACTGTGGGTGTAATCACCCCTTCTTTCCAATTCTTCTGGCCAGCCTTCTCCCCTCCACACTCTATTGCAAAATTTCTCCATCCAGTCTAATAGCTCCTCTCCCCCGTACTTCCATACTTCTCCTGTTACTCCATCAATCCCTGCCGCCTTTCCCTCCTTTAACTTCCTAATTGCCCCCCTTAACTCTCCCTGGCTTATATCTTCTTGCTCACTCCATCTCCCTCTTTCTTCCCCTTCCACTATCCTGCCTTCCACTCCTTCCAGCAATCTCATAAAGTGTTCTTTCCACTCTTTTTTTCTGTGCTTTCATTTACTTCTTTTCTTCTCTTTCTTTCTCTATTCACCAGTTTCCATACATCACTTTCCTTCCTTACTTGCTCCGCTTCCCTTTCCCACTTCTCGTTTTCTTCCCTTTTCTTCCTTTCACACATTATTCTACATTCTTTCTTCTTCTCCAGGTATCTCTGCTTATCTGCCTCTCCCCTTCTCCATCTTTTTAGCTCTGGTCTAGCATCTCTTTTTTTATCCTTGCATTCTCCGTCCCACCAACCTGTCTTTTCCTGTCTTTCTTTTCTCTGCTCCTCTTCCATCTCCTTAAGTGCGTTCTTAATTCCTCTCTCCATCGCCCCCCATTCTTCATTTATGCCTCCTTTGTCCCCTCCCTATCTCCATTCTTAACTTTTCTTTAAATGTTTCACATCCTTTCTCATCCCACGTCATTCTTCTCCCTCCATTGTTTCCTCTGCGCCTCCCTTCCTTCTGGCCCTCGCCCTCCATCCACACCTCCAATGGGTGGTGATCAGAATCTATTCTGTCCCCTACCTTTAGTTTCTTTACCCTCCTTCTCACCTCTTCATCCCCCATTATATAATCTATTACTGTACCTCCCTCTACCTCCTGTATACGTAAACTCCCCTTCTTCGTCTCCCGTCACATTTCCGTTGAAGATACTCCATCCTCTTTCTTCCACTATGTCGACTAATTTCCTTCCTTCTTTATTCATCTTCTGATCTTTTGATTTCCTACTTTTCCAACTTCCCGATTTGTTTTCCTCCTCCACTTCTGATGCTCCTCCCTCTCTGGCTGTCCTTGCATTAAAGTCACCTCCTACTATTACCCTATATCCTTCCCTTCTCCCCTCTGTCCATTCCTCTATCTTTTTTATGTATCCTTCTATGTCCCCTTTCACATACATTCCTATTACCCACCATTTTTCACTTCCTACTTTTATCTTTCCCTCTATTATTCCCTCCGTCTCTATTTTCATTTCTTCATCTTTCTCCCTTAACTCTCTTCTTATTCCCATTACCAAGCCTACCATTGCTCTCCCTTTTTTACTCTTCTTCTCCGCCCATTGCGTGTTCCATGCGAACCCCTTTGGTAATAATCCCTTTATCCTTTCCCAACCTTTCCTGTCCAGCCATGTCTCTATGAGAATTTTCACATCCCATTTTTCTAATCCCTTTCAAAAATCTTGATCCTTGTTCTTCAATCCTGCCACATTCCATATTAACATCTTCCATCCTTCCTCTTCTCTCCCCTCTCCCTCCCTCGTCTCCCTCACATCTACCCTCTCTCTCCCTCTCATCTCTCTTTCCCCCGGTGGCCTTCTGACCCTCTCACCTTCCCGTCATCATCTACCAGCTTCTCTTTCATTTCATCCCATCTCCACCAGTATCCATCTAGCCTTATCTTACCCCCTTGATCCAGGCTTTCCTCCCTTCCGTCTCCTCTCTTCTCGCTATCTCTCCTAACTTCCATCTTATTTTTCTCTCCCTCCACGTCAGGTCTTCGTAGATCTTCTCTTTTCTTCCTCTCAGATTTTTCTTCTTTCCCATAATCTCCCATTTCTGGTCCTCGTTCTCCAGCTTCCATATTCCATATTAACTAATAGCATTTCTCCTCTTCCTTTTTCTGTCTTCTCTCCCACCCTTCTTATTTCTTTCACTTCTACCTTTACCCCTATATCCTTTATAATCTCCTCCACCACTTCCTTCCTATTTCCCTCCTTTGTTCCCACACCTTTTATTATTATATTTCTCCTCCTCTCCTCCTTTTCCCTGTTTTCCAGACTTCTCTCTATCCTTATTACCTTTTCTATTATATCCTTTCCCCCTTGCTCTCCCCGTCCCCCAGTTCCCTCCATCTTCCTTGCTCTTTCCTTGTTCTAATATCTCCATTCTCCTTTTAACTTCCTCCAGTTCTTTTTTCATTTCCTCCCTCTCTTTTCTCCATTCTCTCGCATGCTCCTTAAACTCTTTCTTATTTTCTCCACCATTTTCTCCATCTTCTTCTCCTGCTTTATAAAGCCCTCCTTTAATTCTTCCATTATGCCTTCCATTTTCTTTCCCATTACCTCCATCCAATCTTCCCTCCCCTCCCCTTCTCCCTACCCTTCCCTTTAGGAGATCTCTCTGTCAATTTACTTTTCTTAAAAATTTCCTCTTCTTCTCCTCCACTTCTCTCCATTTCCTCCCGTTTTCTTTTCCAGTACTCATCCAGGCTCCCTGTACTCCCTCTTCTCTCACCCTCTTTCCCGATCTCCATCCGTTTATTCCCTAACTTTTTCTCCATTTTCTGTCTCCTACACCTACTTTACTATACTTGCTCCGCTCCTAGTTATACTTCCCTATCTCACTCTTGCCAACCGACCCGCCGCTACTGACGCTATGCCGCGCCGCTATGACGCTATGCACATTCTATAATTCCTGTTACTCTATGCCCGCTCGACCGTGTTATTCCCTATTTCTCCCTTGATTTCTCCCTTTCTCTCACTCTTCGCTCTCCGCACCCTATGCCCTTCCCCTCCTTCACACCACCACTCACTCGCTCATTCACACTCGCTATCTCTCCTAACCTCCATCTTATTTTTCTCTCCCTCCACGTCAGGTCTTCGTAGATCTCTTTTCTTCCTCTCAGATTTTTCTTCTTTCCCATAATCTCCCATTTCTGGTCCTCGTTCTCCAGCTTCCATATTCCATATTAACTAATAGCATTTCTCCTCTTCCTTTTTCTGTCTTCTCTCCCACCCTTCTTACCACCCCCGCTCTATTTCCCTGGCAATCAGCCCGATTCAACAGCTCCAAACGCACACGTGTCACCCTTAATCGCACTGGAAGCGGAAGTCCCTATTTATCGTATTAAAAGAATAAATTTTATCGTTGATGTAATAGTACATCATCCATTAAATCTCCTAGATCATTTAATAAAAAGTTTGCATAAATTTCTCCTGTTAATCTCACAGGCATTTCAAAAGATCTAATCTGAAATACAATAATATTCAAATTGTTAACATTATTATGTAGTTAAACACATGATATGTTGAGAATTTAACATAATTTCAATAAATTTAAAAATCTAAATGCAATATGATTTACTATTTTATTATCTATTATGACGGCTCATAAGTTTATAAACGTTCTTAAAAATTTCTTATTTCTTATGTAAAATCCATGGATTTTCATTTGTCCAAAGATGTGTGTTAGGCATATTAAATTACCCTTGACGTGTAAAACATGATTAATCTGTAAACAGAATATTTCTTGTGAAACAACAGATTGTTTATTTTCTTGCTCTAAAATCCACATCACAAAATGTATATCTTGATTGGTAATCTCGTGGCAATAAATTTTGTACTTTTGTGAAGTGATATGCGTGTAATCTGTTCATCAAGGGGCACGATAGTGTCTCGCGCATTACACGCTAGCAGAATGTTGCGTCATGCTCTTAATTTATGAAGAATATCGACAAAATGCTCGTCATGCTGCTTAAGAATATGCTATACGCTTTCTAGAATGCAGAAAACCCGTTTTTTTACGACTAATAAATCGTATACGGGAAACAGGATCTTTAATATTCAATTTTTTTAAAATTCAGTTTTGTTTTTGATGACGTGGCGTGTGACAAGCAGGATAAGAGAGTACTCTGTGATGGGCAGACACGCGAACGTCGTTACGCGTAGCGGAGTACCTCATTTACGCGAGACGTATTGATTTAATATACATTGCACTGAACTTTTTGGTAAGTATAAATTATTACTTATTATGCGTATACTAATTTCCGGTGCCCTTTCCATATTCAACAAAACTGCTTTTCATTTTCCACAGTACGACTAAAACGTTTCATGATTACGTTTTTTCTATTAAATATTATAGAGCGTGTTTCCCGTATACTAATCGTAAAAAAACGCTTTTTTGCGTTATAGAAAACGTAAAGCATATTCTTGAGCAGCATGACGAGCATTTTGTCGATATTCTTCATAAATTAAGAGCATGTCACATTCTGCTGGCGTGTTATCCATGTTGAAGGCTATTAACTATTTTGTTTTCCGATTGCATTCGGTTTGTATTTTTTTTCATTTTCAGATAAGTTACTGACATAGAAAAAAAATTTACTTTTTTTATGTTAATAATTTGTTTAAAAAGTAGATAGTATGCTAAAAGTAGATACATCAGAACATTGTGACATGCTCTTAATTTATAGAGAGTGTCGACAATATGCTTGTCTTGATAAAGAACGCAGTTGTGGAACGTTTTGCTCGTACTATGGAAAATAAAGAACCAACTTTATTAACTGTGGAAGAGACACCAATAATTAATATACACAAAATAAGTTGCGAATTAAATTTATCAAAAAATTCAGTGCAACGTATCTTAAATGAACGTAAAGTAAACGTACGAAATTACGCCACTTTAAAGCAAAGACTAATTTTTTGTAGGCTATTTAAAAAAAAAGTAAAGTGGTGTAAGATAAGATTATAAATTTTATCTAAAGTTAATATTGTAAATTATCGAAAACACATATGGAAATTGAAAATAAACAAAAATGTTTTTATTTATAAAAGAATTAAATGTGAACTGTAAATGTCCTGAATTACGGCACTGGAAATTCTAGGATGTCCCGATTTACATCACTGATATGTATCAAATGACGCCATCTCATCTGATCTGTTTTCAATATAAATATTATAACAAAATTACCTTTTCAAAAAAAGGTAAAAAAAAGCGCCAAGTATACGCGCGCAAAAAATGTAAAAAAAACTCTTGTACAAAAGTATTTTAATTATATTTTGACAATATAAAGTGTATGAAATTACTACAAAATTACCTTTGTACAAAAAGGAGGGAGGGAGGGAGGGCAGGAGGAAGAGGGGGAGAGAGAGAGAGAGAGAGAGAGAGAGAGAGAGAGAGAGAGAGAGAGAGAGAGAGAGAGAGAGAGAGAGAGAGAGAGAGAGATTAAGATATTTATTCGGTTTGAAAAATAAATATTTTAACACATAATTATTTGAATACAAATAAATATTTAAATATACATGTATAAATTTTTTTCAAAAAACTTGGCGCTGCCATAACGAATAAATATCTTAATGGGTTTTGTATGTTAACAACAATTTCTTATGAACTAAATTACATACTAACTTATTAACTATGATTACACACGCACGCACGCACGCACGCATACACAAATGTATATATAATTAAGTATATAAAATTTATTTTATATTTTTAACATTTCATATAATTTACAATTAATAAAATGTGTATAATTCTAGTTGATCCACTATATTTTATAGTAAATAACATACAAGATGTGAGAAAATTGGAAAGGCAGAAATACGCCAAAAAAAAAACGAAAATTGGAAGAAAATTCTAGTACACATGTAAGAATAATTTTTGTTAAAATTTAGCGTTGGAAAATATTAAAATATTTTACGTTTTTTACGTTTAGTTTCGAAATGATTAGTTTAAATATAAAATATACAATCTTTATATTAATGATAACATTTCTTTCAGACGCAGAAAAAGAAATTAATGGAAAAAATAGATTAAAGAAAATATTTTGTTAAGTGTTTCGTTACAGTATTTTTGGTTTAGTGAAGTTTTTTTATTATTTATTATTAATGCTATAGCTGTAAACTATTTCTGTTTTACTGTTGGTAAGAGAGTAGTGAGCTAGCGCATATGCCATCGAGATTGGTCGACAAGGGCAGCACTGTTGGACGTGCGAGCGCAGTAAGCGCAGTATTCCCTCACGCGATTGGTCGCTTGAATGGCGACAGCCTCACGCGACTGTCGCAACTCAAGGAGAAAGTAGTCGGAGTCACGGTGAGACTGTATTGTACATTGTAATGAGAATTTGTAGTACGGTCGTTACGAGATAAGTGGCAGTATTTGTGTTAAATATATTACGTGCTCTTCCTGCAATATTTGTAATTGTTTATTGGCTTCCTTAAACGCAACCTTCAAAGAATCTCAGGTGCCGATAACCTCTTATCCCGCTCTCCAGCCGTCCTGACAATTCGAGCTTTTCGCCAAGCAGGCTCTTACATAACTTTCAGTTCGTAATCCATCGTGTTATATTACATATAATTTGTTTCTCTATACGACACTCTTTATATCATCCAAAACAGTACCAATAACAAAAAGGTACCAATGAGGTAACAATGAGGTAAACGATTTGTTTTCTAAATTTGTGTAAAATCTATGAATACTAAAATTGAAATTCTTTTCTATAATCATTATATGCAATAAATGTAGACAGATACAAAGAGTCGATTAATTTCGAACATTGTTATCTTAAATTGCATCTTTTAACGCCACGAGGATAACGTTAGATTTGTTTGCATTTACACGCGCTTTCTACACCACGCGTTAAAATGGAATAATTACGATAGCTAGGTGGCTTCAACAAGACACGGAAAAAAAGGACGATACGTCTATAGAAAGTTCTTACGGACAGAGTAGAGCATCCGAAGTTACGTTAGTGCGCCTATGCGAATTGATGCATCAGCCGATCAGCTTCCCAGTTGTATTCCAGCGCTAATCCTCATGTGAACGATACTTTACTTTCACTGGTTACCGCCGATAATCCTTTCTTTTTTTTTTTCTTTGCCTCTTACCACCGCGTGTGACGACACCATGTGGTCGATTATCCATCTGTTGTACACCGTAATCGCGCGGTACCGCGTGCGAAACGAAACGGGGTTGCGACGTGATCCCGATGTGATCCACGATTGGCATATCATGCAGCCACTCGAAGAGCATGAGCGAAGTTCGCACGTGCAAACAATCGAATAAACGGACCGTTTTACAATACAAAGGTGAGGAACAATTTAGAAGCGTTAATGTCAGGCTCGATTATTAGACCATTCATAATCACTGACACAACAAGAAGTAGGCACACCTGTTTTGAATGTGTTTATTTCTAAACGAGTAAAACACTTATAATTTAAAGAAAAGATTAAATAATCTAGGTGTATCAATCTTAGAAATGTATGTATTTATTTTAATCGACAGTAAATATATTTTTTTAAATGATTTTTTCCCTTAAATATACTCTATATATATACATATACATATATATAGAATATATTTTATTTTATATATAAATATTATATATATATATATATATATATACACACTCCTCACAACAATTAGAGGATCACTTAAATTTTCTTGAAAAATTATCAAATTTCAATCAGCTGCAACTTCGTGAAAAATGAACCAAATTTAAATTTAAAAAAAGGATTTTAAAGCTTGAAATATCTACTTTCGAAAGCTTCCTATTCTTTTTACGTTCCTGTACGTTTAGTAATTTTTACATGTAAAAAACTACAAACTGGACAAAATTATACATTTTCTTCTCACTTTGCGAACCTGCTACGTGTGTAAAAAAAATCTATCAAATTTTTCAACTATTTAGTGTAAAAGCTTGAAGTTTTCTTAACAAAATCGTTTTTTAAAAATCTTTCTACAAGTTTTTATTACTGAGTTATCGCCGATTGAATGGAAAATGAGCATTTTGACTTTGATCGTTCATAACTCTGTTAAAAATAATCGTATCGCAATTTTCAAAAACGATTTTTAAAGCTGAAACTTTGCTTTATCAAATGGAATAATTGCCAAAATTTTTGCAAAAACATATAGACTGGTTACAAATGAATGAAAATAACGTAAAATTTACCCATTTTTTCTTTTTTCATTTAGTCCTAAAGAACAATTGCACAGAACAAGAAAAAAATTTTGGTCTTCACGTTTTTTTTTTTTACTTTTAAGTACCCTGAATTTGAGAAAAAATCGGCGAATTGCTACAAGATTTTTTTCATGGTCACTATGTTTTTATGCTGCAAAAAATTGTAAAATTGCTTAACTTCAGTATAACAAATAAAAAATAAAGCCAAGTAATGTTAAAAAATTGTTTCTCAGTACACTCATACTACATAGACTTTTATTAACAATAAGTCTTAACAAAAAGAAAAGACCAACTGTTTGAGTTTTTCTCTCTCTATCAAAATATGAAAAAAAATAAAAATTACGAGCGGAAATGTAAAGATTGACCGATCATCATACAAGATCTACGGGACGACAACACGCCATACAGAGCTCGTGAAGCGCTATCGGGAAACTTTCTCGCTAGTGCTCGCATACCGCACACAAACTGCGACGTCTCGCCGCTAGATGGCGATGTTTCTCGTAAGTGAAAACACTTCAGGTACAATACTTAAAGTCGCGCGTACTACTAGCTCCTACTCGAATTTGCTGTGATTATGCACATGTGGTTTCGGATGCGCCTATTTTATTGGCGATTTTAATGTTGTATCTTTACCGTTCTTTCTTAATTTAAATTTTAATATCTTTCTACTTAATCTTAATTAACAATTATTCTCAATATTAAATTTCTTTATTCTTTCCTGTACCTTTTGCCTTACTTCTTTTTCTTCTTTTTTTTCATTCTTTGCAATGCTTCTGCGTCATTTATCTGAAACAGATTGTGCTCGTATTGTGACTCTTTTAGAGGAGAATAACGGAGAAAAGAAGCTGGATTACACGCTTGTCAGCCATTGCAGGTTCCATATCTTACACGCCTGCGATTAAATTATGCTTATTCTTTAATCAACAGGCGACAAAGACAATGGAATTCTGTATTGTTTACAGATAAGTCAAGATTTTGCATTTTTGGCAATGACAGACGAGTCCGAGTTTGGCGACGTTTAGGCGAACGTTATTCAGAAAATTGCAACAGACCGGTTCGTGCTTTTCATGGTGGCTTTGTAATGGTATGGGCAGGAATATCTCGATTTTCACGAACGTCTCTAATAGTCATCCCCCCACCGGCATTAACTTCTAGACGATATGTTCACGAAATATTGCAACCGTATGTTCTACCAATTAAAAATCGAATCGATAGACGGTTTCGCCCATTAAATGATAACGCACGACCGCATACTGCTTGTTACACACAGCAATTCCTGAGGAATCATCAAATCGAAACGTTATTGCATTCGCCAATGAGTCCCGATTTAAATCCAATTGAGCATGTTTGGGATATGTTAGAACGCGAAGTACGCGAAAACTATCCCAACATCGCTAATTTGGCTTCGCTTGTCACAATTCTTCGGCAAACTTGGCAGCGAATCCCTCAAGCAGCAATACGTCGTTGCATCAATATGTGAAACCGATTGCGAGCAGTAATCTTAAATAGAGGAGGAAACATGCGTTATTGAATTCACACACTCACGCACGCACGCACGCACGCACGCACGCACGCACGCACGCACGCACTTGATACGTTTGCGCTGTTAAATTTATCATGTATATATTGTACTCTTTTGCGTTTTATTCTTTAACATTTATTGCGTTTTATTTCTTTTAATTTATTATAGAAGACTGCATGTAGTCCGAAACATATATTGGCTCATCGTTGTATTATAGTAGATTATATAAATATATTTTTATTTAAAGCACCCTCAATTGCTCGTTACTGTCCTATACTTTATTCAAATTATTAAAAAATATTAAAATATATGTATAAAAAAAATAAATACTGTTAGGTTTTGAACCTGACTGGGCCCCCGTCACTATTACTACTCTCGCGCTTTCTTACTATGCTATACGGCATTGGTCGATAGCGGGCCTTTCTTCATGCTATATAAACGATATTATCGACTGTTATAAAAAAACTTTTTTTACAAGGCGCATTGGACGAAAAGCTCGAACTCGGAACAGCTTTTTTTTAATGTACATTCACCATACCAAAGCGCATCAAAATCGGCGGGGGCATCACCGCGACCTCCCTTTGTAAGTATAAGATATCGTAAAATTGATTATTTTTTTAAATACATTTGGTAAAGTAAAACGTTTACATCACCTGCTTTGACTACAAAAATGAACAATTTTTATAGGTCTAGAGACGAATTTTATTTAAACATTTTTTTTCAATATTAAATATTTATTTATAGTATTGATTTTTATTTAAATATAAATCTAAAAATTTATAAATATTAATTTAATTTTTTCACGAATTTATATGCACTATACTAATATTTAAATATTAAATTTTATTAGACTGTTCCAAACATAGGGTATGTTCCGTCATAGGTACTTTTACCTTAAGTAGAACGGCATATGTAAAATATCGAATGGCTATACGTGATAATTTTAATATTTTTATTATGGGAAGACGTTTATTTTAACAATGGGTTGTAGATAATTATATTAAAATAGTGAAGGACAGAATAAATTATTGCAAACAAAACCAAAGAAATTACGAATTGAAACATATAAAGGATTAATTGTTTATTTAGAAAGTGCCGCTAATAATGCTGGTGCTCGTGTTGGAAAAATGATTATTCTCCCATCAACGTTAGTTGGTTTACTATATAATACGATGCAACATTATCAAGATGCAATGGCTACAGTTCGCAAATATGGAAAACCAGATATTTTTATTACTATGACATGCAATCTAAATTGGCGCGAAATACGAGAAAATTTACTTCCAAAACAACAACATACAGACATATGCTCGTGTATTTAATATACTGAAGAATTATTTGATTGATGTTATAGTCAGACAATAATTTTTTGGTGAAGTTATAGCACATGTTTATGTATTATAATTGAATTTCAAAAACATCATTTACCACATATACATATGTTAATTACATTGAAATAAAATTGCAAAATCACAAACTCCGAAACAGTTGACAAATTTATTTTGGCTGAAACAACTATGGATGAAGATGGATATCCACAATATCGTCGCAGAAATAATGGAATATTGTATAAAAGACCTGAAGGATACATTGTAGATAATCGATACGTTGTTCCGTTTTGTCCAATGCTATCACTTTTATTTAATAGTCACATTAATGTCGAGATAGTATCAAATACGTATCCGTAAAATATTTATACAAATATATTTACAAGGGTCACGATGCTGCATCTGTAGTTATTAGAGAAGATTTACATGATGAAGATATAATTCACGATGAAATCAAAGATTTTATTGAATCTCGTTATGTTGGACCTGTAGAAGCATGCTGGCGTATTTTAAGTAAGCCTTTGCAAGAAAAAAGTCATGCTATAATACGTTTACCAGATTATGTTCACTTACCAAATGAACATAGTGTAGTAATTAATAATAATACTAATGAAGATATAATGAGATCTGCTTTAGGACGAGTAACTATGTTGATAGATTATTTTAATTTAAATGCTCGAGATGATGAAGCAAAATAATATTTGTACACTGATATTCCATGTTATTATGTATTCAAAAAAATAACAATTAATGATAAAACCATTTATCGTTGGGAAAAATGTCAATACTTTAATTGTATTGGACGTATGTATTCTGTCAGTTCATCAGAAACAGTGTTATTCCATCTACATTTACTTTTGTTAAATATCCAAGGAACAATAAGTTTTCAAAAATTGAAAACGGTTAATAGTACATCAAACTTTTACTGCTGCATGTCTAGCATTAGGACTTATAGAAGACGATGAGGAGTGGTATCGTGCAATGAATGATGCAAAAGTTTGGATAATGCCTAAACGTCGTAGATTGTTCGTTCGAATTTTGATTCATTGTCAACCAGTTCATCCTAAGAAACTTTGGGATAAGTTTAAAGTGAATTTGTCAGACGGCTATATAAAACGATATGGATCTGAAGTTGAAATTAAGAAACCTTATAGCCATGATACTAATTTACTTGAAATTGAAGGAAGGGATATTTCCAATTTTCCTGAAATGGAACAAATAACCAAGAAATTTGAAACAGATGTTTAAGAACAGATTAATACAGAAGTATTACTAGGTATGCAACAATATGAATAATTAAATGAAAAACAAAAGGAAATCGTAGATACTATCTTAGCAGTAATAAATGATAAAAAGAATTTCGGTACTTATTTTTATATTGATGGCCCAGGTTCTGGCAAAACTTTTATTTACAAAACTGTACATTATTTACTAAAAAGCAGAAACAAAGTGCCTAAGTACCATGGCTTTCACTGGTATAGCAGCAACATTATTTCCAAACGGAAAAACGGTAGGTACATAAAGTATTTGGATACTGTACCTCTTTTTGCTGATTCTACTTCGAGCATAAAAGCACAATCTTGCTAATTATCTGAAACGTGTAGATGAGTTCATTTTAGACAAAGCGCTTATGGCTCCACGTTGTGTATTAAAAATAATGGATTGAACACTACGTAATATTATGCAAAATGATTTACATTTTGGTGGTTGTTCGAGATTTTAGATGGGAATTAGAAGGATAGAAAATAAATTTAACAATGATCTCGATTTAATTTGCCGTTGGTGTTTAATCGCAAATCAGAGGGCAGCCAAGTGGTCGGAATGCGCACCGTATCAAATGGCTGTTGTACAATGGGGAAACACGGTCACATGCAAAGCCAGTCAAAAGATAGCGCGAAGCAAGAATAGATAGAAAATGATAAAGCTGAGTATTAATCGCAACGCCCGATATTCATTGCGATTGAGCAAGTTCCTTGAGAATGTGTTGTTCGAGAAATATAGCCTTGTCCCGGAATCTAGTGAGCACTTGGCGAACACGCGGCGAGCCCCACGTGTCGTGAGGTTGTATCCGAAAATGTGAGAAATCTTAATGTCTTTGGTGAGAATTATCCGCGGGACACGATGAGACAATGTTCACTGAGCAGAGCGATGTAATGCAACGCGCACTATTTACAACACCCAAGCACAATCGCTAGAACTAATGAGATAACTACAACGCAAGCTGAGAGTTTCCGTAAACCGACCCGCACGCTACGAAGACTCGAGCAAGAAGAAGCAAGTCGGAAGCTGGCCCAAAAGCGCCGCAAGCGGGGCCGCGTATGAATATTCATGCGCCGCGAGATGCTATCACCTCGCGAGTTCACTCAAAACTCGAGTACAATTGTGCCCAATGGAAAGCATGCATTTTCACCGCAGGCGCATAATCTTTCGCGAATATTCTCCCGCCATCAGCAAACATTGCTGATGATAGTCCTCTGAGCGAATAGATGACGGAGTGAGCTTCACGAATGTGTAAGTGAGCTTCAAAGTAGTTGTCCTGATGATAATGACCCTGGTGAGTCCATCCTTGCCGTAGATGCAACTCCAACACTCTCGCAAGTGGTCATTGTGACGGAAGGAACCTCACATCCATGAGCAGCAATAATACCAACCTTAATAATATCTGATGGATGATGCCACTCGGAGATTGCCGGTTGTTGTTCGACATGTTGAGCCATTGAACCAGAACTGTTGGACCTGTTACTGGATGAGCTGCCAGCGATAATCTAAAAGTTGAAAAGTTGATTAATGACAGTTCTGGGACTGAGTCGAAGTCAATTCCAACAAGAAATACGTAGATATACATAGTCTCAAAAAAATTGGAGGTATGGGCTTTTCAGAAGTGCACCTGTTACTTTAAGAGGATGATTAAATGACGTTATTTTTATGACAACGATATGTCGTCAAAATATCACGCCTGTATAACGTTATTATTTAGTTAACTGATGTTATATGACGAGAAATGACCTAAAAGTAATGTCATAATGACGTAACTGTGCTACCTGGATTATTCTATATGTACACGGTGAGTCATTTTAATCGACGAATCCAAACATCTGCTAATATATGCCAGCTAAAAAAATGGTCAATACAAAAATTGTCGAGGACAATGGGGATCATTTATCTGTGCTAATGATTTTGACCTTCAGGTCGATTTTCAAGGTCATGTGAAGGTCAAGGTCATTTTTTAAAATGAAAACCCCTATTTTTGACACCGAATTTGAAAAAAGCGGAAAATTTCTAACAAAAAATTGTACACCCATTCCCGGAACTCAACCGTTTCCGAGATACAGTCATTTGAAGTATTTCGAAAATCGATCATGGTAGAGTCCCAGTAAAGCTTACTTTTCTCAGGTTTGGCTTGATGAATTATGTTGGTTTTTTTTTGTTGGAAAGAGAATCGATCTTTTCAAATCTACCTCTTCCACTCCAATACTCCCAACACTTTTGAAGATATAATCTTTCAAACTTGAAAATTTGGTTCTTGATAACAGATTTTTTCGAAAAAAAACCCAATTATCTCAAAATTTACTTTTTGCGTTTACTTTACTTTACTTTTAGCATTACCCGGAAACAACGACGTGGACGTAGTAACTTCTGTTTCCTTCGGGATGCTTGATTATTGTGAGTCCCTTTGCCTTTCACGTTTGGGGTGCTTGATTATCGTGAGTCCCCTTGCCCCTTGAAATGATTCCTAAGGATCAACTTGACCCCATAACATGACAACATACAAGATATTTTAAATTTTATATCAAAGTACTGCGAAGGACTGCTTTGGAGCCTCATAACTCGAAAATTACTCAATGAAAAGTTATTTTATTATAGTGTTTTGAAAAGCTCTCAAGATAACCTACAAGAATATGTAACGAGAAATAGTAGGTTCCATTTAAGAAATTAAAGGTAACCTTCATGTAATCTTCAAATTACTCTTCAAAGTCAAATCAATGTGACCAAAAAAAATACTATCTTATGTCTCCCTCGAACCCATACAACTTTTGTCTGAAACATTTTTGTCTGCTGGGCTCAGTTTTAGAGATATTTTACTGTCCAAGTTAAAATGGGACACCCTGTGTACGTATATACAGGGTGTCCGAAAAATCGCCTATTCCACTTTGGGAGGTGATTCGGGACCCAAAAACAAGCAAAAAAGTTCATACAAACATAGTCCGGAAATGAGCCGTTTCCGAGTTATAGCCACTTTTATGTTTAAAAATCGTAATTTAGAATCCGCTTAGCATCCCTCTTTCTTAATTATTTCTTAAATTAAAAATTTTTATTTTTTTATTTTTATTTAATTTTTAATTTTCAATTTTTATTTTTTAATTTTTTTTTAATTTTTTTAATTATAATTTTTTTAGTTTTTTCAATTTTGCAATATTTGTTAATACGATTACATTATTTTTAAAGTAATCATGAACAGATATTTAAATCGAATTAAATAAAATTAAATAAAAAATTAAATAAGGTGTTCAAAATGACCACCTTCAGCACGAATGCAGGCCCTTATTCTTCTATCAAAGGAATTCTGAACTCTTTGAAAATTTGGATACCTCCTTATTTCTTCAAATCCATGAATTAATTTATTTAAAACTTATTGACTTAAAATTTATTGAAAACTGTTTTCAATAAGTAAATGCAAAATGAAAAATGAAAAAAATTAGTTGTTTTTACGACTACTTGAAGTCAGTTGTATTCACGGCTATTCAAATTAATTGTTTTTACGGCTACTTGAAGTCAGGCACGATTCCTACGCATGCCCTGGTGCCGCCAAATCCGTTGGTTGACACATTGAGGGTTATGGGTCGATTCTCGTTATAACTGCAATGAGTTGCACTAGTTCAGCAGTGCAGCTCAGTCAGTGCAGACGTCGCGTAACAGTGGCGCTCTTACGTCGAAAAAGCGAACTCGACATTTTTCGCTGGGGCGACGATGACGTTTCTTAATGAAAAATTACCCATTTTAGACTTTTTTAAACTTTGGATCGCGATATCTCCGCTCGTAGTTTACGTAAAATAAAAATAAAAACACTTTCATTATATGATTCGATCCCAAGCTTTCGATTAAGCTTACTTAGAATTCGATCAGTTCAGTCGTTAATGAGATCTGATAATCGAAGGAATTCTCTATACGACGTCTCGCCTATAAGAGGCACGGCCGTGTCCCGGCGCTCCGCTGCGCGTAACTTGGCGCGCGAGACATTACCGTGCTTCTTGATAGATATATATTATTAAACCTATTAAAATTATGTATATCCATATACAGGGTGTATCAGACCACCCGTGCCAGCCGTTTAAATAACGTATAAATTTTTTTGATATAAAATGCTGAAAGTTTTGATAAGTAAATCGAGTATGTTCTATCGAATGATGTTATTTTCAACTTCCGGTCCACTGACCGGAAATAGGCTATTCAGACCGAAAGTCGAATTTTTCAAATGGAACATGGTACTTTCTATTGCAGATTCGGATTACATAAAAAAAATAAGAAACTTTTGTTTCAAACATTTTTTTTGAAAACGCCTCCATTGACCTCGAAAAAATCTTGAAAGAATGCAATGTTAAAGTAAACTGTAACTGCTTTTGGCGTTACCCAGGACCAACGACGAAAATGTAGCAGTTTTTTGGTGCCGTGTGTGCGTGCGTGCGTGCGTGCGTGCGCGCGTGCGTGCGTGCGCATATGTTTGTGTATGTGTATTGCGACAGTAATTTCCGCGGGTCCACCTGACCCCGCAGAAGTCTGCCCAGATTTAATACCGATCCTTGAAATCCGCGATGAACCTCTAAATTGCCGCGAGATACCGAATTGGGCGCCATTAGTTGCTGTCTTTGCGTCGCAAACGCGTCATTCTAATCGAACGTACGTTTGTGGACGAATTCCTGAAGTTCTTTATGTTTCCGAAATACATATTCTTTTATATTCTTGTAAGATGATACACTGATTATTTGCGAAGCGCTAACCTTCCCTGATCGCGTATTCGTTAATTAGCCTGAGTTACTAGTATCGTATTGTATGACACGGAAGGCCATGGATTTCAAGGATCGGTATTAAATCTGGGTACAACGTGAATGCACTAACGGAGTTACGACTCAAATACAGAAACCGAATTATAACGCGAATTAAGAACGGAATTACAACTTACATACATTACGGAATCATAACGCGACTATGAGAACGGAATTATAACTTGAATAAAGCAAGAGAATTATAACGCGAATACACGAACGGACTCGTAACGATAATACATCAGCAGAATTATAACGCGAATATACGAACGGACTCTTAACGCTAATACATCCACAGAATTATAACGCAAATATACGGACGGAATTATGACTCAAATACATCAACGCCGATACGAGACCGAATTTACAACGCAGATGCCACAACGAATATACGACGCGATGGCGAGACTATTATACACCGCGATTACAATACGAATTCGCGAACGAATTCCTTTGACTGCCGGTGAGACGCGAAGGCGAGAGATTTCCCCATAATTAAACACGCTCGACGAGCCCGGGGCGGCAAGCCTCCTCGCGAACTCTCTCGACGGCGTCCGGTGACCTTGGCCGACGCTCTCTTACGACCATACGTCCCGTCCCGTGGACTCTACCACGAGGCTGTCGCTCCCGGTCTCAATAATTCCCGCAACGCGCTGGAGTGGTGGCCTTACAAGTTACGCCGGATCGTCCTCTCGTTCTTCGATTCCGCTGCTCGGTTCGGGCGATGCGGCACACTCGATTGGAGGCGGTCCGCACGTTGCGGCATCCCACACGACAGTGTCGTCGGGACGCTCCTGGCGCAGCGTCGGGCTCTCTCTTCGCTTCCGCGCCATCCAGCGCCTAGCATCTTCTATCGATTATTATCCTTGTATCCCGGGCAGTCAATAAGAGCGGTCGATAATGACGGTCGATAACCGTTATTCATGAAGTTCGTTGACTCGTTCGTACACGCCCGTGCGTCCTGCTTGCCGTTTGTCAGGCGCATCTCCTTGCGTAAATTCCCCGGCTGGCCGGGCCAGGGTTCGCCACTCAGTCGTCGCCCCCTCGCGGTCTCGTCTCGGCGGCGGGCTTGCTCTTTATCAGTGGGATCCTTCCGGAGCGTCCTCCGGCCTGCGACCCTCCACTCGCCCATGCTCCAGGATTCCCAGGGTACGCCAGTCGCTCAGGGAGAGGCCCTCGCCCTGCGCCTCGTCCCACACTCCTCCGCTCTGATTCTCCATCGTCTCGCCAATTCCGCCTTTCCTCCACCCTCGCCCTTGTCCCGCCGATTCTGCTGCTCCTCCACTCCTTCCTTCCTTCCTTGAACATTCGTATACACGCACGAACCACCACTCTAGTCGTCTCTTACGTCCCTGTCGCAAAATGATAAGTATTCCGGAAGTAAGTCCGCGAGCGGGACCACAAACACGAGACGTGCGGATTACGCGCCGCAACGCGACCCAATTACTCAAGAGAAAGGGGGAATCGTCGCTCTCCCGCCCCGCGGAAGCGACTCCGATCCCTTTCGGACCCCGTTCGGTCAGGCGAACCCTTGTGACGGACCTTGTCACGTCACAGTATGGAGTCACGGATTCCAGAGGCTCGTCACTTTCGCGTTATTTATTTAGACTCCAAATCGCCCTCCATACGGGGATGTAATGTGTGATATGCATGCATAGGAAGGGTGTATCACAACCACTCTTGCCAGTCTTTTGTCCCGAGAAATTGCGATGTTGCAAGGAAATGGTAAATAATAGAACTATCCATACAGTCTTTCGATCAATGTTCAGACTGCGATGGAACTATCCATATAGTTTTTCGATGTGAAGCAACCTTGTTTTATGCTTCACTAAATCCCAAGTGGTTTAGGATTTATATTTGCTCGCGTAATAATTTACTCTGTATTTAAGTGAAAAATGTTTATTACGTCCGTATTACAAAGTACGTCCGTCCTCCAGAGAGGTACGTTGCGACCTGAATCTTCTTTCTTACTCGCCACACGATGGCGCTTTCTTATCCACCAGACGATAGCGCTTTCTTACTCGCTATACGAAGGCGCTTAAGGGGATGCTGGAGTGACACTCGAACTTGATCGAGGTCGATAATGTAGGTGGAATTCTAAGCTATAATATTATAAATTATCAAATTGGCTTTACAGAATACAAAATCCTTTTGCAGGATTAAAGTACGCGCAAAAATGAACCACGTGAGTATTGACTTCACATCAAAGACTAAGAAAAATTAAAAATTTTTGCTCTATTTTATCAACTTTCACACGCTTGTCAGCATAAATTTTCGTATCGCAAATACGTTTTATTTAGGCATCAAAGTCTAATTTTATAAACTCAACAGTGTTTGTTTGCGTTATCTATGTGTCTGGAAATTCGAATTTCGTGAGTACAAACTGCAGATCTTCTATATTAAGCAAATATTATTACGATGTGACAGCTTCAGACGCCATTTTCGATTAAGAAATGATAAAAATATCGTAAATTAAAAATTTTTTTCCGTTTTCGACATAAACTCTGCAATCCAGACTGAATTTAATGCCTATGCTTTAATTCTGGAGAAGGATTTCCTAATCTATAAAACCAATAAAAAGAATTTACGTTACAAAAATTATTGTGTTTAATGTAAAACAGAACGCTCCAGCATCGCCTTAATTCGCAATAACAGCTACATACGAGCGCGCCAAAATCAAATAAAACTAAGTAACTTTTCGCATCAACATACGTTATATGATAAATTCTAAACGTGAACAAGAAATATGAAGGAAAATATCTCCTGGTTGTAAGTGACTTTATAATAAGCGATATTTTCAGAAAAGAAAATATAATTCCATATTTGTAAAGAAAAATTATGATAATACCAAAAAAATGACTAAAAAATGTATAAAATTTTGATCGAAAAATTCTATAAATTCTATAAATTCTATAAAAATTCTATAAAAATTCTATAAATTCTATAAAAATTTGTGGTTCTTCGGAATTTGTTAAAAATATTTTACAAAAACAAAATATTACAGATTGTAGTAAAGGTTATATTGAAAAACGATTAGAAGCTGAAAAAATCGTACGCTGGTGTATAAATATTAGAAATAATTGTATTTTTAATATTTAATATGTACAAAATGTTAACTCTGCTTGAAAAGATATCAGAAACATGTTTGACTGTTGCAGAATGTTCTACACTTGATAACAAATTATGTGCGTTGTATGACATATCTAGACATACAGCTTTGTCTAAAAATAATTTTTTTGATTCTATATATCACAATATAATTTCGTTGAAAGCCAGTATAACTAAGCCTTTAATAATAAAGAAGAAAAAACAAATTGAAAATGTTTCTATGTATCACCATATAACTTTGCCTGAAGTTAATACAACTAAGCCTTTAATAATAAATACAAAAGGACAAGTTGAAAATAAATTACCCTTGATAAAAGCACGAGCAAAAAAATCATAGTTGTGCAGTTGTTTGAAAAGAGCACTCTTCCATTTCACTTTAAGGTGCTCATTAGCACTCCGAATTCTCTCTAGAGTTACTAGGGCCAGGTAACGTTGTTTTCGTTTCGTTGCTAAGGGCCGAGCAAGGCCTACGGCTATTTTTACTCTCTTGCTTCGAGACTTCATGGAGAACGGACGCTTCGCAGACGCTCCCATCTTTTGTTCGAGAACTTTCCACTACGTGGAACAGGCAGCTTCCAACGGAAGAAGTGATTCAATAACCGTCTCATCGCAAACGTTCTCTCTGTGACCCACCTCGGGAGATCTGTACGGCGTTCAGAGACTTCAGAGACTGCATTTGGGCCAGCCTTGAGACGATAATCTGCTGCAGGAATTCGGGTAGGCTACGTTACGTAGATCTTAGAAAGTTGCGTCCTCAGGCACCTTTGAGTCATATTACGCCTTGGACTGATCTGACGAACACTCTAAGAGCCTTTCCTTTCCAGAATTACTTTTAATTTATTCTTCGTATTCATTCGTTCCATCATATAAGTTTTACATTCACCAGCGTTTTGCGTTAAACCACGTGGTCCTTCAGTAATTTTAGCTCACGAGCATTTTGTTTACGACCACGTGCTCAGTTGATTAAGCTAATTTTGATTTCATTCGCATTTTTCTCCCATCAAGTGTTGATTTTAGTAATTAAGTTTTGAGTTTATTAACGTTTTATTTCTTATCACGTATTTCTTTTTATTTTGTCGAACTTTTGGGACTAAAATGTCTTATATATATATTTTCTGTATAATCTAACCATTTCGTTCACGAGCGCTGATGTATATTCGTTTTACTACGGTATTTAAATGAATCATTGTAATCGACTGCGACCACATTTATTTTAGTTTTGCTAAATCAATTAAGCGTGATTCCATTGCTGTATGACAGATCGTTCAGTTCACTAAAAGATTGTTAATAAAAAATACACGTTATTTTTCTCTCAACAGCTGACTGGTTCTCTTTTTGCTACGCCGTCTCACCAATAAAGATTTTCATATTCCTAATCAGTTGATTTTACTTTTAACAGCAGTACTTTATGTAAAATACAAAGGAAAAAATATCTTCTGATCATAAGTGGCTTTATAATAAGCGATATTTTCAGAAAAGAAAATCTAATTCCATATTTGTAAAGAAAAATTATGATAATGTAGGAAAGGTCTTCTCTTCCCGGTTCCATGTTTGTTGATATTGTCTCCTCGAACAATTAGTTTACTTGTTTTTTCCTCGCAAGCACGATTGACACGAGTGTATGCAAGTGGCCCCAGCCGATTAGGCCACGTCGCATTCCCGAGGAAACATATGGATCGGATTCAAGCCGGGAAGGGTAGAACCTTGCGGAGCAACGCGAAGAGCGTTTCGAGCGAGTTAGCGACCTCGCGGAAATAATATTTGTATCTGTTCTGACGAAATAAAGCGATTACATCCTACAATAATGCCAAAAAAATTACTAAAAAATGTATAAAATTTTGGTCGAATATTTTGGTAAAATAAACGATTTGCTTTTAATTGACAGATATCAAAAATTTCTAGAAGCTATAAATACTTTGTATATGTACTTATGTATGTACTTTATATGTACTTTATATGTACTTAATATGTACTTTGAAAACCGTATCAAAACTTATACACAAAATTGAAAAATGTACTGTGAAATATCAAATGAGAAGTTAGGCCATACACATAGTTGTTATATTGATTTAAATATTTGTACAGCAATGTCCGTTCCAATAATTATTATCACCTCATTTTCCAAAAGTAAAAAATATTAGACGTTTAATTTATCAACTTAAGGGGGGGAGGGTCATGTAAACAGGCGATTTTTTATGAATTTATTTATAAAAAATGGAAAAGTTTATTAAATTTTGATAAAGTCATATCATAATATTGATGATAAATACTATAAGAAAATATTTTTTTTATGTCGTGAAAATTTAAAATGGCGGCGTTGCAGCTACTCAAAGTTGACTTTTTTTTTTGTGCGGTGCAGCCTACAGGTCGTTCTAATCAACTGAAATAAAAAAACCAAAGTTTTTTCATTAAAATATGATCTTGCGCTTTGCATGAACTAAATACAATTTAAAAATTGATGGTAGAAACTGTTTATTATAACAAGTTGTAATATACAACCAATTTAAAAAAAAGGGCAATATCTTTTTAAGTGTCCTGAATTTTTATTTTTTGATTTTTTTTTATTATACTTAGGTTCATGCAAAGTGCAAGATTGTATTTTAATGAAAAAGCTTTGGTTTTTTATTTCAATTGATTAGTGTGACCTGTAGGCTGCACCGCGCAAAAAAAAAAGAGTCAATTTCGAGTAGCTGCAGCGCCGCCATTTTGAATTTTCACATAAAAAAAATTTTCCCATAAAAAAAATATTTTCTTATAGCATTTATCGTCAATATTACGATGTACTTTATCAAAATTTAATAAACTTTTCCATTTTTTATAAATAAATTCGTAAAAAAACGCCTGTTTACAAGACCCTCTCCCCTTAAGGATTTTTATGCAAAGATGTTAAAACTTGATGAAGCATTAACTTCTGCTGATCTAAATACATTAAATGAAATAATAATTTTAGCGCAATAAAAAACAGATATGTACAAACATCAACAAACTGATATAAATTTAAGTGACGATGATATTATTTCTAAATATCATAATGCGTTTAAGGTTTTGACTAAACGTTCTGTAGATATCCTACAGTATATTTGTATGTCATGTGTTGGGAATTCGGCCTATTCCCAACGACATAACGTTAAAATTCTCGCGTGGCGCGCGTTCGCGCGCATTAATACACGCGGTTTTTGACAGGTATACGATCGCGCGGGCCGAGCCGCTTGAGATCGGAGCGATAAACACTTTAAGTCAATACAACGCCTTTTCAGGCAGGAACAGCGATGCCCTTGTTTTCGGGATCTGTGGATTCATGACGTGTTCTCCGGATAAACACGTCTCGAATTTTCACGAACGTTCCAGAAAACGCGGCGATATAAAAGGCCCGATCTCGAGCGCTCGGCCTCTTTCCGCGGCAACGCCTCACAGGCAAAGCAGTGTTTTTCTGTCCTAACTTTAAATTCATTAGAAGTAGCTCGCTTCGGGTGAATTTTACGTTCTTTTGTTTTCTTTGCGAACTTCTGCGAGATCGCTCGTCTCGCACGCCCGTGTGTGCATATAACTTTGTACAGAAACTGTAAATTCTTTGTAAATATATTGTGTGTGTGAGTGCCGTAAACTGCTGGGCAGTCTTTTCTTGTGACTCGCGTGTGCTGTGGTCACTTTCCTTGTGCCGTTACAAAACATCATGCGAAAGACTTTGTTATAAAAGAAACGTTTCTCAAATTAGTCATCTTCAAGCACAGAGAGATATTCCAATTTGGAGAGATTTAATGGCATATGTAAAGCAACAAAAAATTAATCCGCAGTATATATGTCATTACTGTGATCAGAAATTTCGTGCTGCCTGCATATTGTGTTTTGAATAATCTCTCCGTAAACGATGTGCCCGAGATAATATCGTTTCTTAACACATTTGAAAAAATGTTTATACAGAGACCTAAAGCTTTTCAAACTGTTGTTAAAATGGGAACAATTGTTAATAAAAAAATACCTGAAAGACAAAAAATAAAAAAGTTAAAGGTAGAACGTTTCATTTAACACTTCCTTTACAACAGACTTTGGATAAATTATGTTCTGACAGTGTTCCAATAAATCTGAATCAAGAATTATATATTTTAGTTCGAATTATTCCAATTAAATAAAAAATTATTTGGGAAAATTTAGTAGATATCAACAAAACAAAAGTATTTGAAGCGCTAACATAGTTGAAAAATAATAATTTTTTGAATTCTCATATTATACTACCAAATACTTATGATAAATTACGTTTGGAAAAATTGAATAATCCAGAATTTCAAATAGAAGAAATAGAAAATGATACAAGAGCTTCATTTAATAGCAAATGTGAATCATTAAATAATGAAGAATTGCAAAATCAAGAGATGAAAAATCATGCAGAAATTACGCTAGCTAGACAATCAGCGCGCGGCAATTTTAACTCAAAAAGATGAAAATGATAGTTATTACGAGCAATATACTATATATCCCTTATATGAAAAAAAAAAGCAAATAAAACTACAACTGCCTTACATCAAATGTTAAAAATTCAAGATTCACTTTTGGATAATCGTGAAAAGAATTTGGACTTGATGTATTTTCCAGATTTATTTCCATTCGGTATTAATGGATATTACAACATGAAACTAGACCAATCGAACTTCATGAACACGAATTCATTAAATCTCGTTTGATGTTTAAACATTCACAATACAGATTAAATCAACAATACTTATTTTAGTTGTTAAATAATGCGAATATTCGTCAGTTAAATCATGGAATTTATCATAAAATGAATATAACTATTAATCCATGGATTCATTATACAGCAGCACAGTATTTAGAAGCAATGTCAAAAGAGCTGTTGGAGACCAACTTGAATACAATATTTTCCACACTTCGAAATACGGAACAATATTGGCGTAAACCGAGAAGTGATTTATATTGCATGACACAACATTATGGACCTGCGACATGGTTTCTAACTGTAATGATAAGTTACTGTTAGTACAAACCGATCTTATATATGTTCGAATTTGCGTTTGCGTTATTATATTGCGTTATTATATTGCGTTATTATAATGCTCGACAGAGATCGGGAGTATTTTCATCAATACCGAGAGTCTAGTTATAAGTAACTTTTTTCTTTTGTCAGATAAATATGGTCTATCGAAGTATTCAATTCATTTTTCAGTTCAGTTTATACTCTGTTCATTATTATTTAGTTCTTATAATAAACTCATTCGAGTTATTTGTGTCCTTCCTATCAAAAACCCTCTAAACAATTGGTAGCGGAGATCCGTGGCTGAAGGAAGTGAGAAGTATAAAGGTTTCGATGAGGAAATTAAAGAAGGTCGAAAATATAAAAAAGGACGAACCGAAAATGGCGGAGAAGACAGTTGTGTCTACTACTACTGTTCTGTTGCTAACAGTGGAAAATTATTTCCACTGGCGAGTAAAAATTGAATCACTATTACAATTGAAGAGGTTGGTGAATGTCCTCACAAGTGACCGACCTACAGCAGATGATACGAAGATAGGAGAATGGGATGAGAAGAATGCCGATGTGGTAGTGTACATTCGCCTATCGTTGAGTGACGGTCAGTTCGCCGACGAAAAGAATGCAAAACAATTATGGAAAGCGATTCACGACAGGTACGCGAGACCGGCTGAAGACAGGGTTATTGATACCGGAGAAGAGCTGAAAAATATAAAGATGCTGGATAAAGAAATAGCATCCGAATACATAAGTCGTGTAAGAGGCTCAGCAACAAAATGTGCCTCTGCGGGACTGAACATAACAGAGCCGTAGATTGTTTACCATGCGAGGACTCCACTACAAGTTTAGTCAAATAAAGGAGATATTAAAAAACTCAACGAGAAAAACGATTAGACAAAATCTTCGAAATTTTCCGAGAAAAAGAAAGAGAAATACAGAAAGGTAACAACGGTGCCAATGAACAGGAGCTGCTTATGCATCTAAAAATTATCAAAAATTCAACAAAACCAGTAAGAAGAAATGCTTTGTATGCGGAAAGCTGGGACACGTGACGAAAGTATGTTACCACCGTAGGATAAAGAAAGACAAGAAGGCTCGGACCACGAGAAGAAACTTTGCGCCTGATTCCAAACAGCACACAATATTTATAAAATATGTACAAAATATTTATAATAATTATTTGAATATTTTATTAGTATTTATCAAAATATTTCATAAATATTTTTGGAATCTTAGATTGAACAGATGATAAATATTTAGTATGAATATTATAAAAATGTTTATCGTAAATATTATGGTACATATTATTAAATATTTATTAAGGCATTATAATAAAGATTTTGTAAAATATTGTTACTCTCTTCACGAAATGTTTAAGAAAAGTTTTTGGAAAGGTACAAGAATAATGTCTTTCTTTTTCATTGCACTTTTTATTGCACAAAATTTTTAAATAAATATATTACATGTAATATTTAAAAAAAAACGCTTTGCTTTGTAGTTTAGACGACGTACATTTTGATAATTTTGTCTTTTACTTTCTCGTGCTTTGTTAATCTCAATAATAGTGTTGCTGTGATAAATAACACAAATACACTTTTAGTTCTATATTAAGAAAAATTAATCTTTCATAAAGACTGTACAATTAAAACGATCATTTAGAATTCAAGATCGTAAAAGAATCACATCTATTATAAGTCTTAACAAAGTTCGAGAAAGAAATTAAATAGGAAAAATTTAGATAACGCAATAATACACTTAATACACATAAAAGTAGAAAACGGAATGTAATTAATCGTGTCGTTAAACCTGTAAGTATAAAATTGTAATAGTCTTGTTACATATCGTAAAAAAAGTTAATACAACAAATACATGAGTATTAATACCTTGACTGATATTATCATTAAAAAATGCAAACAATGTAAACTTTTCAAATATTTCATTCGGCACAGTGTTATTTTATAAAAATACGCATGAAGTAAGATAAGCCAGGATATTATTTTTCAGCTCACCACTCTATGAAAAGAGCAATGTCGCATTACTATGAAAAGAGCAACGGCGCTCGCATTACTCTCGGCAAATTCGTTAATTGCGCGGTTAAATTCTTCTGCTATGCCACACAATCCAGTTTGGATGCAACAACATGTTAATTATCGCCCGGTAATATTTCGTCACACGGCCGCGTTTGTTTTAAAAATGGGCCATTTCCCATGGAAAGTACTTATATTTGGCCTAATTACTGCGGACAACAATGAGTACAATATCTTTTTTTTTCTTCTTCTTTCTCTTCGATTTATCTCCCTCCATCCTAATTTTCGTCAGAATTATTTTCAAAAGACATTCTAAAGTTAGGTTCTTTAACATGTTTACTGAAACAAATAATTGTTAATTATTTATCTTACATTTGTAACATAAAAACCTTGTTAAAAAGAAAAAAAATGTTTCTTCTACTTATGCTCATTTTTTAAACGAGATGAGGAATTATCAAGCCAAGCAGCTGTAGCGGTTCTCACATTATCATCTGTTGCTGAAGGTGTGTGCATTTGTGCAGCTTCTGTAAAAAAACAAAAAATACATAAGTATTTACGTAAGTCTGTAGGATTGAAAGATAGATGTGTTTTCCAATAGTAAATCAAAATTTACGTAGTAAATTGTACATTTAATTACTATGTAAATTTAAATTTAAAATATAAAATAAAATAAAAATATAAAAAAAGTGTAAAAAATTGGTTTATAATCTTAAAAATATATATATATTAACAATTACTTACTATATATACATTAGATCCATTACTAACATTAGATCCAGAAATCTTTTTTTCTTTTTTTGACTCTAATAGCTATACAGCGTTGCAACGAAATTGCTAATTGTACTATTTAACATATTAAACACGTGAGACCGCACATCCGGACCTCCTTTTTGCTTTAAAAATTGAATCTGAAACAAATTTACAGTTAAAAAATATACATTATGTAAAATTTCTCACAATTTTTGTACCAACTGCTAATCTGAGCAACAATCAGTTAATTTCCTCCTCTATTGCACAAATTATTATATTTTATATGTATATTATTTTACAATTAGTCGATTGATAGGTATACTTAATTACAACTTATTCTAACATATACGCTGCTAAAACACCATTAGCGTTTTCTACTGAAAAAGTTAGTGCAATACTGAAGACGCACACTGAGTACTATTTTGTTGTTCCAATGTGAAAAATTTATTGATAAAATAGTGAAAATATTGTTACGCCCCACTCGCGTATTCGCGCTCTCGAAGCAAAGTAACACTCAACACAGGATTAACAAGAACGAGAACTTTATTATGGCACTCAGAGTACAGAGAATATAACGCCCGTAAAAAAGAAGATTGGGAAGACAACGGCGGTACGTCTTCCCAAGACGAATCCTTCTCCAAATCTGCCAAACTCTTCCTTGTTTATTCCGTCGCTAAGCTGCAACTCTCTCTCTCTTACTTTCCATCTTCAGACAGCTGACCATAGCGGATCAATAAATAATATTGATTTCCGCAATCAGCTGTTTAACTTCGGTCGCGAAGATTCGGCTCGAGACAAGAAATGAGACGCGGGCGCAACAATATTAACAAAATTTTATCAAATTTTTGTCAGTGGAACATTTAACACTGACAATATGTTTACTAATTTTTACATTGAACCGATAAAATTGCACTCAGTGCGCCATAGTGTTGCACTATAAATTTTTTTGATAGAAAATGCTATATATATAATGGGTTAAAGCCAGCTCTTTCCTGATAATTGTGTGTATGTGTGTGACATATATGGTAGTGTATACTAAATTTTTATCATTTATTATTGTAATAAATTATACTTATAACTTCATCAAAAAATTTTTTTTCTTTAAACTAGCGTCAAACTCTTTTAAATCATTGACGATTTTTACAATAATAGTTTTGCATAATGTGTCTTTAGTTTGATCACTCAACTGACAATTACTTGTATCTTGAAAAATATTTTTCTCAAAAGTCGAGATTTTAGCCATTATAATTTGGTTTTGTTTCACAATTTTATTTTGCAGAATAAGCTTCAATACTACAACTGTAAAAAAATGATGTAAAAGGTTCTTGATATAATATTTTACATTTCACGTGTAAGTGTATGAGTGCATAAGTGCAAATGTGTTCGTTTAATATTGTTAATTGGTTAACTTTTATTCTTATGGAGGGGTTCGACAACTCACGACACTCAATTCTATTACAATAAGGAAGCTTTATTATACTCTCGTCACGCGTCACGCGTAACGTACACGAGTTCTGACTTGAGACTGCCGGGATTTTTCTCCCCACTCCTTTCTACTCGTCCGGTCGCTCGTCGGCCGTTTCCAAAAACACATATATATATATATATATATATATATATATATATATATATATATATAGGTATCGCCTCGCAACTACCAACACATCCTCCCCCTTTTCTTCTCGGAAGGGAAGAAAAATAAAACCGAAGAAATTCTACTCTTCTTCCTTTTTAACGCAGCTTAAACTAACATATATGTATATAGAAATTATTCTCTAGTATTTAAATCGCTCAGGCTTTCTAATTTTGCGTCCACTCCTCGTGGTAACAACATTTGAGTCATTTTCTACCTTTTTGCGATCTAATGGCTCACCCTTATTCTTAAAATTATCTTTATGGTTCTTATCATTAACTTGCTCGGAGTTCGCTCGCTCATATAAATTCTTTGCAAAACCTGACTCTTCCGTAAAGAGTTCTAGCGGATAAATTCGTTGTATCGGTCTTTTCAATGTACCATTTTTAGTTTTCAAAACAAAGACTCTATCTCTACCGTCTCTATCCAGAATCGCTTCTATTATGCGTGCCAGAGGCCAATCTATGCGCTTGTGTACATCATCACCTATTAAAACTACATCTCCGACTTTTATTTTATACGTTTCTTTTTTTTCGTTCTTTAACAGTAAGAATCCTAGATATTCGGCACGGAACCTCTTTCGAAGGTCTTCAAGTATTTTCTGTTGATGTATGAACTTCTTACATAATTTTTTCCGATAAAGCATGTCACAATCTGAGACTCCGCATTCTCGAATTTCTTGTAAAAACATTGATGGTGACAAAGGTTTAAGATCATTGGGATCTTCTGAAATATATGTAAGCGGACGGGAATTAATTATCGCTTCTGTATCGCACAAAACAGTATATAGGCTTTCGTATGAGAGACTCGCTTTGCCTAAGATTTTCCTCAACAATGTCTTTAAGATGCCTATAAGCCTTTCTCACCATCCACCTCACCACGGTGCTGCTGGTGGATTAAAATGTCATTCAATCTGAGATATTGAACTATTTTTGGTGACCTTTCCCCAGTCTAATGTCCTTAACATATTAGAAGTGCTCATAAAATTGGTCCCATTGTTGCAATATATATTACTTGGACGTCCACGCCTTGCTATAAATCTTCGTAAACACTCTAAGAAGCCCTGTGTAGATAATGTGGACGCCAATTCCAAATGTACCGCTCTATATACGGCGCATGTAAAAATACAAATCCAACTCTTCCCTCCCCCCTTTAAAATTAACGGTCCTGCAAAGTCTATACCTACTGTTTCAAAAATCGCTGCGTCGCGAACGCGATCGGAGGGCAAAGGAAGAGCTTCGCATTCCATACGTTTTACCTTCTGTCTCTTACAGATTATGCAATTTGATATGACAGATTTTATTGTTTTTCGTAGCGAAATAATCCAGAATTTCTCTCGTAGATGACACATGACTATTTGCATTCCTGCATGTCCCATATTTTCATGTGTCTCTCGCACTAACATATAAATTATGTCGTGATTGCTATCTAAAAGAATAGGGCAGAGAAAGCTGGACGTATCTATTCGATTAAAGATTTTTGTTTTTAAGATGTATAACCCATCTCCGTTTTTCATTATTTTGAAGGATGACAATTTGTTTTTAGTTACCGTGATGAACATGTGTTCTTGCAAATAATTAAGTAGTTTAATTTCGGCCGCCCTTAGTTCGTTAAAGGTTAAACGCACTTTATTTTGCTCTTCTTTAGTTAAACATGCTACTTTCGTTATTTTGGGCGTCGTACGATTCTTTTGTTCTCTACAATTTGCAAGCGATCGAATTTCTTTTGCAAGAAACCTACTCATCCACGCTAAAAATCTGATAAGTCTGCTGTAAGACGAAAAAACATCACTCGCTTTGAATTCTAGATCTTCCGTATTAATTAGATGTTAAACTCGATTTTTTTATTTCACTCTCTATCTCTTCCTCTTTAAATTCGTGTTCCCCCGTGGGCCAGTTCGCTTCCGATTCATATAACCATTCCGGTCCCAACCACCACTTGGATTGCACTAATTGCGAAGGATTGCAGCCACGCGAAGGAAGAACCGCGGGATTTAACACCCCAGGTACATATTTCCACTCGCTTTTCATGCTGAGCGATCGAATTTCTTTTACTCTGTTCCACACGAATGTTCCCCATTGCCTGTCCTGTTAAATCCAAGCTAATACCGTAGTCGAATCGGACCAAAACGTTGACTTTACTATTTTTCTTGTTAACGATTTGACCACAGCGTGAGCCTGACTACTATGGTGGCTGCCATCAGTTCGAGACGTGGGATTGTTGCCCTTTCCGGGGCTATACGTGATCTCGCGCTTAAGGGGATGCTGGATACCGACATTACAGGCTCATTTCATGACGAACGAGAAATCATCGAATTGGCCTTACAGGTTAAAAAATCCTTTTGAAGGTGTAAAGCACGAACGAAAACAAATCCTGCTCTGACCAATTAAAGACCGAAAAAGTCGTAAAATTAGATAATTATATTAATTATATATTGTGAACAGTACCTTTTGCACTCTTGAGCTGTCAACGCACAGAAACATTCACTCACGTAAAGATTATATGAGGTTAGGCACATAAACCGAGTCACAGCCGGACACGGACAAAAATAATGAACACTATGGTAGCGAAAAAAATACGAACAAATCTCTAATAAGAGAGATTTGTTGACAGTCTCACTTTATTCATGTACACCTACGCAGTGTACATGTGGAATGGTAAATAGACCAGGAAACAGACCAGCTTACGCGCGACAATAGTTCCGGGATTTTTTGAGAGATAGCGCTGCTGTTACATCGATCTGTTGCATCGATCAAAGCATATAAGTAACGTAACTGAGACGTAGCGACGTAATTCAAATTAGAGAATACTAACAAGACAAATGTAATAAATAGTATTTTCTAATTTGAATTATGTCGCTACGTCTCAGTTACGTTACTAACAGTACAAAAATTATTATTTTAATTATTTTTTATGTCTTCTTACTATTATTATTATTTTTATTATATTAAAGAAAATTTTTACAAAGGAAGGAACAATATGAACATATATGGACACATTTCGTATATAATTATATACATTTATATATATTTATATTTATCTATATATGAACAATTTCTTCCCGGGCGATAAAAAATTTTTCATATAAAATATAAATAGATGTAATTATGTGTTAAATATGTCCATACATGTTCATATATGTTTTCTTTTTTTTGTATAATCTTTCCTTGTATATGCAGGAAGAATAAGAATTAAAAAACTAATTAAAAAATTATTTTCTCATTTCTTTTTTATAGAAAAGGAAGTTTGAAGAAATGGGAAAAAATTGTTTATATATAATTACGTATAAAATACATAAAATGTAATACGTATAAATGTAATAATGGCAATTATATGTATAATTATATATAAATTACATTTATACAGGATTTATATATAAACAATCTTTTCGGACTTCCGTTTCTGACGTGATAGAGGTGACACGTGTGCGAGAGAGCTGTGAGTAAAGTTGGGGGATTGAGGGTAAAAGGGTGAGATTGGTGGAGTGAGAGTGTGCGGAGGAGAAGCAGGAGAGGAGAGAAGTGAGGAGGAGGTAAAGTGAGACACGAGTATAAAGGTGGAGTACAGGAAAAAGGCTGGAAAGTGAACGGAGTAGCGGTTAACCAGCATAGAGTAGACAGGGAGGTAGATAGGAAAGCGGTGAGACCGCGCGGCCCGGAAAGCAGGTGGTACGGCTGGAATCACTAGGGCCGTGGGAGTGGCGGAGAGTTGGACAAGAGAGAGGAATCGGCGCAGTGAGCGGATCGTGCTAGTGACGGTGTTAGTGACACTAGTAGGAATAGACAGGTGGATAAGAGCGAAAGTCAAGAGAGAAAGTGAGAGAAATGGAAACGGATAAAGCGGAGGGGGAAAGGAAAGATAACGCAATAAAAGATAGTGCTATAAAAGACAGTGCAGTTAAAAAAAGAGGAAGACCGCTAGGGTCAGTAGCGACTGTAGCAAGGGAGAGAATGTGGAGCGGGGGAACCGCTATGAAAAGCCTAGACGAATTTGTAAAGAGGAAGAGAGAGGGAGACAAGGAAGAAGAAGAGGATGAGACGGAGGTTTTCAAAAGAAGCAAGTTGATAACGAGGTCGCCACAGAAGGAAAAGAAAGTAGAGGAGATCGACGAGTTAGCAAAAATAATAAAAGGAATGGAAGGAAAACTGGGAGAGAAGCTGGAGAGCTTCAAAGAAGAGGTCGGGATGTGGAAAACGGAGCAACAAAAGAGAGAGGAGGTATGGAAGAGAGAGAGAGAGGAACTGATGGAAGAAGTGAGAGAACTGAAACGAAGATTGGATGAGATGGAAAGGGAGAGAGAGGAAGTGAGAAGAGAAATAGTGAGCAAAAAGAAGAGAGAAAAAATAGTATAGACAAAGGGAGAGAAACAGAAATAATAAGAAAAGGCCTTGAGATTTGGAAGGAAGACGAGGAGAGACATAAGAGGAGAAAGAATATAATAATAAAAGGAGTAGACAAAGAAGGGAAGAGCGCGGAAGAGATAGTGGCAGAATTGTGGGGAGTAATGGGGGTAGCAGGAAAAACAGAAGAAATCAGAGAACTGGGAAGAGATGACAAAAAAGGAAAAAGGATGATATTAGTAAAGATGGAAAACAGAGAGGGCAAGATAGAAATCATGAAAAACAAAAGAAGATTAAGAGAGAGGAAAGAAAAAATACAAGATGACTGGACATGGAAAGAGAGGTCCATGCAATGGAACCTTGAGAAGATCGCATGGGAGGAAAGAAAGAAAGGCAATACAGCATGGGTGAGATACGAAAAAATTTGGAAGAATGAGAGATGGTGGAGCTGGAACGAAGAAGAAGAGAAATTAGAGGAAGGAGACGGAGAGGAGAGAAGAGAGAAGAGAGAAGAGGCAAGAGGAACGGAGAGAGTGGGGGAAGTAGGATGGAGGAAAAGGGGGAGGGAAGAGAAACAAAGATAGGCAAATAAGAATGTGTTTATGGAGGCAGGAGTGACAAACAAGGACGAGGACACATGGAGATATATAGAAGATTTTGATATAGTGGGACTAGTGAAAACTTGGATAGAGAAAGGAAAGTGGGAAAAGATAGAAGGCAAGTTGAGTAAGAAATTCACATGGAAAAGTGTAGCAGCGGAAAGAGAAGAGAAGAGGGGAAGAGCAAGAGGGGGGATGTTAATAGCGATAAGGAAAGAGATGGAGGGAGTGAAGGTTAGAGAAATAAGCAAGAGAACGGTGGAAATAGAGTTAACAAGGAAAAAAGAGAGATGGAGAATATACGTAATTTACAGCCAAAAAATAGAGGAAACGCTGGAAGAATTGAAGAGGGAAATTATAGAAGAGAAAGAAGGACATCTGATAGGAGGAGACTATAACGCAAGAACAGGTAATGAAGAAGGACCAATAAATGGAATGGAGAAGGAGAGAATGACAAGAAAATCGAAAGATAAAATAGTGAATAGAGAAGGAAGAATATTAATAGAGACGATGAGAGAGAGAGGATGGATGATAATGAATGGAAAAGGAGAGGAAGAGGGAGGATGGACGTATGTAGGAGAGAGAGGAACATCAGTTATAGACTATGTAGTCGCAAATGAAAAGGCGGCACAAGAGATAAAGACGGTGAGAGAAGGTCTAAGAACGGAATCAGACCATGTACCATTAGAGGTGGTGATAGAAGAGGAAAAAAAGGAGGGAAAAGTGGAGGAGGGGGAGATAAAGATAGAGAGAAGTGTGTGGACGGAGGAGGGAATAGAGGAGTATCACAAGAGATGTGAAGGATGGATATGTAATAAGACAGAGACGGAAGACATTTGGAAGGAGTTGGAAGAGAAAGTAAGAGAAGCAAGAAAAAGAAAAAAAAGAAAATAAAGCCGTGGAGAATGGGGAGGAAAGAGTGGCACAGCAAAGAGTGGAAAGAAAAGAAAAGGAAGGTAAGAAGGGAAATAGAAAAGTGGAGAAAAGGAAAAATAGATAAAGAAGAGTATGTAAGGAAGAGGAGGGAATATAAGAAATGGTGCGAGGAGGAAAAGAAAAAACACGGGAAAGAAGAAGAAAAAATAAAAGCGATAAGGACAGAAGAGGAAGCGTGGAAATATATAAATAAGTACAGGAAGAGGAAAGAGAAAATAGACGACAGCATAGAGATGGAGAAATGGACGAAATACTTTATAGAGCTACTGGAAGGGAGCAAGATAAAAAGGATAGAAGAAAAAGAGACAGAAAAGAGAAGAAAAGGAGGAGGAGTCAGGAGAGAGGGAGGAAGAAAGAGAGGAGAAGGAAGATGAAATCACGGACGAAGAGATAATAAGTCAGCTCAGAGAATTCAAAAAAAAGAAGGCGCCAGAAAACGGAATAGAGAACGAGGCATGGAGGCTGATGTCTAAGGAAATAGGAGAAGGAAATGGCGAGATTAATCAAGAAAATCTGGAAAGAAGGAGGCATACCAGGGGATTGGAATAGAGGAGTGATAAGCCCGATATACAAAAAGGGGAAGAAAGAGGAAGTAAAGAATTACAGAGGGGTGACACTAATGGACACGGCGTACAAGATATACGCAAACATATTAAACAAGAGATTAAAAAAGGAGGTAGGAGAAAAACTAGGAGAAGGACAGATGGGATTTAGAGAGGGGAGAGGAACAATGGACGCAGTGTACGTGTTGAACTACGTAGTAAATAGAGAATTGGCAAAGAAAGGGGGGAAAGTGTTTGTTTTCTTCGCAGATCTAAAGGCGGCATTTGATAAGGTGGACAGAAGAAAAATGAAGATGTTGCGGAAAGCGGAGGTAGGAGAAAGATTAAGGAAGAGGATAATGGAGACGTATGAGGAAACCAGAAGTGTAGTAAGAGTGGGAAATAAGAAATCAGAAGAGTTTTGGACAAGCAGTGGGGTAAGGCAAGGATGTCCGATGAGCTCATTGTTATTTAACATCTACATAATGGACTTGGAGGAAGAGATGAAGAAGGAACAGACTGGTGGAGTGGTAGTGGGAAGAGAGAAATTCTGGTCAATAACGTACGCAGATGACATTGTGCTATTAGCAAAGAGTGAAGAAGAGATGAAGGGGATGATAAGGAGATTCAAGAGATATCTGGAGGAGAAGTGCTTAAAATTAAGTCCGGAGAAGTCGAAAATGTTGGTATTTGAAAAGGGAAAAGGAAGAAGAAGAGAGTGGAGCTGGAGAGGAGAAGAGATAGAAGAGATGAAAGAGATAAGCTATTTAGGATATGTTATGCAGAAGAATGGAGGATCAGAAAAACACGTAGAAGAAAGAATGAGAAGAGCAATGATAGCGATGAAACATACGTGGAGCATCGGAAAGAAGTTGTTTAAAGAAGACTTTGAAAAAAGGATGAAAATGTTCAAAGCGATAGTAGGAAGCATAGCATTGTATGGAGCGGAAATATGGGGAAGAAGGAAGAAAAGATAGAGAGAATAAAGAGAAAATATATGAAATGGGTATTAGGATAGGACTATAGGACACCAAATTATATAATAACAGAGGAAACAAAGGAAAGAGAGTTGGGAGTGGAGGCATTGAAGAGGGCAATAAGATACGAAGAGAAAGCAAGAGAATCGGACAAGAAGATAGTGATTGAATGCATAAAAGAAGGGGAGAGAGAAAGAAGAAAGAAGGAGAAAAGTAAATGGGAAAAGAAGAGGAGAGAGAGGTTGGAGAGTTCAGGTATAAGTAGAGAGGAGAGGGATAGAGTGAGGGAAGAGAGAGGAGGAGAAGAAGTAGGTAGAGAAATTATAGAAAAAATAGAAAAGAAAGAAAAAGAGGAGAGATGGAAGAAGATAAATGAGTTGGAAAGCAACGAGATATATAAAGAAATATACACAGAGGAGAGACCAGGGTACCTGAGAGGAAGAAGAAAGAAGAAGGAGAGAAATATGATAGCAAGGTTTAGATGCGGCAATGAGGCAAGGAGAGGAAGATATTGGGAGAAGGAAGACGAAAGGAAATGCAGAATATGCGGAGAGAAGGAAGAGGATTGGAAACACATATTGAAGGAATGTGAGGCAACAAGGGAAGAACTGGAGATTAAAGAATTAATGGAAGGAAACGGTGGAGGATACGAAATAATGAAAAGAATCAATGGAAAGAGAGAGGAGAGAGGAAGAAGGAAAGAGGAAGGAGAGGAAAAGGAGAAAGGAAAACGAAACAGAAAGGGAAATGGAAAGAAAAGCGCAAAAGACAATAAATGGTGATAGATGATAGGGATTAAACAAGCACATAAAAATTGTAAACATGTAAATATAAAAAGTACACACTAAATCAATACACACGTGAATACAAACATACATGCACACACACACACACGCCCACACGCCCACACGCCCACACGCCCACACGCCCACACGCCCACACGCCCACACGCCCACACGCCCACACGCCCACACGCCCACACGCCCACACGCCCACACACGCCCACACGCCCACACGCCCACACGCCCACACGCCCACACACACCACACACCCACACACCCACACACACACCCACACACCCACACACCCACACACCCACACACCCACACACCCACACACCCACACACACACACACACACACACACACACACACACACACACACACACACACACACACACACACACACACACACAGTATATTAAAATAAGTTTAAGAAGTTAAAAAGTGAAAAGGAAATAAGATTGTAGATACACACAGAGACAGATTAATTTGAAACACGAACACACAGACACACACACTCAGTGCAGACATGCACAACATAAGTATAGGAAACAGTTGTATGAAATGGAGGTCATCCAAAGCCGGAAGGCGCGGATTATAATATAATAATAAATAAAAATATAAATAAATTTTTCTCATTTTTTCAAACTTCTTTTTCTATAAAAAAGAAATGAGAAAATAATTTCTTAATTAGTTTTTTAATTCTTATTCTTTCTACATATGCGAGGAAAGATTATACAAAAGAAAGAAAATATATAACATGTATGGACATATTTAACACATAATTACATCTATTTATGTTTTATATGAAAAATTTTTTACCGCCCGGGAAGAAATTGTTCATAGATATATGAATATAAATATATATAAATGTATATAATTATATACGAAATATGTCCATATACGTTCATATTGTTCCTTCCTTTGAAAGGAATTTTTATTTACTATTTTATTTATTATTTTTATTATATTAAAGAAAAAAAATTTTCTTTAATATAATAAAAATAAAATAATAGTAAGAAAACATAAAAAATAATTAAAATAATAATTTTTGTACTGTTAGTAACGTAACTGAGACGTAGCGATGTAATTCAAATTAGAAAATACTATTTATTACATTTGTCTTGTTTGAAAGAATTAAAAAATCATTTTAAAAATCATTTTTGCATTTCTTTTTTATAGAAAAGGAAATTTGAAGAAATGAGAAAAGATTGTTTATATATAAATCCTGTATAAATGTAATTTATGTATAATTATACATATAATTGCCATTATTACATTTATACGTAATTATATATAAACAATTTTTTCCAACTTCCTTCAAACTTCGTTTTTTATAAAAAAGAAATGAGAAAATAATTTCTTAATTAGTTTTTTAATTCTTATTCTTCCTGCATATGCAAGGAAAGGTTATACAAAAGAAAGAAAACATATATGACCATGTATGGACATATTTATGATTATATATTACATATAAAAATCAGAAGCGTCTATTTTGGTGGTACTGAGTATATAAAATTATTAAAATATAAAACTGCATGATTATATATTACATATAAAAATCAGAAGCGTCTATTTTGACGGTACTGAGTATATAAAATTAAAATATAAAACTACATGATTATATATTATATATAAAAGTCAGAGGCGTCTGTGATATGACGGTACTGATGTTAATAAAAATCAGAAGCATCTCGTTTTTAGGATGGTACTGATTATTACAAATATTTGTAAATTTGATTCGGAGAGACGAGAAAAATTTATTTGTTACGTTCTCACGGGAATGAATGTTGGAGGAGCCCATTCACAGTTCCCAATATTGAAAATCATAGAATAATATGATTTTATATAATACTATAATTTTAGTCACATTTTAAGGCAAAATTAGTATTATACAAGTCATATAGTACAAATTATTGAATATATTTCTTTCATATAATAAAGTCGTTATATTATTATATGTCTTAAAATCATACGCGACTTTAATATTTATTGAAATATTATCAGGATGAGGGACCCACAATTTGTAGGGCGGCCCTGCAGTGCCTGGTAAAAGGAAATTCGGACGTTCTAACCGTCTCAGAACATCGAGAATCTTGGCAATATCGAGATTCTTGGTAACAATGAGAGGAAAAGGACGAAAGATCATATATCTGTCCTGCTCGTATCGTAAACAATCGAGGCGGCAACATTGCACGCACAAGCGCGCAATGATACATACATGCTTGAGCTATGATCGATAATATAGGAAATTTTTATACCATATTCTAGATTATCGACCCCGATCAAGTTTGGCCGTCAGTCCAGCATCCCCTTAACAATCTAACTTCTATTGTACGTGTATCTCTGTTTTTAATTCTCACAAAAACGACAGCAGCATAGGCTGATGCACTCGCGTCACAAAACGTATGTAGCGTTAGATCACCTTTACCGAGCTTTCTTGAGATTTCGATTGCTTTTAAGGTAATTCTTTGAACCAATTTAAAAACCTATCTCTGCGACTATTTATAATCTCTATGTCCCAATCTATTTTCTCCGTCCATAATTCTTTTAGTAATAATTTAGGTAATAAAGACGCAGGACATGTGAACCCAATGGGGTCGAAAACTTTGTGCGTAGTGGACAAGATTTCTCTCTTTGTTATAACTTCCGGATATTCGCTCTTTAATATTGACGAATTAATCGCGATTGTGTCTTTTCTTTTGTTTCATAAGACACCTAAGACTATCGTTGTCTCGTTTTCGGACAGGTCCCTTGAGCTTTCCCATCCCCGAAGTTCAAACCCGCCTGATGCCATAGCCGATGTAGCTACTTCTCTGAACGTTTTCAATTCATCTTCCGAGTTTACACTCGTAACACAATTGTCAACATAAAATGATCTTTTTAATTTTTCTATTAACTCCGGGTTTTCGTTTACGTTCGACAGATGCAGCTCAATAATTGCCGCTAATAAAAAGGGACTACATCAGGCCAAACACTACCCGGCGATGTCGGAAGATTACCGTTTCATTGTTGATTATCCAAAAGAAACATAAATAATCGCGGTCTATCTTGTTTATCGCTATTTGTAAAAACGCTTTCTTTATATCTGACACGACTCCGATTTCGCCCTCGCGAAACTTGTTTAACGCTGAAGGCACTAGCTCGATTAAATTCGGCCCTTTTTTCAGACATTGATTTAGGGACGGGTAACCTTTAGTGCACGCCGACGCGTCAAACACTGGCCTAATCTTCGTCGTGCCATGCGTCTTTATTACTGGACGGTGTGGTAAATAATAGCCTAAATCATTAACTTCTTCGTCCGGTACTCTCTCAATGATACCCTCAGATATCCATTGCTTAAGAACTCCATCGTACGCTTTCAGAAGACGCTGTGTCGTTAGCCTTTCTATACATTTCTTTAATCTTAAACGTGCAGTGTTATAATTACTGGAAACAGGCGCGTGATCCTCTATCCACGGCAATCTAACTTCATAATGACCTTCGTCATTTAATTTAGCTGTTTCTTTCAAAAATTCTCGTGTTCGTTCTTTCCTAACTAGTCTATTCGCTTTTTCGATCGGCTCCGAAATACCGACCACATCCAAACGCCATAGATCTGATATATTAATCTCCTGTACGAATAACGTAGTGAGCATCGTACCGCGGCATCGACCCTTTGAGAGTCTCTCAGCAGTTTTCCTATCACAGTCCATCCTAACCGCGTTTCGAAGGCTACCAGACCGTTTTAAATCATATTTTTAAATCATATTATAAAAGGGGGTACAAAAGCACATAATAAAAGAGTAGTGTTGTGACGTGACAAGGTCCGTCACAGGGGCATAGGCCTGGCCGGGAGGTCCCGAAACTGCGATCGCACCCTCGAGTCGCGGGGAAAGCGATCCCGGTATTATAGAGCGCGTATCGTCCCGTTCTGTTTTGCGCCGATCGCGAGTCCGTCGCCCACCCTGCTTATTTTTTTTGTTTATTTTCTTTTGCATGCCACATGTCGACCCCCGGACATGCCGGGAGAAGGATCGAAATAAGAACGCGTTATCGGAATCGAGCCGGGTGAGAGGCCGAGAGTGGAGTCGCCAGAGAGGAGGAGCCGCGACAGCCGTGGCACGACGGGGGGAAGCAGAGGGGAGCCCGGGAACCGCCGATCTCCGCCTAAGTCGCTCCCGGAGGAAGCAAGGACGAGCGAGGCCATCCATTCTGAAGGACAAGAGCGAGTCGCGGTTCGGGGGACGCCTCGACCGCGATCGCGATGGGAGGCACGCAAGCTCGAAGGAGAGAGAGCGTGATTTTACCCTTCATCCCAGGACCGGGCAAGATTGCTGTGGCCCGGCCAGCCAAGCAAGATTGGGCCGGGGGATGAACGCCTGACGGCGGAACACCCGCGTTACAGGGAAGTCGGAGGCCAACGCCCTAGGAAATCAGCGATCGATCACCGATCGATAAGTGCGGTCGATAACAGGCAGGTTGCCTTATCACCCGCGGGGTGCGCAAGTACGGCCGCCGGAGGGCTTAGCGGGATCGCGACCGGGCCCCGAATTCACTGTTCGGTGAGCCAGCGGCTGACGAGGTGCGAACGTGGGTCCCGGCCAGAGTCGACCCTGAGACAAAGGCGAGAGCGAGCGGGCCGAGGACAGGGCGGCGAAGTAACCAGCGAAGGCCTCCACCCTGGCATCGGGAATTTATGGACACCGGCACGGCCAATCTCTCGTTCGCGGTCCGTTTTGCTGTTGTATAGTACGTCCATGTGGTCGCGGGCGGAAGTAGCGTATCGGGAGGGGCGGTACCGCCCCCGAATTCTTTGCGAGAGACCGACCGATGCCGGATTCCTAGCTATATCGGAAATAATCACTTGGCCGTGATGGCTCGTCGATTCTTGTTTCATTCTCGCGAGTAAGGTGCGCAAGGACTTGCCTTGCCAGAGCCGACCGTATTTCCGGCCGCGTGTACGGGATCGCTTGCGTCCGGATGGCCGCCGACAGTCCTCCGTACCGTGCATTGTATTCGTTATTCTGTCGATTCGCGTAATAACGCATATTCGTTACTCGGTTGATTCGCGCAAATAATTGTATTCGTTATTCTGTCGATTCGCGTAATAAAGCATATTCGTTACTCTGTTGATTCGCGCAAATAATTGTAATCGTTATTCTGCTGATTCGCGTAAGGAATCATATTCGTGACTCTGTTGATTCGCGTAAGTAATTATGTTCGCTATTCTGTCGATTCGCGTAAGTAATTATATTCGTACTCTGCCGGTCTGCGTAAGCAAATGATGACCGTGTTGGGTCGATTCGCGTGAAAACGCCCTTGTGCTGGTTATTAAATAAATGTAATTATCTTCTTTATTACGAAATGCCGTCTCTCGTTACTCTTACGTACCTATGCGACACGTCTCCTCTCCCCCGCATCCGTTCGCTTGGTGAACCATCTTCTCCGCGAGCTACTCGGCGTAATGAGAACTACCGCTTTCGACAAGTATAAAGTTTCGTGGCGCGAAGGATCGCGCCTGGCGCCCAATACCGATTCCGAATCAAAGATTATTGCCGTTAACGTTGTTATCGAATAATCTCGCATTACAGCTACGGTCCGCATAATAATCTTGACCTGCTCCATCGATCCACGGCGTGATCGGCGAAAAACATCGTCATAGTGTATAAAATTAATCTATTTAAATTGATTAATGAAAAAAATAAAATGGAATAATTTTTTGGGTAGATAAAAGAAAAAATAAAGACCTTCAAGGTATATAAATTGAAATTAAAGGAAGTCAGTAATGGAATGGAGGGAGTCTTAATTTTATTAAAAGACCTATGTCAATAAAAAATCTGGTAAAATTATATAAAAAAATAATATTTGCGGCCTGTTATTAATTTGCCCGCTACATCCGCTCCGATAAGAATATCTATCGCGCTATTGTTCTCTCCAATGTCCGTTAAATGAATATTTTGATTCCGTAATTCATCGACCCACTTATTTTTTTTAATGCTTTGAATTGTAGAGCAAATAGTTTCTTGATCCATTACCGAAAAATTACATGCGTAAGAATCATCGAGATTTTCTAGTCGTATCAAAAATACATTATGTGTTTCACATTCTGATTTAACCCCGCCAAACAAAAAATGCGAAACCTCCTGCTTGCCCAGAGAAACATAACCTAATTCTCTTGCGACATTCGTGCGGATGTATGATCGTTGGGAGACTGTATCTATGACCGCTCTCACTATTTTCTCTCGTGATTGCGAATACAATTTTACGCGAAGTGTTTGCAAATAAACATCGCGCATTTCGCACATCGTGGCTAAACTATGTTCTTCCGCGGCTTTCGCAGGATCTTTATTATCTGATTTATTCGGCGGAACATTCTCTTTTTGGACTATGCCCGGGCACATCACCAACACGTATCGTCTCGAGCACCAGTCACATCGCAATTTAACCCTACATTTTTGAGACACGTGTCCACGCTTCAGACAATTAAAGCAGCATTTTTTTTTCTTTACGATCTCTTTTCGCTCGTCGAGTGTTAATTTTCGCGCGTTTTCGCAGACCTGACTCTCGTGACTCGGTTTGCAAAATATGCAAAATATGCACTCCGCGGGCTTAGAGTCTTTAGAAACAAGAAGAACACTAGCGCTGGGTGCTTCTTTCGATGCTTCTGTCTTGCTCTTCTGCTTCTTCGCTTTCTCCTGCTCCGCCGGTAATCCGAATCCTGTCAGCGCCATGTCAATGCGTTCCTCATTCTCGACCTCGCGTTGCAAAAATTTGAGAAGATTAGAAGGTCGGTCGGTAATCTCGCGTCCTTCATTAGCTTCCGGCATCTCTCGTCCGCTGCGTTGCCAAGCGCGTAGTACTTCTTCCGGAAGCGGCAATTCGACTAACGGATAGAGCATGGCGGCGCATCTATCCGTCGTCACGCCCAGCGTTTCCAACGCTCGAATGTAGCACTCAAATTTATCATATACACTCGCCAGCGATGCCTTCTTCGTTCCTCTTACCGTTCTGCAACACCAAACCGAGCAACTCCCGCACATAGAATTCTACAATAACGTCATCTCGTCCAAAACGATTTTTTAAACTCGCGATCGCTTTCACATAATTTTCTCCCGTTGGTGGGAAACTTTGCACGATCTCCTTGACCCGTGAATCCGGGAGCGTAGCTTGATGCAAATATTGGAACTTATCTTCGTTACTAATCGCTGGGTCGTCGTGTATCTTCTTAAACTGGTTCCAGAATGGAAGCCACTGCTTGATCATGCCACTGAATTTCGGTAGTTCTAATTTCGGAAGTTTCGCTGTCTTGACGGCATTGGAAACTGTCTTTGGTACGTCACCCGACGTCGTCGGCATCGGCGTCAGGTTTACCATTCTCATCTTTGCCATAATGAAGTTCGTCTTGTACAGATCATCCGATTCAAGCTCCTTCATAATAGTGTCGTCGTTCGCCTCCGATTGGAAAAGCAACTGGTTGTACGTGGAATGTATCGCATCCAACTCTGCCATCTTGGTCTCCAGAAACTGAAACGCCACCATCTTTCCTTCTCGCGGCCCTTCGGCGTCAATTGTGGCCGTAAAGGCATTGAACGCCTTTGTAAAGCTTGCTCGCAGAATTTTTCTCTGTTTTTTGGCAACGTCCATCTTCTCGCTCTTGAGCAGGCGTTCGCAGGCTTACCGTAATTCTTGAAAGATACGAACGCCCTACTACACACGAGCGCAGCGGTTAGATCGCCCGTACTTCGCGACGTACCAAATATCTCGATTGCGAAATGTTCTTTTCCCTCCAGAGTCCTGTCACGGTCGCCAGATGTTAATTGGTTAACTTTTATTCTTATGGAGGGGTTCGACAACTCACGACACTTAATTCTATTAGGGAGCTTTAATAGGGAGCTAATAAGGAAGCTTTATTATACTCTCGTCACGCGTCACGCGTAACGTACACGAGTTCTGACTTGAGACTGCCGGGATTTTTCTCCCCACTCCTCTCTACTCGTCCGGTCGCTCGTCGGCCGTTTCCAAAAACATATATATATATATATGTGTGTGTGTGTGTGTGTGTGTGTGTGTGTGTGTGTGTGTGTGTGTGTGTGTGTGTGTGTGTGTGTGTGTGTGTGTGTGTATTGCCTCACAACTACCAACACAAATATTATTCAAATTTTATTATTCTTAAAACAAAAAGTTATATAAAAAAATGTTAGTCATTATATAGTAAATTTTGATTTGAAGCTAGTGTGACAAATTAAAGTTCAATTTAAAATGGAATTTATTTACGTTAAAAAAATTTAGAATACTTTTCGTATTATAAAAAAAGTTGATGTAATTAAATTAAATTAATATAGAAAATACTCACTTCCAAATGTATCTACATTAAATGGTCTCTATATCCTTCTTGTTGCGTATGAGATTGTGCATTGTTATTTTTATTTTTAGCAATTTCATTGTCAATCTCTGCAAAAAATAACATTTTCACAGATGTATTAATTTTTCGACAATATTTAAATTGTCCTTTATCTTATTATAAAACCAGAAACAACATTCTTAAGCGATGTAAAATTCAGTATTTTATAAAATCAGTATAACGAATAAAAAATAACAGAAAATTTTACATAAATAAAGTTCTTGTATATATTTCATATATTGATTAAAGTAAAAAATCCAAGGAATTATATATTTTTTTATAAAAGTAAAAATTTTTTTATAAAAGTTATCGTTATTTTTAATGTCTAACTCTAAAAGCTCTTGTACGCAAGGAAATAATTAAAATAAGTCTCAAAATTATAAAAAATAAATTTAAAAATGTTTTAAGACAAAAATTTGGTCATATGTTCATTTTAAGAAGAAATGTGTTTGAAACAAAAAATCTTAAACACTTATTACCTTTACATTCTTCAGATGATAACATAATATTTGCTTTACTTGTAGATATTCTAGTCTTAAAAGCAGTTGCTTTTACATTATTGTTCTCTTTTTTAGCTAATTTGATGTTATTATCAACATTTTTCAAATTGCTTTCGTTTTCTTCGAATTCCGATTCTGAATTAAAATTACAAAACTGTTCTAAGTTTATATTTTGTTCAGAATCGACTTTTTTTGGTAGAGTCGTTCTTATGGTACGTCCTACACCGTGAATATATTTTTAGGACTTTCTGAGGTGGATTGTAAGAATCATTGGCATTAACATCCATACACATATTCATTGATCGTTTTTTAAATGTATCACATATGTTGGTAGAATTGTTCTTGTGTGACTGGGACATCAGTGGCGTAGCCAGGATTTTTGTTCGGGGAGGGCTCCGTGTTTCTCTAAGTTTATTTATGTATATTATATGTGTGAACATTATGTATGTGTATATATATATATATATATATATATATATATATATACACATACACAAACATATATACACTGGGTGGATGCGAGAGAAGTGCACATAGAATAACCCGTGTTTGACGTAAATATGCAAACAAGATTATAGTAGGTTAAAGCTCTACCAAAAAAATTGTCAACATTAGCTAGCGAATTTTCGTTTCGAGTGAAATAAATAATTCACAACCCCAGAGTGCACCGCGTGGAGGTTGTCGACATCCGCACTCCATTTTGTTTTTGGGTTTTTGTTTTTTGTTTTTTGTTTTTTGTTTTTTGTGTTTTGTGTTTTTTATTTTTTTTTGTGTTTTGTAGTTTTTGTTTTTTTTTCTTACTTTTGATTTAATTTCCTTCTTAAGGATAAAAGTTTATTCAAATCTGAAAGGAATTAAGAGATCATGAAAAAGTTTAAAGGTACATATGGTTATATGCAAGCGTGGATACAATCTATGATTATAAATTTAATCGACGATTCTTTTTAGCCAAAAATTTATTGATTATATTTTGGTCATCGATTTTTAGTTCCCGATGTATCGTCATTAGAGCAAGACCAGTCAACCTTGTTTGACCTGTACTATTTCTTAAATAGTTTTTCAATCTCTTTAAAGTCGAGAAGCTGCGTTCAACTGTTGAAGTTGAAATTGCCAAAGTGGACAATATTTGAAGCAGCACATGCAAATTCGGAAAAAAGTTGATATCGCAGTGTTGCAGCACTTCTATAGCTGAAGAAGGGATGATTTTCTCCTCTTCTTGATATTTCTTCCACTTAATTTGCCAGAGTTCAAACTCGCTCTTTAAAATTACAGTTTCTTTATTTAAAAGATCTTCTTGGTAAAACTCGATGGTGGATTTCAAATCTGCGAATTCTATCTTTTCCATTTTCTTTAAAAGTATTGTTGCGCTCGCACATACTCTCGCACAATCACACACTCGCGACCGAACGCGAGAATGAAGGACACGATCTTTCAAACGAATCAAGGCTCTTTATTGCAGTCGTAATACAGAGAGTCCAGCTGGCACGTCCGAACGGATCGACGTTCAAGGATCAACTTCGTTGTTTATCTCTTCATAGCGACGCGGCTCCCTTTTGTCACAGCTGACGGAGGCGATCGATTATATCGAACCCTCGCGTCGGCCGATTAAGCTCGCTCTCACAGTCGTGTGAGACTCGCGCATGCAACACGTCCCTCCCTCTTCGAAATTGTCGTCCCGACAATTCTTCTTCGGAGGGAAGATTTTTTTTTTTCCTGTGCATCAGAGGACGTCTTTCTTGCCCTACCCTGTGCTGCTGCAACAGGTTACCAGGCCGCGTCTCTGCTCCGTCAGCTTCTTCCAGTGGTCCGCGTCGGACATTTTCCTTGCCCTACCCTGCGCTGCTGCGACAGGTTACCAGGCAACGCCCACACGCCACCGTTCGAAGAATTCTTGCTGACATCTTGTGCACTTCTTTCTTGCTTTTGCACGCTTGGTTCTTCTCCCTCTGGTCTTGAGAGCTTCGCTCTTCTTTGACCTTGCGAGCTTCGTGCTTCTCTCTTCGGGATCAGGGGGGGGGGAAGATGTTGTGAATCCGTGGACCCAACGCTCAAAGAGCTCCCTGTCCCCTGCCTCGGCATTCGCCCTTCGTTCCACGGGAAAACCACGGTCAAAAACCGTGAGAGAGACAGTTCCAAGTCTTCCGAGAAGACGATGGTCGCTCCTCGTGCGTCGAATTTAGGTTCTTCCCCTAGGAGATGATGGTACCCCCTTTTTGAGCCGTTCACTGAAAAAGAACAAATAACGCGGATAAACTGAACTAAATAAAATAACTAATTAATAACTTAAAGGTATACGGGCTCTGTGTCAGTACGAATTTTCTCTAACGGAAAACGAAATGTAACTACTCCCTCTCCACAAAAGGAGCTAACCGATTGACATGAACAATCTTATTTTTATGACGTGGGGACTTTCGAATATAGTATATCACGTCTCCAAGCCTTTTCTTTATAGTCCACGGCCCCTCCCACGGACTTTGCAATTTCGAAGCTCTCCCGATTTCTCGTCGAGGATTATGGAACCATATTTTCTGCCCTGGTTCGAAATGCACTCGTCTCGTTCGACGATCGTACCAAGATTTGACATTCTTGGATTTTATCTGTAGTTGCCGTCTAGCAAACTGATGAATTAGGTCCAGCCTACTCCTAAGCTTGGACACATAACTTTCCCCTTCCTCTTCTTCTTCTTCTTCTGCTATTGGGGGTGGATGTCCCCTAAGCAGATCTAGAGGTAAACGGAGGTCCTGTCCTAGGTACATCTCCGCCGGCGTCGCACCAGTAGCCTCTTGCTTCGAAGAACGGAAAGCCAATAGATATAAGGGAACCCAGCGATCCCAATCTTTTTGATTCTCGCAGATGAATTTTGCCAAGTAGTCTAGAATGGTACGGTGCTGACGCTCGACCTGTCCATCTGATTGTGGGTGAAGAGGGGTCGTACGCGTCTTTTTGATTCCCAGCAGCACTGCCATTTCCTGAAACAGTTTAGATTCAAAATTTCTACCTTGATCTGTGTGTAGCTCTAAAGGAACTCCATGCCGGGAGAAGACCTGATCCACTAAAGATCTGGCAACAGTATTAGCCTTCTTATCTTTTTTTTTATCTTTAGAGGCATGGCCTCTGGCCACTTTGTAAAGCAGTCCACGACCACCAAGAGATACTTGTTACCGCTAGAAAAAGTCGGTAAAGGACCCAAAATGTCCACTTGCAGCCTCTCGAAGGGTGCGCCTACATTGTAGACTTGTAAGGGAGACTTTCCCTTCCCGATGGGACCTTTCCTCGCGACACAGATCTTGCAGGTAGCGCACCATTTTTCGATGTCTTTCTTGCAAGTCGCCCAGTAAAATCGTTTCCTAACTTTCTGTAAAGTTTTATTTATACCGAAATGTCCTCCGGTAGGGGAATTATGAGCTTCCTCAAGGATCTCATGTACCTTCTCAGGAGGCACAACAATTTGAAAGACAAACTTCTGTAAGTTCGGGGAGGTCCATTTTTTATGGAGAATGCCATCGTTCAACACCAACATTTCCCAGTAGGACCAATAAATTTTTAAGGGAGTTTCCTTGGAGGCAATCTCCTGCCAATTCGGACGCTTTTCGGCCTCTTTGGCTCGTATGATCTCGGCAATTGAGGGATCTCGTAACTGAGCAGAACGTCATTCCTGAAGGTTATCTTCAGCCAAGATTAGTCGACCAAAAGTTCTTTTCTCGGATTCTTCTTTAAGTTCGACTTTCGTGCAGTAACGACAGGACGTCTCCAGGCACGGACGTCTAGACAGTCCGTCTGCATTGCCATGAGCCTTTCCGCTTCTATAGCAGACGTCGAAATCGTACTGCTGTAGGTGTTCCAACCATCTTGCCAATTGTCCTTCCAAGTTTCGGAAAGACATAAGCCAGCGTAAGGAAACATGGTCCGTTCTCACTTGGAACTTCCTTCCATAAAGGTAATGGTGAAACGATTTCACAGCATCCACCACAGCTAATAACTCTCGTCGGGTAACACAGTAATTCCGTTCTGTCTTGCTGAATACCCGACTGAAATAGGCGATTACCTTTTCTTCCTTCCCCTGAAATTGAGAAAGCACAGCCCCGACACCGTGATTCGAGGCATCGGTATCTAAAATAAATTGACCTTCTCCAGAAGGAAACGATAAGCTCGGAGGAGAAATTAAAACGTTCTTTAATTTCAAGAATGCTTCCTGGCATTCAGAAGACCACACAAACTTGAAATTATCCTCCGTTAATTTGTACAAAGGTTTAGCCAAAGTGGAAAATCCTTTGATAAATTTTCTGTAATAGGAACAAAAACCGAGAAAGCTTCGCACCTGCTTTCGTGTTTTCGGAATTGGCCAAAGTTTTACTGAAGCAATCTTTTCAGGGTCCGTTGCAAGCAACCCCCTCTGCAGATATTACATGACCAAGATATTTGACTTCTCTTTTAAAGAAAACACACTTTTTGAGATTCACCTTCAGATTCGCGTCTTGTAATCGTAAGAATACTCCTTTTAAGTTTTGCATCGTTTCTTCAAAACTTTTCCCGTAAACTACGACATCGTCAAGGTAAACAAAGCAAGTCTTTGAAATTAATCCCTTTAAGACTTTTTCCATAAGTCGTTCAAAAGTTGCAGGGGCGTTGCAAAGGCCAAAGGGCATTACCCGAAATTGCCACAAACCATTACCTACAGAAAAGCAGTTTTCTCTCGGTCCTTAGGATCTAGGCTTACCTGCCAGTATCCACTCTTAAGGTCAAGACCACGAATTCCCTGCTAAATTATCCAAAATGTTATCAATCCTCGGAAGTGGATAGGAATCTTTTATAGTTACTGCGTTACTTTAATTTGCGATAGTCCACGCAGAACCTTATTGAGCCATCCTTCTTTTTGACCATTACTGCTGGAAAGATCCACGGGCTACAAGATTCCTCAATTACTTTTTGGGCTTTCATTTCTTCCAATATTTTACTGACTTCCGATTGTAAGTGCAAGGGAATTCGGCGAGGGACCTGCTTAAGGGGGCGAGAATCACATAATTTTATATTATGAGACAAGACATCGCAATTACCAGCAACAATATTTTCCGTAAAGACATGGCAAAATTCAAATAAGAAATCAAAGAAATTCTTTCTTTCAAAATCTTTTAATTCAATACTATTTTGTTCAAAAGTTTGCAAAAGACAGCTGGGGAGCTGAGCAGGGCAGTTCTCTATCCGGGAACAAATCAGCCCGCGCTCACCCATATTACTGTTCTTCGAACCGAAAATGCCCTCAAAAAGTCCGTTATTTAAACCCGTTTTGGAGAGAAAATCCTCTCCAAGGATGCATTCATCCCTTATTTCCGCGACAAAGAAAGGCATCTTTTCACAAAATTTTCCTAACGCAACCGTGGCAAAAACGCGAGAAACTATAGGCACCTTTTCTCCTGTTTATCTAAGATTACATGTGACCTGTTCCTGTTTAAAAGAAGACGCTCTTCTTTTGCTTATTACCGACACATCTGAGCCCGTATCTATCTTAAAAATACAAGGTTTATTGTTTAATAAACCTTTAACACAACTCCGTTCGCACGCGACTGCCCCCACTCCTTCGAGGCGACGAAAGACGACAGCCGTATCGCGCGCGTAAACCGGGGCCTGAGCTCCGCCTGCCGAGCTGGCCCCAATGAACCCGACAGAGTTTAGTTTTCCGTCTGAGACGGACATTCCGAACGGAAATGTCCAGTTTTCCCGCACTTCCAGCACTCTTTATTATTTTTTCGAATCTGGCCCTTTCCTTGGCCTTTAAAGGTGCCTTGGGACTTATACTCGTTATCTTCTTGCGAACCTTTTTTGTTCTTTGCCTCTTGTGAGGCTTCTTTTCGCGCGGGACGAAAACTTCTCGAGATGTCAGCTTTCTTTCCCGAAAAGCTGTTTTGATTAATTAATTTAAGCGTTTTCGCCCGCTCGATCGCGATACGGAGCGAGGTTATCCCTTCCACTTGAAGGGAGCGCTTGATAAACCCGTCGGACAGAGCGGCGACGAACTCCTGGCACACGATCTTATCCCGCACTTCGTGAGTGCATATTGGATAAGCCTTGCAAGACAGGCGCTCCAAATCGGCACCCAACGTCGCGTAATCTTCGCCTGGGGACTGTCTCCGATTCGAAAATTGGAGGTAGTGACTCTGCGCGAGTTCACTCTCGCCAAAACGCAACTCCAACTTCAATTTGAGATCCGCGAACGTGAGGAATTCAATCCCTTCATCGTCTGAATCCAGAATTGAACGCGCCTTCCCGCGTAAACATGATGCTAAGACAGCCGCCTTATCCGTCTCGCTCCACTGATTCGCGCGCGCGACAAACTGAAACTGTGAGAGAAACTCGCGGAGCGGCGCCGTCCCGTTATACGTATCGGGCTTGAGCTTTAGCCCGCGCGACGCGTGCCCCGTGTACACGCCCTCGTCTGTTACTAACGGACGTGACGTCGCAGTCGAATTTCCACGCCGGCCGTGTTCCGCACTCGCGTCCTCGCCCGTGCCTAACACATGCGACTCTACGACACTCGAATTCTCGCGCGTGGCGCGCCCCGCACACGCGCCCTCGACCGCGTCAAGCCCGCGTGACGTCTCATACGAATTCTCGCGCGGGGCGCGCACCGCACACGCGCTCTCACCCGCGCCTAACGCACGCGACGTCTCGAACGAATTTTCCGCGGGACAGATATTATTGGAGGGACTTAGCTGTCGAGTGGCGAGCTGCTCCTCCAGGCGGGTGATTGCTGCGTCGCGTTCCCGCAGGCGGTCCTCCATCTCCTTGCGGAAGTCGCGTTGCTCCTGCCGCTCCTGTCGCCGCTCCTCGCGTAACAGCTCCAGAAAGTCAGCCTCGTAGGCGCTCGTCTCCGTCGTGGTCGGCGCTGTGTCCTGCGAATGAGTCTCCGTCGCAGCCGACATCGCGATCTGCGAACGAGTCCTCGGGGGAGTGTGCGTCAACGACGTCCCGTCAGAAGTCTGTATGGTACAATCAGTGCGTGTCCGGCGATCCACAGATCCGTGTGTCTGGCGAGCCCCGGACGAGCCCCCAAAATGTTGCGCTCGCACACACTCTCGCACAATCACACACTCGCGACCGAACGCGAGAATGAAGGACACGATCTTTCAAACGAATCAAGGCTCTTTATTGCAGTCGTAATACAGAGAGTCTAGCTGGTACGTCCGAACGGATCGACGTCCAAGGATCAACTTCGTTGTTTATCTCTTCATAGCGACGCGGCTCCCTTTTGTCACAGCTGACGGAGGCGATCGATTATATCGAACCCTCGCGTCGGCCGATTAAGCTTGCTCTCACAGTCGTGCGAGACTCGCGCAACAGTATTATTGGAATCAGCTTTTGCAATCCCTTAATGTGTTCTTTATGTTCAATAAAACGATTATTTAAAGACTGTAAAAGATAATCAGTAAAAGGAAGAAAAATAGCTCGCAAGTAATATTCTTGAATTGAGCTAGCAGGAATATTTTGTCGATGATGCTGTGTACCTATTATTCAGGCCATAGATGGTTCGACACCGAAAGAAGAAGCTATGGTGCAAACTTCTGAGTAAATTTCAGCAAATTCAATTTCGGCATTCTCACGAATCTCAGAAATTTTTGTCGATATTGTGTCAACCAAAGCTAAAGCTCCACACAAATCGATATTAACTAATTGCAAATTTTTTGATAATGCATGAGTTAAACTTAGCATACGTCGTGCAACAAAAAGTGCAATCAGAAAAGCAAAATTACACAAAGAATGATGCAATTGTTGAGCTTTTCCGGAATCCGTTCCTTTAGATTCAATCAAATCTTCCAGTGCCTGAATTATTTCAGTATGGACTCACAGAATAGTGCAATAGCATTGTGCCTCTCTACCCACCTAGTTTCACAATATTTCTTCAAAGTTGTCCTTCCGGACTTAGAATTTTGTAATTTCTGTGATAAAATTGAACTTCGGCGAGCCGATGCACGAAAAAATGTGCACACTTCGGAAAGAACACCAAACGCATTTCTTATTGAATCAACGTTGCATGCGTCACTGAGACATAAATTGAGACAGTGTGAAGTACAATGGGTATACACTGCTTTCGGAAACTCGTTTTGAATAATTGCTTGTACTCCGTTAAATGCACCTTTCATTGCAGCAGCGCCATCATACTCTTGACCTCGAAGATTGTGCATATCTAAATCGAGTTTTTGCAACTGATTTTTTAGAACTGTTGCCAATCCATTTCCGGTGATATCAACGACAGGTACGAATGTCAGGAAATCTTCACGAACAAAATATAAATCCAAATCTACGTAACGAATACATAATGAAAATTGTTCCACTCGACTAATGTCCGTCGTTTCATCCGCAAGAACGGTAAAGAAACGAGACTTAGCTCGTTTAATAATTTGTGAAATAATTTCGTCACCAATCAGTTCGATAAACTCGTTCTGTATGTCGAGGCTCGTGTGCATAGCATTGTTACCAGAATGTAATAAATGTTTTTTCAATATCTCGTCACCGCTTTGAATGCGAAATCTTAACAAAGCTCGAAAATTTCCATCGTTGACTGGAGGGTCTTCCAAAGTTACGCGTCCACTATCAACATGTCCTCGAAGTGACAATTCTTGCCTACCACAAAATTTTATAGTCTTAATAATTGTGAGCAATTTTTTTCTATTTTCTTCCGCTTCTTTTTGAGCGTTTGTACTAATTTGCAATCGTATATCATATAATTTCGAATCAAATACTGATAAAAAACTTTCAGCTGCAGCGCATGCATCTTTATGATAATTGAGTTGCGCGTGGTGGGCAAAACTTTCGGTAGCTTTTTTCCAATTGGTGAATGGAGATCGTACGAACTGATTGATCTGCTGATGACATCCTTTCCCTCTTTCCAAATTCGTCAAAAATAAAACGCAAGTTTTACAAAATAATCCTTTTTTGACATCTGAGTAAGCTAACCACGGATAATTAATTAACCACGCGCGTTGAAAATGTCTTGTAAACGATTGACTCTGCTGAACAGGAAATTTGTAAGTAAGAGGCGGGACCCATGTATTTCGAAATACAGCTTCTTTTTTTGTATAATCAAGAAATCCTGCATTTAATCCAGTACGAATGTAAAAACCTATATCGTAAGTCTATTCCAATGGCGAACATGAAGTTGTTGATTGTGGAGACTCATTACAACCTCCAATTTCATCGTTAATATTTTCATTCTTGTCAATTTCTACCAGGGTTGCAGAACCTGGTAAATCTTGGGAGTTGACGAAGTGGGTTCGTTCATCAAGGCTATGTTCACCATTCGTAACTTTTTAGAGGAAGGTTGAAAAAAATTACGAATGTCCGATTTTGACTTACGGGTACTCATTTTAATTTTTAACCAAATTACCAAAAACTCGCTTATTCAAAATAAGATATAAACATCCCAAAAGAGAGATTTAAGGCTCAGTCACAATGAAAGGAATAAGAAATGAGGAATAGAGAATTAAATTTCGACCAATAGAAAGCCATGCTTTCGCATGCGTTCACAATAAAGGAATAAGGAATTGGCATGTGGAACAGCATTGAAATTCTTATTCTTTATGTCTAATAACTTGTGTGTTGAAATAGTTAACCTATGAAAGATGTGGAAAGATGTCATTTAACAATCATCAATATTCAGATAAAAATCAGTTTCTTGATTGTGATCAAAAAAATGATACAAGTATTGATAATGATGTTAAAGATTCATCAGAAAATTATAAAAGTGGTGATGATTTATCGATAGTTCTTGTACGATCCTATCCTCATTTGTGGGACAAGTCAAACAAAGATTTTAAAGATTCTATTAAAAAGGACACATCATGGGAAGAAATATCAGCTGTATTTCATATATCAGGTAAGAATTTTATCATAGTTTTCTTTTATAATTATAAAAAAATAACCTGACCTAACTTAACCTTTATAGCGGAAAGCTGTAAGAAACGATGGGAACGATTACGGCAATATTATTCCAAAGAACGACAAAAACAGGATTTTGAGACTAGAAGCGGAAGCCAAAGAGTACAAAGAAAAAAATGGAAATTATATGACTCAATGACTTTTTTGAACGAATATATGCGTAGAAGAAAGTAAGCAAAGTTAAAATTTTTAATTATTATTGTTGTATGTATTGATTACTTTAAATTATATTAGAACATTTTTACGAAATAGCGTGTTTAAGTTGATATGTATCATATGTGTTTGATTACAATTACTTATCGTAATTAAATTAAATTTGTGTTTTATGTAATATTTCAGCACATTTTCGAATTTTTCTCTGAATAATATCATCAATTTAGAAGAATCAATCACAGATGAACAGAAAAAAGATGAAGAAAGCATGGTTTTCAAATTTAATGAATTCGTAAGTATTGATAATTTAATTGATAATTTATAAGTATAAGTTTTATTATTTTTATTGGAGTACAAATGCATTATAATTTATGCAGATTGAAGCAGAAAATACATCAGAATGGGATACAAATAAGACTACATTTGGAGACAAAACTAATGTAATATATGTATTAAAATATTAATGTAATATATTTATTTTAATATTATTTTTTTATATAAGAAATAATTCTTTGCAGGATTCATCATTATCAGAAGCAAATACATTCTCAAACACCTCAGAACAATCATGCATTCAACGATAAAAGATGTTTCACGATCAAAAAATTTGATTCAACCTTTATCACCTTCACCAAACTTGATACGACCTTCTCCATCGCCTTCACCAAACTTGATACGACCTTCTCCATCGCCTTCACCAAAGTTGATACAATCTTCTCCATCGCTATCACCTTCACCAAAATCAACTTTCCATAAACCTAATAAACAAAAAGATGATGAATTGGTGCAAATTTTTCATACAGCATCTTCTTCTCTTACAAAACTAATAGATAAATATAGGCAAAGAAGGTGAAACGAGAGATCACGCAATGGCTAATATGGTATTAACAGAATTACAAGCTGCCAAAGAACCAAAGAAATCACAATTACGCGCGAAACTTACGTCTGTTTTAATAGAACACATGACTTCTAATGATTAAAAATAATGATAAGACTTATAACATAAATAAAACTTACATTTTACTTTTGCAAGTAGTATATAGATATTATTCGTGAATTCCATGTAGTCCTCTAAAGATATTCAAGTTGTCATGATACTTGTCCTTCATTCATCATCCAAGTACTTATGTTGTTACGTTGGTTGTATGCCTCAGCAGTAGATCTATGATAATGTGTTGCTAATGGTCTCAATCCACTTTCAATATTCTGACATTGATGTACTTCAAAAACTTCATTATTTTCTGCATCAATAAATTGTCTGCGTAAATATTGTCCTCCATTTCTTTCCTCATTTTTTTCCTCTACCATTATAAAATTATGAAGAGCTACACATGCTGCAATTATTTTTTCAACGTTATTAAGACTCTTATTTATTCCTTTTTTAAATATTCGCCAGCGCGAAACTAAAATGCCAAAAGCATTTTCTATTATTCGTCTAGCTCGCGATAATCTATAATTAAATATTCTTTGTTGAACTGTAAGATTTTTGCCAGGATAAGGTCTCATTATACGACAAGATATTTTAAATGCTTCATCTCCTACGAAAAAATAATGACTTTTTATGTTCGATTTAGGAAGGCAAACTTCATATTTAGGTAAATTTAATGCTTCTTCCTCTATTGCTTGTCCAAAAAATGATTTTGAGAAGATTCCCCCATCACTCTCGCTTCCATATGCGCCAATGTCAACTAATGTGAATTTATATTCATGATCACAGGCTGCCATCAAAACTGTACTAAAAGTTTTTTTTATAGTTAAAACACATGGAACCACTGTTTGGTGGAGCCTGTATTTGAACATGTTTGCCGTCAACGGCTCCCACGCAGTTAGGCATATTCCAATGTTCATAGAAGCCTTTACTTTCTTTCCATTGTGCTTCATTTGGTGGCTTTACATATTCAGGTATTAATATGTGTGCTATTGCAGTTGTAGTTTCTTCAATTATGTTATGAACTGTTGATTTACCTACACGAAACTGTAAAGCAATCGATGAAATCTCATCTCCTGTACTCAGATATCTAAAGAAGAAATATATTATTATTTTAACATATTAATAGAATAAATTTTTAATAAATTCTTTATTTTTACCTTAATGTTATGATTAAACGATGTTCAAGCGAAATTGTTTCTCGATTGCTAGTTTTTTCCAAAAGTGGCGTTACTTTATTTAATAATTTATTAAATACTTCCAATGACATTCTTGTATAGTTAAAGAACTTATCAGGATGATTTTTTAATTCTTGAACCAAAGTGCAGTAACAACCTAACGTATTACGACGAGTATTAATCGGATGCACCCACCATCGTCGATTTGCCCATTTCTTATGATATATTTTTCTTTTCTTCCTAATTATTAATGCTAATAGCATAACATGCACATTTATAGCAATTAACGGGATTAATTGATTATCGAGTTGATTATCCATTTATTACGCTCTTATATCTTATTCTTATATCTTATTCTCTATTGTGAATTGTCTTATAGCTAATTTGTAATATCTTATTCTTAATTCCTTATGTTTAATTCCTTGTTTCTTATTCCTTTATCCTATTACTTATTTCTCTCATTGTGACTGAGCCCTTATATTCTAAGATGGTCTAAAAACTCTGCTGGGGTCTACTTCTTATAGGGACCGTGAATGATTTTCACATGCGAGAAAGATTCGCCGCCTAGCGGCGTTGCCTCGCACTACGCTTGCCGCCACCGCTAGGCGGCGAATTTTTGCTGACTACACGGAACAAAATGTTACATTAAGGCTAGCGTCCCATGGCATGTATTTCTCACGTAACGCGTAACCGCGTAACCAATCAGAAGCGTTGTTACTCGAGAAATAAATAACATAAAACGTTACGTGATTGGTTACGCGGTTACGCGATACGCGAGAAATACATGCCATGGGACGCCACCCTAAAACAGCGTCACACTTGTCCGCCAAAACTGCTGACTTCGTGTAGAGCCAATATAACTGGTCAGTACAGCATCGAGGGTGACAAATTTATCATTAAGAATGTTTGTGAAAAATTTGTAGATGGTCAAATTATTTATATGGTTTAAAAAATTGTTAAAAGTGTAATTTAAACATAATTTAATTTAAATAATAAGCATAACATTAAAATTTACCCGCATATAGTATTGAGCCAGTTTTTCTTTTTCTACATGGAAGTAAAGTATCTAAACTTTCCATTTTTATTCGATAATTTCGAGGGGGGGGGGCTGCAGCCCCTACAGCCCTCCCCCTGGCTACGCCACTGTGGGACATAGTACCCTGTGAACGAGTTTTTATAATTTTTGGAGGTGGACTATAAGAATCATTAGCATCTACACACACATTCTTGGTTTGTTTTTTTAATGTATCATATACATTGGTAGAATCGTTTTTCTGTGACTGTGACGTGGTACACTGTGAATGTGTTTTTATGATTTCTACAGGTAGACTATAAGATTCATCAGAACTGTCAAAATACTCAGATAAAATTTGTTTTTTATGACGTACTTTGCGAAATTGTTTTATTTTTTCTGTATTTTCAATATCTGAAAATAAGTCAGCATCTCTTCTCTTTTTAGAAGCTTCTTCATAGTCATCTATTTAAAAAACAAAATGTTATATAAATATAACTGTTTAGGAATTATATGCTCGAATTCAAATTAAAAATAGCCTCAGACAGCGAGGGAGGCATCGAGCCGCTTGCGCTGGTAAACACGAGTGTTTTTGCGCGCTTCTCGATGTGTCCTTCGTCGAAAGGCACCTGCCGTACATACATATTGTCTCGCTCGAGACAAGGTCCTCAAACCAAAACAGCTGATCGACCGCGTTTAGCGTCAACTGATTGATTCAAAAAGGAATACATCGCCTTACAAGGAGATATATTAGGATCGTTCGTCGAAAGGCAAAGTAAGTTTGGAGCTAAGAAGGTGTAAGCACGGTGTAGGACGTACCATAAGAACGACTCTACCAAAAAAAGTCGATTCTGAACAAAATAAGTTTGCGCTAAGGAAGAGAGGGATATAAATCCGAATGTTCCGGGAATCTAGCGCTTTTTTCCGTGAAAGCTCGATCCATTCTCTTGCGCGAATCTATTGCTTGCAAAAGACAGTCCGCGTTTGAGATTAGACGGACGGGGTTGCGAGTTATGTAAATAAGACTATTTTACGTTAAAAGACATTCTGAAAACCAAAAGTTGCGGCTGAACCTCCCTTATTCATACCGCTCATATCCACTCAGTCGCGCACAATAACATAGCATGTTTATGTTCAAAGCATCACAAGTATACCCAGTGAAAACAACTCTCAAAATGATGTCAAAGTGACATCAAATTGATGAGGAGTATGATGTCAAAATGATGGCAATATGACTGCATAACGTCCCATACCATGATGGTGATTTTGACTGTCTTACTCAATACATTAACCAAAGGATTGTACACATTATGATAATGTGTGTGTACCACGAGTCGCAATAAAGCCTTAAAAATCAAAATTTAGATAACGAAATGTTTCACCTTTTAGTCAATAAGTGCTTGATAATGTTTTGGGAAATTCCGGATCCCAAAAACCTTTAAAAAGATTATATTTATTATATATAACATAAAAAGTGATACTAAAATAAAATATTATACCTTCTGGTGTATTTGGTCGCTCATATCGATTTGTATCGATGTCGCGAGTATTGATTCTTCCGTTTTTGTAAATCTTCTTTTGTCAATGACAATGTCTCATAATACTAAAATCAAGTATCATGAAATAGTTTTTATGAGAAAAATATTTAAATTATTTATATTTATAGTTATATTTATTTATTTATATTTATTTTTTTATTTATGTTAATATTTATATTTTCTTGTATTTTTTATTTATTTATTTATATCTCATTTATTGTTAATATTATTAATTACTTCTCTGCATTCCCAGCCGTTTAACTTTGCTCTGTCAGCTTTATGTCGCATGTTAAGCTGCTCTGAAATGTCGTTTCTTTTTAACCGTCTGTAAATAACGTTTTCATTGGATATGTAAAAGCAATTTACATTACCACAATTATTATGTAATATTTACATTAAGTGATATTTACACATTAAACTTATTCAATAACTTCTTTTTTTCAAGTGGCTTGTTTTCTGTGTCATCCAAATTGAAATTATCCATTTCATTTCTATTTGCAGTTTGTTCTGCAGATAAGAAGTATGTTTAGGCGAAGGACATGATCTAAAATCTATACGCTTTTTAGCAATTTTTCTTTTGAGTTCTAAAAACTGTCTGACTTTTGACGCAACACTTCTTTGCGTAGTACTGGCTTCTATCACTTTATCTTCATCGGAAATTTCACTAGTGTTGTTCACTAGTGTTGTAGCACTATTTTCAGTAACAGTTACACATGTAGTAGCATTTGCTATAGAAACATCTTGAATGAAATTCTGTTCTACACTATGCAATATATTAGCTGCCTTATGTTTGTCTACATTTGAGGACAATTCCATCTTTTCATTATTCTTGACTGGATAAAATGCTAATTTGCGATTGTTTCCGTCTCTTCCTTCAATGTGGTGGTGTTATAGACACCATCGAAGGACTTTTTGGCTGATTATTTTCGTCGGTATTTTTGTGCAAATATTTATTTGTATCTGATGAACTAGTTTTTGTATCATAATTAGAACTAATAGAACTTGTATTTATTATCTAATTCCAATAATGGGATACTATTGCTTTCTTGCATATTAGCGTTATTTAAGTGTTGTGACATTGTTTCATCCTTTGTTTTCGTATGAGGTATATTATCTGTCATTTGGGATAAAAAATGGTTACGAAATCACATACATACATATACAGGGTGTTAACAAATCATCGCATTGGTTGTATACCGTCGGATAGCGTGTGAAAATCTAAGAAAAATGCCGTTTGTTTCAAGTTGATCCGATCATTAGGTCCCGAGTAATTAATTATTGAAAATAGCGCGCGAGGGTTAATAAGCGCGCGAATCCAACGGAAAGTAAGAGAGACGCGCGCGGTGGGTGCACGTAGGCGTCCGCGCGCGCTAGCGCCTACAGCCTCCCACACGTGCCCACCGCGCGCGCCTCTCTTACTTTCTGTTGGACTCGTGCGCTTATTGACTCTCGCGCGTTATTTTCAATAATTAATTACTCGGGACCTAATGATCGGATCGACTTAAAACAAACGGCTTTTTTCTTAGATTTTCACGCGCTACCCGACGGTATTTAGCCAATGCGATGATTTGTTAACATCCTGTATAATAATTAATCGATAAATTAGTATTTAATAAAATACTAAACGATGATTATATTGGCATCATTTTTACTACAGACTGTTTTCACTGGGTATAAATCATGTAATATTGTACATATTTACATAATAGGCTAGTCAGACAAATTAGACAAATTTAGGGAGTTAATCTTTCAATTAATCTTTCCAGATTGCAACTACCATGAATCGCTTTGATTTGAGGTACTGTAAGTTGGATTTATGTTGCCTCGCAAAATTAACGGGGAATAAAAAGTTATTCGCGTCAATAAAAAAATCAGCGTTTGTCATACGAAAAAAATACAAGGATCTTTTTTTGTTGCAAATTTCGTTCACAATAAGATGCATATGATAAAATTCGTCTTAAATGAATTTTAGGACCTGAAAACAGCGAAAAACTAAGACTGTTTCAAAAAGGTCAACATTTTTTGCTTACATAGCTACAAACTGAACAAAAATGGTCTAAAAAATTGGTTGCACCAATGAAAAGTATTCTTTGTAGTTCTCAGATGATGTGCGATTTTTCGGGGATTTTGAATTTTATTTTAAATGATGGAAAAAAATCATTGGTGCAATATAAAAAAAACGACGAAATCAAGGATTTTCGGGATCCAAGTCTCGGAGTTTGACGGTGCGTACAAGTTAACCGACTGACTTAACGATAAATGTTGTTCAAATCATTATTGTAGATAATTTTATACTCTACAAAAAAGATACGTATAGTTAGTTACCCTATTGTTACGATTCGACTCGTTTCCGAGGAGGCGATGTAACTTTTGCTGGAGGGACGTTGCCTCCTATAAAGATTTTATTTCCTTCCCGGCGGAGGGTGAAGGCAGTTGCTTCAATGGAGCGTATGCGCGGCTTATCAGCAGTGCTCCTGGTGATTTGCCTTTCCACCCTGGGTCGCACGTACCTAGAAACCGGCAGAGGTCTCGTAGGCAATCGCGATGGAGCCTCAGTGCTCGGTGGCGGAGGCAATTGTTCGACGTGCCTCGGCACGCATATCGGTGATGGAACCGATGGCATGGGCTCCTCGTGTGGTGCTTTAGGAGCTAATAGTCTGGGCGACGGGAGGTCCTGAGCTACAGCGGCAGCCTCGACAGCCCGATTGAAGACGACCGGGTCAAATTCCTTGTGTTCAAGGAGCGCTTTTTTTAGTCGTTGTAACTGCTTCCTGCGGTCGGAAGCTCGCCCGCGTCGAACCATAGTTTTGTCAAAGTAAGCCTAGCCATTGTGGAGAGAATGTTCATGTGAGTGTATGTGTAAGCGAAAGAAAATGAGAGAAAGATATGGTAGAGAAGAGAGTGGATGGGCAAGGATAAGGGGTCGGGAAAAGAAGGAAGCGAATGAGCGTCCGAGTTTCCCCAAAGCTCAGTCCTCGCGAGGGAAGATGAAATTCTAGAGTCGCAGCGCCCTGGCTTTCCCTAGGGCTTAGATTCTAGGTTTGGAAGGGTGAGAAATGCAGGTATAGAACCAATGGACAACAGGGCGCCCGGTAATTCTTGCGCTCAGTCTCCACGTGGTGAGGAAAGAGTTTAGAGAGGAAGAAAGTTGAAGCGGCCTGGTTTCCCTAGCGCTTTGCTCTGCTTTAGGAAAATCAGGAGGGAGTAGCGAGGGTCAGGGCGCCTTGCTATCCCAGCGCTCAGTCCCGCTATTGGCTGGTAAAGATAGAAGATGAGAAAAAGGAGAGATTCAAGAAGAGAAAAGGGAGCGAAATTATAGATAGAAAAAGCATAGATGAAAAGAATTTTTAATAAATGAAGAAAGAAAAACATTTTGTACAGTGGTGTAGTTGTATAAGTGTTCGTCCTGAGACTAGGTTAAATTATATACACGTTTTTCTGAGTCAGAATTACTTTGCGTCCCAGGTTTAGAAATATTCTAAGTTCGTTTGAACGAAAGCGATATCAGAGAGACTAAGTATGAACATCGTGTATTATTACAGGTATGCAGAATGAAAATTCTTATAAGTATGAAAACTAAGTTAAACACAACGAAATTATTCTAAGTTCAAATCGCGCGAACGCGAAACTATTCTAAGTTCGAAGCGCGAACGCGAAATTATTCTAAGTTCGAAGCGCGAACGCGAAATTATTCTAAATTCGAAAAGCGAACGCGAAACTATTCTAAGCTCGAAAAGCGCGAATGCGGAATTATTCTAAGTTCCAAAAATCGTTACTACAAGAGCACGTACCAAGTCGAAGATCGAAGAGTAGCCGAGCTGAATCGCTGGGATTCGCGTCAGGTTCCTCAAGGCTCGGAAGCTCTGAATGTGTCTGAGGGCCCGATTTCGCGGGTTTATATACCCTTAATTCGGTGGCCCCGCGCGGTGAGAGGGTGTGCCATCCCTTCTTTATGTGCGCGAATTAATTTCCGCATTCCTGCTTGTTATTGCCGCCGATAGCGGGTCCATGTTTCGCACGCAGCATGGACTTACTTAATCTAACTTATTTCTACATCTATATTTTAGACATAATTACTGATAATGCAACAATGAACAAAGCGCGCGTCGCATTTTATGATAATATGAGTGAATATATACATATATACATATATATATATATATATATATATATATATATATATATACATATATATATATATATATATATATATATATATATATATATATATATATATATATATATATATACATGGTGGGCCATTTTAATCTATGCAGTTAAAATTCTCTGCACCGAAGACAGATACCGAAAAATGGTTCAGACAAAAGTTGTTGGGGATGAAGGGGGTCACACAATGGTACTAGTGAATTTGACCTTCAAGGTCATTTTCAAGGTCATATGGGAGTTATGATGACATTTTTAAATGGGAACCCCTATTTTTTATCCCGGATTTGAAAGAGCGGGAAATTTTACGTATAAAATGGTTATTTTGTAAAGGTCATTTTAAGGTCACTGAAGGTCAAATATGCGAAAATAGTTGAAATTGTATCCGTTGACATTGCAAGCATTTAAAAAAAATTCAGATCACTTTCAGAGATGCAATGGTCTACCGAGCATGAACGACTTTGAAGGTACTACCGTTATCAAGGTCGTTGAAAGGTCAAAATCTCAAAAATTACTCAATTTTTTATAATTTTCGTAAATTTTGGACATGAACTTTTTACTCTGAATTACGGAAGTTGAATAGACATTTAAAGCTCGATAAAACCGACCACCCAATAATGATCCTCATTTTTTCCAGGGTCATAAGTTTCCTATGTTTAGCACTATCCAGGAACAACGACGTGGACGTAATAGGATTATGTTCCCTTCGGGGTGCTTGATTATCAAAGTGAGTCCCCTTGCCTCTCACTATTCGGGGTGCTTGATTATCAGAGTGAGTCCCCTTGCCTCTCACTATTCGGGGTGCTTGATTATCAAAGTGAGTCCCCTTGCCTCTCACTATTCGGGGTGCTTGATTATCAGAGTGAGTCCCCTTGCCTCTCACTATTCGGGGTGCTTGATTATCAGAGTGAGTCCCCTTGCCTCTCACTATTCGGGGTGCTTGATTATCAGAGTGAGTCCCCTTGCCTCTCACTATTCGGGGTGCTTGATTATCAGAGTGAGTCCCCTTGCCTCTCACTATTCGGGGTGCTTGATTATCAAAGTGAGTCCCCTTGCCTCTCACTATTCGGGGTGCTTGATTATCAGAGTGAGTCCCCTTGCCTCTCACTATTCGGGGTGCTTGATTATCAGAGTGAGTCCCCTTGCCTCTCACTATTCGGGGTGCTTGATTATCAGAGTGAGTCCCCTTGCCTCTCACTAGTGTTATTATGTTATTACGATTAGATCTTTAACCACGAAGCAAATGTTCAAAGTTGCCTCCATTTGCATTAAGGCATAAAGTTAATCGCATTTGGAAATGTCGAACGGTGTTTAGCAAAGTCTGTCTGGGAATTGCTGCGCACGCTTGACGAATGCGGTCTTGCATATCATCTCGAGTTGTGGGTCGTTGTTGATAAACAACATTCTTTAAATAACCCCACAAATAAAAATCAGGGGATGTGAGATCAGGTGAGCATGGAGGCCAGTTAATGGGACCTCCTCGTCCGATCCATCTTTCATGAAACCTTTCATTTAAAAACTCCCGTACGGTTCTTGCGAAATGTGGTGCTGCACCATCCTGCTGAAGCCACATTCTTTGTCTTGTATCCAAATCTACATTATCCAATAAGTCTGGCAACTGATCTCTTATCAACTCCAAGTAGGTTAGTGTATTGACATTTTCTTCAAAAAAATAAGGACCGACTAAATATCCATTTATAATTCCACACCACACCATAAGACTCCAGCGATTTTGATGGTCTACAGATCGATGCCAGTGAGGATTCTCATTTGACCAGAAATGGCAATTGTGCTTATTCAGTTGTCCATCACTACAAAATTTAGCTTCATCTGAAAAAAGAACAAACCTAAAAAATTCTGGACTATTCTCTACTGTCTGCAAAGCCCATTGGCAAAATTCAATTCGCTGTTGAATATGACGTTCCTTTAATTCTTGCACTAACGTTATGTGATACGCATGATATTTAAGAACTTTTAAGATTCTTAAAAATGTTCTTCTTGGTATACCAATTTCTGTTTCAACCTGACGACTACTGATATGAGGGTCAAGATGTATAGCTGCAAGAATAGTTACAACACGAGGGTCATTTTCGTTGTACTCGTGGCATCTGCGCTGGCGAGTAAAATGCCCATCACGAGCTCTTCCACTTAAACTACGTATTGTTATATCTGTAGGGTGTCTTCTGTCTGGATATCGTTCAGCATAAAGCCTTGCTGCAGCACGATAATTGTTATCGCATACTCCTAAAACCATTATCATGTCAACAATTTCAGTGGGAGTATAATCAGACATTTTTAAGACTGTTTAATTTTAATGCGCCACTGAAGTAATGAAATGTTAATCAAAATTAAACCGACCTCTAAAAAAGAGAAATATCGAATAACTAATCACACGTACTTTTAATGTACACACTGATAGAAACAGGTAGGTATTCCAGCGAATAATTGAGTAAGGATTAATTCAGTACTCGCAACGAAATGTAAATGCCAATTTTAGATCAGCAATATTTGTTGCTTCTGCAACCAATTGGACTGGCCACGACTGTAGTGGCTCTTTAAACAATTAATGATTGTCTGTTCTTCATACTAGCTGTTTTCTGAAAGGCCTTATTAAATGTATTACGTCCCTATGATACTTTCATCATGAGTTATTTTGATCCAGGAAGCGGGAAAATGCGTTAAGCACTATATTGTTATTATTATACGCGGAAGAGTCGTAGAATAATAATAATAATACTAATAAGACCTAGCCGTGTGTCGAAAGTATTGTTGTTATTGATACTATTATTATTATGTATTTTATGTAACGCAGTACGATTTCCGCGTTTTATCGTGCGCGACTTTCCTACACTAAGTAGCGCTTTATCGTACACGACTAAAAGAATATAATAAATTGCCTTAAAACGTACTAGTAGAATACAGTGCCCATATTACGTACTCTATTCAAGCTATAACCTGCAATAAACGTATGTAGAGCATTGTACGCGGTAGTCGCATACGAATGCGAAGAATATTCCTACGTATGCGAGACTCCGCAAGAGGGTCGGTTGTCATTTTATTGTACTATCACGTTTTAAGGCACTTTATTGTACAATTCCAAATGCGTTTAACTTTATGCCTTAATGCAACTGGAGGCAACTTTGAACATTTTCTTCGTGGCTAAAGTTATAATCGCACATGATAACAATAACAATAGAGTGGCACTGTGATAAACTTACAAACTTACTTACTGTGCCCAAAACTTACAAAAATTATAAAAAATTGAGTAATTTTTGAGATTTTGACCTTTCAACGACCTTGATAACGGTAGTACCTTCAAAGTCGTTCATGCTCGGTAGACCATTGCATCTCTGAAAGTGATCTGAACCTTTTTAAATGCTTGCAATGTCAACGGATACAATTTCAACTATTTTCGCATATTTGACCTTCAGTGACCTTGAAATGACCTTTACAAAATAACCATTTTATACGTAAAATTTCCCGCTCTTTTCAAATCCGGGATAAAAAATAGGGGTTCCCATTTAAAAATGTCATCATAACTCCCATATGACCTTGAAAATGACCTTGAAGGTCAAATTCACTAGTACCATTGTGTGACCCCCTTCATCCCCAACAACTTTTGTCTGAACCATTTTTCGGTATCTGTCTTCGGTGCAGAGAATTTTAACTGCATAGATTAAAATGGCCCACCATGTATATATATACGTGTTTTCTGGATTCCTCAGCCTTCCGTCGGTATACGCGTATTAAGGGTGGCTCGTCTCTTCGATCATGGGCGTTCGCGGGAAAGTCTTCGCGCAGGGGCTCGAGGGTAAAATGGGGAGTGGGTGGAGGCGACAGACGTAACACTATCTTGCTTGGTTTTCGAGATATTTGAGAAAAAATATAAAAAATCGCATTTTTTGTTGATAATATTGTTAATAACTTCTTATTCCCCGTTAACTTTGTGAAGCAAAATAAATCCCACTTATAACACCTCAAATCAAAGCGATTCATGGTGTTTGCAACCTGGGAAGATTAATTGGAAGGTTCGATGTCTAATATGACTGGCCTATATGTAGAACACAATTTAAAAAAAATCGAAATGTGGGCATTAAGATAGTTTTTGCTTTAAAGAAACAAAACTTAAAAAAAAAGTTTTAAATATATACTACTAAAAAAAAATAGGGAACGCTTTTCACATGCCAAAAAAATAGGTTGTTTTCAAACTGCTGTAACTCGGCGAAAAATTATCGTAGGTACAAAATAAAAAAAGCGTTTTAAAGCTTGAAACTTCTTCTTTCAAATTCCTTTCGCGGATTCTAATTATCTTCTTTCTTTACAAAACGGCAAAATACTAAAGCTCGGTCCGTCAAAATAAAAATTTTTAACACGACTTTGCTACGTTACATCTGACGTGCAAAAAATCGTAGGGAATTTCTGTTTTCTGCGACTTATAGTGGGATCTCTCCCCTTTAATTTGAGTGGTTGTTGGTCGCTGTGCGATTTTTTTTGACCGAGTTAGCGAGGTTTGAAGAAGAAATGGTCATTTTGACTTTGGTCACTTATTACTCGTGAACAGATCAACGTATAGTACTCTGCGAAAAAGCATTAAAAAGCTAAAAGTCAGCTTTTTCAAACGCTGTTATTGCTTTTTTCTTAGCCTTACTTTTTCTGACAAAAAATTTAGTTCAAATATCATGTAAAAAATCACATATTTTATGTTTCTTCTTTAAGACAATACATTGTCATGAAAAAAAATCCAATCAAATCACTGAAGCAGAGTTTTGTAGTTCAAGTATACCAGAATAAGAAACAATAACGTTTATCAGCTAAAACATTTTTATTCAGATGTCCATCTCATTTGAAAATAATGAAATTGTTAAAAATTAAGAAAATCGATCTACTCAACCACAATGAATGAATAAAAAATTTCTTAAACAATGAAATACACATTTTGAAACTTGAAGTTTGAACTTTAACACGCTGTGATATTTTAAAACTTTTTTGTTGTTCTGTGCTCTAAAATTTTTCTACGATTTTTTCTTACCGAATTACAAGATTATGAAGTAAATCTTGCATTTTTCTTAAACCGCCGACATTAGCGATACTCAATGTGCACCACGTGAAGGTTGTCGGTTGGAATTTGCACATCGTGTGTGTGTGCGTGCGTGCGTGCGTGCGTGCGTGCGTGCGTGCGTGCGTGATCTTGTGGTATTTCATACCAAATTTTAAATTAAAAATTTTTTCCTATTACAGGCTCCCGGAAAGAACGACACGAAAACCACCTCTCCTGTGGGCAGGTGTACCTGAATGATGGCGGCTCCCGCTGGTTTTGGGATGGGTGTTGCAGCGACGATGATGGCAGCTTCACTGGTGGAAAAGCAACCTCCGGGGCTGGCACGACGATGGTTGAAGCGACGATGGCCGGCCGCGGCGGGCGCGATGGCGCTGGAGCCGCGGATGTCGCGGTTGAGCGGCCGCTGGGGTAGTAATTAGCCCTTCCGCAATGGATTTCGTAGAGCGCTGGCAGGCGCGGGCCCCGGTCATTGTTCGCGGGCTGGCGGCTTAGCAGGCTGCGTCTGGAGGACCCCTTTCGTTGACCGCCGCTGTCCTTTAAGTGGCTTCGTGCCGGTGGTCCTCCGGCGACCGGGCCGTATTTCAATCGACTCGGTGAGCATTATTGCTCGGCGTCGATTCTCGGCATTCCCGCGTTGAATCTTAGTGCCCACCCTGCGCGGTTTGCGGCGCGGGAGTTTCGTCGTTTCGGCGCGCGAAAAGCTATCGCGGCGTAGCCTCGCGGGGGGCGCGTGCAATTTTATAGCGACGCGGGCTCCACGCATCTGGCGGTCTCTTGGGCTGGTTCTAGAGCGTTTTTAAGATCCTGGACGTGTATGTGTCGGTGCCAACGTCCACGGGTATCGCGGAGATCGACGATCACTGGCGATATAATTTTCCGGACTTCTAGTGGATCGATATATTAGGGGGCCTATTTGGCATTAAATCCGGTGGTCGCTTCTTGGATATTCGCGTCTCCATACTAACTCGCCCACCCGTGGTCTCCAGTCGCGGCGCCACATATTATAGTCGGTTTCTTGTTTTTGAAAAGCCCTTTAGCCAAATTAATGCGGACCACCTCGAAGGCGTCTTCCAGACGGCTGGCTCATGCGATGTGGAGTTTCGTTGGCCGTGTGGCGGCGATCCTCCGGATGTGGAAGAGCGAGTTCTCGTCCGTGGTTAAGATAGACCGGTGTATATCCGGTAGCCTCGTGTGGTGTTGTACGCGAACTGTAGGGGACCTAAATTTTCGTTCCATCGCCGGTAGTTTTTACCTGTATATTGTGCGATCATCGTCTTCAGGGTTCTGTTGGTTCTTTCCACCGGGTCAGTGATCGGAGATTGCGGGATTTTCCGACGCATGCGCGTCCCCACCATGCTTGAACGCATGCGTACTGTTCACAGTCGACCACATGACTGCCTAAGTCAGACTCGTGTTAAAGTAAAATATAAATGCTTTATGGGGTCCATAATAATTTTTATGTTTTGTTGTAATAAATCTTATGTGTGAAATTGTAACGATGCCTCCTGGCACCGTTACTAGCCGGCGACCACCAGCTGGCTCCCGCCGACCGACCATCCATCGGTGATGATGTGGGGCGTACGTCGTCCCAAAACCTTTTTAATCTCTTCCACACCGCGTAAGCAGAGAAGCCGAAAGCGCATGGCGCGGCGCGCCGAGCGACTCCGAGCGGGGCCGAGCGGGAGGCTGCGCGCGCCTCCGAAAAGCCGCCGCCGGCCCTCTGAGTACCCTCGCCACCGAGCCGAGGTATAAAAGGGGGCCCGTTCCGAGAACAGACACGATTCCTGTGCGAGTCGCTCCTAGAGCCACACTCGCTGTCCCAGAGACCGAGGTAGGGCGTTCCCTGTCTCTGTCGGGTTATCACGGCCGAACCGAATCCGAATCCGAATCCGAATCCCAAAGAGGCACCCGGGTAGAGCGTACTCTGCTGCCACGGCGAGTTGTCCGTGGTATCTCTACAGTTCCATCACACGACACCGAGTATAGGATCCGGGGTAGGCATTCGCCTTACTTCCACCAATAATACCGGTTATACTCTTTTGGCACCCTCCGATTTAACAAAAGCACGACTCGGGGATGACTTCGCCTTTCCCCCGCCGGTCCGCCGACCGTGCTCCACAACTTAAGTCCCGACACCGAGTATAGGATCCGGGGTAGACATTTGCCATACTTTCACCGGTAATACCGGCTATACTCTTTTGGCACCCTACGACTTGTAAAGCACGATCCGGGGCAGGCATCGCCTCCCTCTGTCGCTTAGCCGACCGTGCTCAAACCCTCATCGTTCCGAAGCATAAAGCTAAGGCCTGTACGCTGCCTACGGCCCACGTGGGCACCAACTGTCAATACGCGGCACGCACATTGTCGACGCGTCACGATACCCCGCTCTCGCCGTGACTCCCGCGACCAGCTACGAACACGCCTGCGCCGTACCCGACGCCGTCACACGCAGAGCAAATATAATAGCTCACGATACCGAATCATGCCACGATCAATTCCATATCGTTTCTATATTCATACATATCTACTCCGATTATCTACGTTATTCGTCACTGTCTTGTAAAAGATCACGCTACCGAATCGCGGCTGCAATCAATTCGCGATCGATTCCGTATCGTTCTCTGTACAGATATATATCCACTCTGGTTTCTTGCGTTATACTCTATTTTTTACGTTATACTTTGATTTCTCTATATAATATTCTAATTTCTTTTGTAATATAATTTATTCTCTAAAAAATTAAATAAATTAAATTGCAATCCCTATTTTTTATTGCATATTCTTATAGCTTACCTCGAGAGCTTTCCGAAGCACTATAGGCAAATGTCTTTTCGTGAAGCACTTTTCGAGTTATAAAACTCCAAAGTTGCAATATTTTGATAAAAATACAAAATACCTCGTAAAATATTCACTTTCTGATAGCCTTATCTTACATTATTCGACCAATCAAACAAGACCTAACACATACCAACACATGATTTACGCGACAACGGGTCAACTTACCTTGTTGGACTCTTATCTTAAGACGCCGTATGACAGTATCATTTGGATGTCGTTTGTTTGTGTATCGATTTTGGTAAAGTCTCGCAGCTTGACGATAATTGCCAAAAGCTTCTCTCAAAACTAGTAAAATATCGACAATTTCTGAAGAAGTATAATCAGCCATCGTAAAAATTTATAAGCTTAATGATTTAAATTAAAGTTGCTTATAATAATCAGCAGTAGTATTGGATTTTGACTAAATAGTTAGTTAGGAATATCAATATGTAATTCAGTGCAGTATCATTCTTTAAAAAAGAAGTCAATGTAGTTATTGATATAAGCAACTGGGTTTGGAAAGCTGTGAAAACAACTGATTTTGAATAGTCGTGAAAACAACTGATTTCAAGGGGTCGTGAAAACAACTGATTTTGAATAGTCGCGAAAACAACTGATTTTGAATAGTCGTGAAAACAATTGATTTTAAGTAGCCGTGAGAACAACTGGTTTTGAGTAACCATGAAAAACTTTCCTCTATCTTGCCTTAAATAATTATTTTATTTATTTAAAAGGTATCATAACTTTAAATTATCTTAAAAATTTTTAATAAATAATCTTTATTAAAAAATTATTAAAAATTATGTAATTGCTTATTGCAAATTTTTTTAAAAGAAAAAGTATGTCTTCTTTAATGATTATTATGTGCTAAAAAGTATTATAGTAAGTAAAATCGAAAAATTAATATTTTACGAAGTATTTTGTATTTTTATCAAAATATTGCAACTTTGGAGCTTTATAACTCGAAAAGTGCTTCACGAAAAGACATTTGCTTATAGTGTTTCGGAAAGCTCTCGAGGTAAGCTATAAGAATATGCAATAAAAAATAGGGATTACAATTTAAAAAAATTGAAGTGACCTTCACATAACCTTCAAATGACTCTTCAGTGTCAAACCAAATGATACCATCTTATGGCCCATTCGAAACCATAAAACTTTTGTCTGAAACATTTTTCTCTAAAATGCTTTGTTTCCGAAATAATTATGTGCGTTAATTAAAATGGCTCACCCTGTATATATATATATATATATATATATATATATATATATATATATATATATATATATAGCAAATTAATTACATTTTGTTTACGATCCAATCGGTCAATTGGTGTAACGCGAATTTTGCCGGTCTCGTTCCGATGAGAACGCGAAGTGACGGATGTGGACAGATCAAGTCCCCACGTGGATTTCGAATGATCGGCGAAAGATGGAAAATAGAAAAGAAAAGGAAGTCGTTGAAGAAAAAGAAAAAAAAACGTGGATGAAAAGAACGGCACACTTTTGTCACACGTGAACGATGAAATTTATTAAGTTTTATGCGAAGCGTCCAATTTAGAACAACAAACATTCTGTCTTCTTCCGGACGCCCGACGAATAGAGTACGCACAGCGCGAGGTTGGCCGAAAATCTTCGTATTCTCGCGCACTGTTGCTCGCGCGATCCGGAAATCTTGAAACCGATGCAACGGGGCAATCGCGATCGCGCTTGCCGAAGAATGTAGTTGAAGTGACTTTGATCTGAACTTTGAATTTCGAGTTGACTGAATCTCGGTACACAACTTTGTTGAAATTTGAAAGAAGTGTCTGCGAGGAGTTTCTTCGAATAGCGACTCGCTCTTGATCTTCATCAACCGCCGATCGATCGATCGTTTCTAGAAGACACGAGAAGTAGAGGGAGTGCGCGATGTTCCAAATGGAGTAAAGTGTGCTCAGATCTGGCTCTTTAACTTCGCGGACCCGCTTTGAAACAAACATGGTGTACGCTTTAACACATTTTATTATTTATTTGTATTAATTAGTCATAGTTATATTTAAATATGATAAAATATATAGAAACACTAAAAGTAAATTACTAATGTATCCTGAATTATTCACAGCATCACATAATTTTACGAGAATTGTTCTCTCAATACTTTGACTTGGTTGGTATTTGCCTAAATTTGATATAATCATGTTACTACGAATTACTAATTCGTAAAGAACGTTTCCATTTGTCTACTATATCTATACTTCTATCGATTAAGACCGCATCGTTTCAAATATCGCGCGAGCACGACCGAAGCGAGCGACACTGTAGAGCTCAAGAGAGCGCCTGAAAAAAGGAGGAAGGGGGGCACGAGCGTGGAAGGAGTCTAAGTCCGTGTAAGCGAACACGCAGAATATTCGCACTTTTAATAGAATAAAGCAGTAACATAGAAAATCGAGTTTTTTACTGTACACCATTGTTAGAATTTGATACTTTCGGTATTCTTGCCTGAACACCGTCTAAATATATAATCTAAAAATCATTTAACAATATGTTATTAAAAAGTTATAACATTAAGAGTAATGCGTAATAATAATGTATTGAATAATGATCCCGCGAATATCTCCCAAAAATGGTCCCGCAACTGCTGCAGATGCTGCCACCGAGTCAAACGGTTCGTGGGTACCTCCAGCAGTCTCGATTCCGGGACAGCATTCACAGCGGAACCTATTAGAAAATGGTCCGGCGTGAGGGCAGCCAAATCGTCTGGATCGTCCGACAGCGCCTGCAATGGCCTTGAATTGAGACAGGCCTCTATCTGAGTGAGCAGGGTGCTCATTTCCTCATAAGTGAGGGTAGCTTGGCCTAGCACCCGCTGCAAATGGTGCTTAAACGATTTAACGGCGGCTTCCCAAATTCCGCCAAAGTGAGGAACGGCCGGCGGCTGGAAACGCCCCTGGATGTGATCCTGGGCGAGCTGTTCCGCAAAACGACGCTGCTCTGGATAACGGGCGGTGAAGAATGCTCGCAACTGAGAATCCGCGCCCACAAAATTTGTGCCGCAGTCGCTGTAAAGAATGCTGCAAAGTTTTCGCCGGGAGGTGAAGCGTCGCAAGGCGGCCATGAAAGCGTCGGCGGTGTAGTCCGACACCACTTCCAAATGGACGGCCTTGGTACTCAAACAGATGAATACAGCGATGAAGGCCTTGTGAGCTCGTTGTCCTCGCCCTTTGGTGGTTCGTAACAAGATCAGCCCGGCGTAGTCAACTCTGATGTGCAGGAAAGGCCGTGCAGGTCGGACTCGAGGCCTCGGAAGGTCGCCCATCAGCTGTTGGGGCGTAGCCGCCCGCCATCGAACGCAGGTTACGCAACGATGGATTACGGACTTCACCAGCGAGCGTCCTTGTGGAATCCAATACGTCTGCCTGACTAACCCGCGTAAGTTGGACGCTGCCATGAAGTGTGTGCCGGTGACAGGCCTCCACGACCAGTCGAGTAAAATGGGAAGCGCCTGGTAAGATAACTGGATGCTTCTTATCGTACGCCAATAGGGAATGGCGCAGGCGTCCACCCACTCGCAAAAGACCCTGAGTGTCGATGAATGGAGTCAGCCGGGCAAGAGGTCCCTTGGTAGGCAGCAGCTCACCTCGCTCCAGCAAGTTAAGCTCGGCCTTGCAGCATGCGGCCTGAGAGACGCGGGTCCACACTCACTGTGCCTTCTCGCACTCACAAGTAGAAAGAACGTTTTTCAGCGATGTTGATGAAGGTTCGAGCAGGCGTCTCCGCCGCGACCATCGGAGACACCAAGAAGTCACCCGCAGTAGGCGATGAAGCGAGGAGAAACGAGTCAGTTCCTCAGGCTCCTCGTTCTGAGTTGGCCCGATTGAAGTGTGATGGACCCCGGAGCGCGCCTCGGGAAGTTCGACGTCCAAGAAATGGGCGGCAGCAACCGGCCACGTGGAGGCATCTGCAACAAGCCAAGGTGGCCCCTGCCATCAGAGAGGATGCGAAGCTAGCTCCCCTGGAACTAAGCCCCGCGAAGCACAGACGGCGAGGTTGTCCGACCTCGGCATGTGCCATCGAGCATTAGGCAAGGTCGTCTGGATGTCGACGACCCTGTTCGCCACGTAAGTCCGCCAGTGCGAAGAATGCCCTTGTATCCACCCGAGCACAATCGTGGAGTCCGTCCATAGGTGGACCGGAGCGTCGGAATAGCCAAGGGTGCGGATCACGTGGGCTACAAGTCGAGCCAGTAGCGCAGCAGCGCACAGTTCCAACCAAGGCAAGGTCACTTGCTTCAAGGAAGCCACCTTAGTCTTGGCCATGACTAGTCTCGCCACTCGACTCTCCTCCCTGGAACCTGTCAACAAATAAACAACGGCGTCGTACGCTCACTCGGAAGCGTCGCCGAAGCCATGGATCTGGACGGTAGAATCCTCCGATTCCGATAAAAGATAGCGAGGAACCGTGATTTCCTCGAGTTCTGGCAGCTCGGCCTAGAATTCCAGCCACATCCTCCCGTCCTGGTCGGTCAAAGGGGCATCCCAGTCTTGTCCCCTCAACCAAGTGGCCTGGAAAAGGATTTTCGCCATTACCACGCTGGGAGCTAGCCATCCCAGTGAGTCGAATATGCGAGACATCAGCGAAAGGACCGACCGTTTCGTAATGGTGGACACGCCGATCCTCTTGGTCGAAAAAGTGAAGCTGTCTCGTCCGGGATGCCACAGCAATACCAGAGTAGCATAGCTCTCCTGAGCATGCCAAGTACGCAGATCCTGCTGCATACGGTGCTGCGGCGGGACGTCAGCTAGCAATTCGGCCTCGTTCAAGGACCATTTGCGGAGAAGAAACCCGCCCGCCATGCATATACCAATCAGTTGCTGTCGCAAGCTCCTGGCCTCAGAGATAGAAGGAGCGCCTGTCAGGATATCGTCCATATATATATCTCTTCGGAGTATATCAGCAGCTTTCGGGAACCGCGTCTCTTTGTCATGGGCGAGTTGCTTAATAGTACGCATCGCCAGGAAAGAAGCACTTGCCAGCCCGTAGGTTATCGTGTTGAGTCGGTATTCTTTCATTTCCTGCTTCTCGTTCTCCCGTCAAACAATCTTCTGAAGGTCGCGATCCACCGGGTCGACCAGGATTTGGCGGAACATCTTCTCCACGTCGGTCGTCAATACGTATCGATGAAGTCGCCAGCGTAGTAGCACGTCGGCTAAGGTTGGAAGAAGATTCGGCCCCACGTGCAAATGTCGGTTCAGGTTCGCGCCGGATGCAAGCGGCGAGGAACCGTTAAACACCACTCGCAATTTGGTGGAGCTTGATTCCCTCAGCACGCCGTGGTGAGGGAGGAAACAGGCCTTGGTCGAAGGGACCTCTCCCGAGGTCACCGCCGTCATATGGCCCAGCGCCTCGTATTCGCGCAGGAAGTCGCCATAAAGCTGCCTCAGTCGATTGTCTCGTTTGAACTGATGTTCCATCCGAAGCAGCAGCCTAACCGCGGTTCGACGAATAGCTGTTAGGTCTGGAAGGGGCTGTATCAGGGGAAGTCGCACGACGTAGCGCCCCCCTCCCCGCCGTGCGAGAGTGGGTTTGGCGAAAAAACTCCTCGCACTCTTGCTCCTCGGCCGAAAGCGGAACAATAGCTCGATCTGACTCCTCCTGAGTCCAACTGCTGGACTAAAGGAAGCAGCTCGTCGGCAACTCGACATTGATAGGTCCCTCGTCGTCCGGCAGGAATAGTGGAACCGATAGGATCCAGCTAAGCGTGGTCCTTTGCGCGATAGGCTCCTGGGGATGACCTCGTCGCACCCCCTCCTGGAGAATACTTGCGAACACGTCCGCCCCGAGGAGCAATTTCACCGGGTTGGCGGCGAGAGAGTCCGGATCGGCCAAATCGAGGCCGATTAGATGCCACGCTTTATGATCCGTCCGTAGATCTCCGTCGTAAAGCGTCAGGCGAGGAAGTATTAGTGCCGACACCGTCATCGAGGAGCCGCCCTTGAACGGAGCAATCTCGAGCGACAATAGACCTCGCGCGACGCCCGTTAATTTCCTCCCACTCCGTATATAGACACCAGCGTGGAAGCACGCGACAGCTTTAATCGCTGTGCCAAGGACTCGGCCACAAGCGATGACTCCGAACCCTGATCAAAAAGGGTGCGAGCAACGTGCGTAATCCCGAATTTGTCTGTTACCCGCACGCGAGCCATAGCCAGAAGAATTGTAGAGCGAGAAATTGGTGGATGATGTACCACGTGAGAGGTCGTGGCCGGGCTGGTCGCGATCAATGCATCGTGCTTCGACGTGTGGTGACGCGCGTCGCACGCGGAGCACGTTTTCTTCGATAAGCAATTTTTAATATCATGCCGCCCGAGACAATTCGCACACAAATTATTAGGCTCCACATGCAATTTTCTTTCCGCGGAGGTCTTGCGCTTATAAGCGTCGCTAAAATAACAAGTAATGTTCTTGGCTGCACAAGGAACACCGGCCGCGTTTTTTCTCCTGCTTGCTAGTATGCAGGGTTTGACGCGACGAGTTCGAACCGTTTTTGCCACTGTCGGAATCCGTTTTGGTCGGTTGCAAGGATTCGAGTACGTGTACACGACGTTCCAAGAACTGGAGTAACTCGGTGTAAGTAGGCGGGGTCGTTGCGTCCTTGAGAGAATTCTCCCACTCGCGACGCGATCGCGTGTCCAGTAAATCTATGATTAAATGGACAAACAAGTCTTCTCCGCGGGTGACCGGCCGACCGATACTTTCAAGCGCCCCGGCCGTGCTTATGACGGAATTATAAAGTTTCCGTAAGTCAGACACTGACTCACCTTTCAACCTTTGAAGCGCAGTAAATTTCGAGAGTTGAGCGCGGACGATGATCCTCTTGTTCTCGAAATGCTCGACTAGAATGTTCCAGGCCCGGTTGAAATTTTCATCGGTGGTAGGAAGACTTCGTACCAGCGCCTCCGCTTCACCTTTCAGGCAAACCTTCAAGTAATGGAGTTTCTCGACTTGAGAGGTGGAAGTGTCCTTGCCGATTATAGAGCTGAAGAGGTCTCTAAAAGGGGGCCAGTCCTCGTAGCGGCCCGAAAATTGCTGTAGCTGGATGCGTGGCAAGGTCGTCCGCTTCAAAACAGAAACTTCAGAGGCGGCCGTGGAAGTTTCACTACTGACCTTGCCTTTCAGAGTACGAAGAGCATCCAAAAAGGCTCCCTTCTGAATCAGGTAGGCCTCTTCTGTGAGGGCCATCACGTCCCTTTTCCGATAATCGTGCTCCGCCAGAGCATCCCAGGAAGTTGAGACCAGCTTGTCATGCTGGGCCTTGAACTTAGCCCAATTCGATTCAAGGGTTTGTAGCCGCGCCTCCACCAAGCCAACAGTAATGTTGGCCGCGCCTGACTTCTTCAGATTCTCGTAGGCGCGTGTAATACGGCCGTAAAGCTCGATCTGCAGGCGAGCGAGACTCTCTGGCTCTTTGCTCATCTTGTCCGTCTTGGCAGGCAAATGTTTCGGAAAAGCACGGAGACGCTGCACTTTCGAACCTTTCAGTCACTGTTACGCAACCGGAAAAGATTATCCGACTCGAAGGACCATCAAATGTTCGAGCTCCAAGCAAAGTCTCGAACGCGAAATATGTTTGTGCGCGAGAGCGAGAAAAACAGTTCGGATCGGACAAGCACCAAATGAAAAAAAAACGAGACGATTAGCGACATCACAATTTTGAATAACGAGAAAAGAGTCTATTTACAGTTTGTACAATTATGGTCTTATAACGAATCACGAGCAACGATATTGAGGCGAAGCCGTAATCGCTAAGCGACCGAAAGAGAGTTCTAGCGATCTTGATCAGATAGAATTCGGGAAAAGCATACCGAAATAAAGCGATCTGTTCCGACTGAAAGTACGAGACAAAGAGCCGCGCATCGTAGCAAACAGCCCCTATTCATAGATCGAGTCCTTCCAGAAAGATCCCAATAACTTACGACCTTTCGTTAATTGTTGTTTATTTGGAATTTGGTTCTTTTTAGAAGGAATCTCCTTGTTTGTCGAAAAATTTAAAGCGCCGAGCTTTGGAGCTAACGCTCGAGCATCGAGTAGCTGCCTTTCATTGGGCGCCGAGCACGTCATCGGCGACGCGATAGGCTGTCGATGACGCTTGGCCACGTGGTTGCATGATGCGCGGGTAGCGGCTCGACGTTACCGTCTTGCGAACGCTACGCGCATTTAGCGCGATCCCAAACAAATAAGTAATAATAGTTGTATAATTAGAGAAGCATTATTGTAAAGAAAAAAATAGGATCAATTAATATAAAGAGTTAAAAATATTTACATAATTCAACATTATGTAATGCAAAATGTTATCTATTCCATCATTCCATGCGACGACTTCAACTCGTCTACCATTTCCATTGTTCAAATAAAATTTTAAAAATTTGTATTGTTATGTTTTACCAATACGGGGCGATTCAACCACATTGACATAGTCTATTCTTTTGCTATAAATATAATTTTAATAATTTATATATTAATAAAAAAAGGCAAGAGAAGACAATATATTAAACACATATTAAAGAAATAATTTTATTTTCTATACATGTACATACATATGTATAAATATGTATACATATATATATATATATATATATATATACATATATATGAAAATATTATATATATGGAGTATTCTCTGTCAACCAGATTCCCGCCTCCTTCCATTATAAAAAAAATCTTAAAAATTTCCGATGGTGACCAACATATAGCTCATAACCTTAACTTTCGAAAGCATTCTGGCGTTTTGAAAAATCCAATGTGGCGGCTCCAATATAGCGGCTGGAAACTATGTACACATCAGAAAATTTCACTTATATGTGAATTTATTACTGGATACATGATGAAATTCTACGGGAAAAGCATTTTCAAGAGTATTCGAGAGTGCTCTTTCGGAATCTGGCATCAATTTTTTATTTCATAAATCCTTAAGAATTTAACACTTTAACACTTTTAATTTCTTTACGTTTATTCCACCTCTTTCTTTCTTCTTCAAACGACAGATGAAGTTGTCTTTATGACAACTTAATGCTGAGATTTTAATAAACAATTTTGATATTCAGTTGTCTCTTCGTGTTAATTTCAGAATAATCTTAAAGTCGGCTTCACCAGGGGGGACAAACTGATATACTGGCCAAGAGTTAAATTTTGCAGCCCCGGCTCTACTAGAGTGCGCTAATATCGCTGGAAATTAAAATTTCTCATCTAGAATAGAAAAATTTTATGTCTTTCCCGACAACGTTTACCGCGTTTTTCTGGGCAATTCTTGAGAAATCAAGAGTAGTAATTCAGAAAGAAAAGTTTATTATTTATTAATGTTAATGTGTTGTTGTAAAGTGCATTAAAGTTATAATAAAGGACTAAGAAAGATCAAGGAGGAAGGAATTTCGAAAAGAACCAGGCTCTAAGAAGAAACAAGAAGACTTAATGGATTTAAGAACAAGCAGAAGGATATTAGAAAAAGATAAAATTTATTCATGCATATATTTAAATAATTATTAGGTCAATCGGAAAGGTCCGTCCATCTAGCGGCGAATAGCTATAGTTAGAACTGTCGGTAATTGTAATGTCTAAACCAAGCTTTATCTTAATCAAGCGACATCTGTGAATAAAATTCTGTACATAAAGGTATACGTTTGAATTAACAAAATTGTTTTTTACTGTATCGAAAATGTCGAAATTTGAGCCAAATAAACGTCATTTGCACGAAGTGTTAATCTTTTGCTTCAATTGGAAAAAAACTGCAGCTGAAGCTCATCGAATGCTTGTAGAAGTTTATGGCGATAGTGCTCCTTCCGATAAAACATGCAGGGAATGGTTTCGCCGCTTTAAAAGTGGTGATTTTGGTGTGGAGGAAAAAGAGCGTTCTAGACGCCCAAGAGTATTCGAAGACGAGGAATTACAGGCATTGGTGGATGAAGATCCATGTCAAACGCAAAATCAACTTGCACAAGCATTAAATTGTGCTCAATCTGTAATTTCCAATTGTTTAAAAACCTTGGGGAAGATCTACAAGGAGGGAAAATGGGTTCCGTATGAACTCAAACCGAGAGACATTGAAAGGCGAAAAACCGTTTGCGAAATTCTGCTCGTTAGGCAACAAAGGAAGGGGTTTTTGCACCGCATTATCACTGGGGATGAAAAATGGATTTATTTTGACAATCCCAAACGTCGGAAAACCATTTGTAACCCTGGCCAACCTTCAACATCGACGCCAAAGCGGAATATCCATGGAAAGAAGGCAATGCTCTGTATTTGGTGGGATCAGCAAGGTGTGGTGTACCATGAGCTGTTAAAACCTGGTCAAACAGTCACAGGGGATCTCTACCGAGAACAAATTATTCGTTTGAGCCGAGCATTGCAAGAAAAACGACCAGAATATGAAATAAGGCAGCATAAAGTGATTTTGCTTCATGACAATGCTCGGCCTCACGTCACAAAATTGGTGAAAGAAACATTAGAAGCACTTCGCTGGGAAGTGCTACCCCATGCGGCTTATTCACCAGACTGTGCCCCTTCCGACTATCACTTGTTTCGGTCGATGGCACACGCACTTGCTGAGGAACGCTTCAATTCTTATGAAGATGTCGAAAAATGGGTCTCTAACTGGATAGCCTCCAAAGATGAGTCATTCTTTCGCCGCGGAATTCGCTTGCTGCCCGAAAGATGGGAAAAAGTCATCGCTAATGATGGACAATATTTTAATTAAGGTACTTTTTCATTTTGTTTCTCTGATAAAGCTATAAACTTTAAAAAAAAAACGGACGAAACTTTCCGATTGACCTAATATTATATAATATATTGGTAATTGTCTATATATATTTTTTTTTATTTTAGCATCATGAATCACAAGAAGTGTGCAGTAGAAGGATGCTCTTCACGAAAAAAGCGGATGTTCCAGTTTCCTAATCCACACAAAGATAAGGAACGTTTCACAAATTGGTTAATTGCCAGTGGAAATTCTACTTTATTGAATGTAGCTGTGGACAAAATAAAGAGAAGAACGATTTGTGAAGACCATTTCGAGGAAAAATACAAATTAAAAAAAAATTAAGTTATCATGCCGTACCAACATTATTATTGCCAGGTAAAGATTTAATTTGAATTTATTTTTTATAAAATAAAATATATAAGAATATTAGTAGTAGTAGTAGTAGTTTATTAAACCCTTTTCGGGGTACACAGGGACTCCCGCTCCCTTTACAATTTCATCTCTTCTTTCCTTCCTCGCTCCTCCACACTATTCTCTCTCTCTCTCTCTCTCTCTCTCTCTCTCTCTCTCTCTCTCTCTCTCTCTCTCCCCTATTCCTCTCTCTCTCATATTTCGCTCACTACTCTCGCCTTTACATTTTTTCACATTCTTTCTCCTTTTCTATCCGACCTGACCTTCTCTGGCCGATACACTCTAAAAGTCCTTTCCCTTTTCGCACCTCTCCTATCCCTTTCTCACCACTCTCTCTTTTCTCTCTCTCACTCACACCTCTCTCTCTCTCTCTCTCTCTCTCTCAACCCTCTTCCTCTCTCTCTCATATTTCGCTCACTACTCTCGCCTTTACATTTTTACATTCTTTCTCCTTTACTATCCGACCTGACCTTCTCTGGCCGATACATTCTAAAGGTCTTTTCTCTTTTCGCACCTCTCCTATCCCTTTCTCACCACTCTCTCTTTTCTCTCTCTCACTCACACCTCTCTCTCTCTCTCTTTCGCCTTTACATTTTCACTCCTCGCCCATTCACTTCTCTCCATTCTCTCTCTCCCTCTCATACTTCGTTCTCTTAAACCTACTTCCGCCTCTACATATATACCTTTCTTTCCTCCTTCTTCTCCCGACCTGACCTTCGCTGGCCATTACATACTAAGCACCCTCTCCCTCCCCTCTCTCTTATCTCCGCACTCCTCTCACCCTCTCTCCTCTCCCTTTTTTCACTGCGCTCTCCTCTTCCTCTCCCCTACCTTACGCCTTCGCTCTCCACTCCACTCATCCTTTTCTCTCCCTCCTCATCCATTTCTCGCTCTCCATTCTCTCTCTCCCTCTCATACCTCGTTCTCTTAAACCTACTTCCGCTTTTACGTATGTACATTTCTTTCCTTCTTCATCTCCCAACCTGACCTTCGCTGGCCATTACATACTAACCGCCCTCTCCCTTCCCACATTCCCTCCCCCCTTCCCCACGCTGCCAAAAGGTTTTCTCTCCATCTTCTTACCGCCCTTAACGATCTCTCATTCCCCAATCCATCTCCTTCCTGCCCCTTGGCGCCGTCTCTCTCTCTCTCTTCCTCCTCCTTGCTTCCTCCTCCCTCCTTCCTCACCTCTTTCTCCACTCCTTCCACCCTCCTCTCCCCTCCTTCATCCTTCCTTCTTCTTCTCTTCCTCGCTCTCCTCTGCTTCCCGATGCTCTCCTGCCTTCCCGCTCCTTTCCCTTTGTTCGCTTCCTGTTGCTCCCTCCGCTTTCCGGTGCTCCTCCTTCTTTCCCGCTCCTTCCCTTTGTCCGCTCCCTATTGCTCTCCTCACTCCACTCTCCAACCTCCGCTTTCTTCGTTTCCTCGTGTCCTCCGGAGTCAGTCTCTCGTTCCTTCTCGAACCTCTATCGTTCTCATCCGCTCTCCTCCCGGTCCACCCTTCACTGTCGTACTCCTTCCACTCCTCTTTACTCTCTCACCTTCTTTCCGCTTCTCACTTTTCACTTCCTCCTAACCTCTCCTCACCCTCTTCCGTCTCTACCGATCCGCCAGTCTACCGTCGCTCCGTCGATCTGCCCTCGCACCGCCATTCGCCACTTCTTCTCTCTTGCATCATCTGCTCCATGCTACACGTCCCGGAGCGAGAACTTCCCGATCGATCCTCTCTATTTCTCCATTCGATCCATCGATCACCCGCCAATCCGTCGATCTATTTTCGCTCCGCCAATTGCCACTTCTCCTTCTCTGCGCCATCTATTTCACTCTACTTATCCCGGTGCGAGAACTTATAAGAATATTAAACATTCTAATTTTTATTAAAACTTTTAATTAAATATTTTTACAGAACCAATATCTTGTGATATAAATCCATCAATTTATGAACCTGGAACCACGATATCTGAAGTAGAAGATGTAAATAAAGAAGCAGAGGGCTTATCAACAAGTAAATTTTACTTTATGTTGTATAAAAAAGTCTTTTACGTAATAAAGAAATAGGTTAAATAACATTTTTACATTTACAGATACAGAGAGAAGAAATGAAACAATGATAAATTATATCCTGAATAATGAAGTAACAGGTATTATATTGAAATTTATATATTTTTTTAGTTTTTACTAAAATATTTTTCTAGTATTTTAGAAATAAAAATCGATATGTTTTAATTAAAATATCAATGATATAAAATAAAGTTTGTGTATAATTATTTTAATTTTTAAGAGTTAAATAAACTATTATGTTAATTAGATGTTCCAGAACCATATGAAGAGAGAGAGATACCTCACAACATTATAGAGAAAGAGAGGCCATCTATAAACGATATACATCCAATTGTAGAAAATAAAGAACAATCTGCAGAGATTACAAAGAGAAATAGACAAATGTTAAGAAAAGAAGGAGAAAAGGAAAGGTATATTTATGAGCTTTTAGTTTTTATTTATTTATATTTATATTTATTTATCATTTTTATTTTATATTTATCAAGTATGAGACAAACACATACATATATGCATACTTAATAAATATATATTTATTTGAAATAAGCAACATAAAATAATAAGAATATATAATGTACATTTTTTAAAAATTAATTTTTTTATTTATAAAATGTATTAAGAAATTAAATAACTTAGTAATAGTTATAGATTTTAGATTTAATTTTAGATTTTATGTACTTAATATTAAAAATTATAGAACTAATTATAGTAGTGAAATATTGTTAAGTTGTGTAATAGATTAATTTTTACACATAAGGATTTTTACACGTTAGAATTAATAATAGACTATTTTTTAATAATTTAACTGCGAAAGTATAACAAAATAATTTATATATAACATTAATAAATTATGAATTTTTTAGGAAAAAAAGAATTTTATATTTTTTGAATTTTGGACTTCCGTTTTCGATGATAAGAGCGAGTGTTGTGTGTGTGACGAGGAGTGTGTGTAAGAGCGTGTAGGGAGGAAAAGAGAGAAAGGGTAAAGGCACAGAGAGGTGGAGTGGACAGCGGAGGGTCAAGTGAAGTAGAGAGAGTGGGGGAGTAGAGCGGCAGTAAGGGAGGAGCAAGGTAGAAAAGAAATTAGACAGGCGGAAAGGTAGGTTAGGAGCGGCGGGAAGGAGCATAGAGTAGCGTGTAGCGAAAACGGCAGAGCGGACAGAGTAGAGGAAGGTGTAAAAAGTGCGGGAGGGTGAGAAAGTGTAGTAAAGAGGCAAGTAAGCAAGAAGGTGACAGGATGATGGATGAGAGAGCTGTAAAGGGGAAGGAAATAGAAGGGAAAGAGGAAGAGGGGAGAGAAGAAGGCAGGAAGAAGGTGGGGAGGCCAACAAAAATTGAAAAAATGATAAGAGAGAGATCGAATAGCCTGCCAATAGTGGATTTTATGAAAAGGAGAGAGAAAAGAAAAGGGATGCAGGAGGAGGAGAGAGAGGAGAAAGAGTTAGAAGCTTTTAAGAAAAGCGCGAGAGTGGCAAGATCACCGGTAGAGACGGAGGAGGGGAGATGGAAAGAAATGATAAGAGAGATGAGAACGGGCTTTAGTGAAATAATGAGAGAAATGAAAGTATTGAGAGAAGAGAGAGAGGAGATGAAGAAATGGATGGAAGAAATGAGAAAAGAATGGGAGAAGGAGAAAGAAGGCTTGGAAAGAAGGTTGAGCGAAATGGAGAAAAAGCTGGAGGAGTGGGAAGGAAGAGAAAAGGGAAAAGGTAAAAGAGAGAGGGAAAGAGGAGAGGTAGAGAAGGAGATGGGAGGAAAATGGGAGGAAATGGATGGAAGAATGAGGAGATTAGAGATGGAGGGAGAATTGAAAAAGAGAGAAGAGAAGAAAAGAAACGTGATAATAAGAGGAGTGGGAGCAAAGAAAGAAGGAGAGGAAGGATTGAAAGAGGAGGTGCAGGAGATAATAAAAGAGACGGGAGCAAGAGTGGAGATAGAGGCGATAAGGAGGATAGGAAAGAAGAACGGAGAAGGGAGAGAAATAGTGTGGATAAGGTTTGCGAGTATAGAAGAGAAAATAGAGGTGATGAGAAGAAAGAGAAGGCTAAAAGATAGAAACGAGTGGATAACGGACGATTTGACAGAAAAAGAGAGAAGAATAGAATGGATGATAAGAAGAGAAGTGGAAAGGAAAAGGAGAGAAGGGAAGAGAGTAAGAATGGGATATATGAAGACGTGCGTAGAAGGAAGTTTGTGGATGTGGAACGAGGGAAGAGAAGGATGGAGGACGAGTGATAGAGGGGAGATGAGGGAAAGAGAAAGAGAGGAAAGGGTGGAAGGAAGGGAAAGAATGGAAAAGGTTTTCGCCTAGGGGAACCTGGCGAGGAGGAGAAGAAAGGGAAGAAGAGAGATAAAAATAAGAGGAAGGGGAAGAGAAAGGAGAGGGGGAAAGAAGAGGAGGAATATAAAATAGGATTTTGGAATGCGGCAAGATTAGAAAACAAAGATAGAGTTCTGGGAGAAACTGGGAGAGTGGGATGTGATAATTTTAAGCGAAACGTGGATACAGGAGAAAGGGGAGAGGATAAAGAGAAGAATGCCAAAAGGTTTTATGTGGGAAGTGCAGGAAGCGGGAAGGAAGAATAAGAAAGGAAGAGCGATAGGAGGAATGGTGATGGGAAGGAAAGAGGGGATAGAGATGAGAGGAGAGAAAGAGGGAAGGAGGAGGAGAGAGGAGGGAATAATGATGGAAGAAGTGAATCTAGGAGGAAGATGGTGGAGGATAATAGGAGTGTACGTAAACAAGGATATAGATCAGAAGATGGAGAAATTAAGAGAATGGATGGAAAATGAGAAGGAAGGGGTGAGAGTATTGATAGGAGGAGATTTTAATGCAAGAATGGGAAGAGAAGGCAGAAGAGTGGGAGAGAGAAATGAGGAGGGGATGGAGAAGGAGGGAAGGAGGTCGAGAGACAGTAAGATGAATGGGGACGGTAGAAAATTGTGTGGTGTTTTAGAGGAGCTGGTCGATAATGAACGGAAATATAGAAGGTGATGAAGAGGGAGAGTGGACATACATAGGAGGGAAGAACGGAACGGTCATTGATTATGTATTGGGAAATGAGGAGACAAGAGAAGGAGTGAGAAGGATGAAGGTGGAGGAAAGGATTGACTCAGATCATCAACCGTTAACGGTGTAGATAGAAGGAAGAGAGAGAAGAGATGAAAGGAAAGAATGGAAGAGGAAAAAAGGAGGGAAAGGAGTATGGACGGAGAAGGGAAGGAAAAGATTCGAGGAATATTTTGGGAGGAAAGAAGAGGAAGTGAGAAGGGGAGAAGAGGAATAGAAAAGGCTAAAGGAGAGAGTGGAGGTGGTGATGAGGAAAGTGGAAAAAGAGTTGAAGGTAAAGAAGAAAAAAGGATGGTGGGATGAAGAATGCAGAGAGAAAAAAGGAGAGGTGAAAGAAGAACTAAAAAGATGGAAAAGGCAAGGAGAGGATGGAGAGAAGTATAGAGAAGCGAAGAGAGAATACAGAATAATGTGTGAGAAGAAGAAAAGAGAGGAGGGAGAAAGATGGGAGAGAGAAATGGAAAAAGTGAAAACAGAGAGTGTGGAAGGTGGTGAGAGGAGAGAGAAAGAAAAGGAGGGGAGGAGGGATAGGGCAGGGAATAGAGATGGAAGAATGGGAAAGGTATTTTAAGGAATTGCTGGGAGGTGTGAACTGGAGGATAAGAAGAGAAAGAGAAGTGGTGGAAAGCGAGGAGGCGGAGGAGGAGGAGATAAGCAAAGAAAAGGAAGAAAAAAAAGGAGAGGGCTATAAGGAAATTGAAGGAAGGAAAGGCGGCCGGGGAAGATGGTATAGGAAATGAAGTGTGGAAGTATGGAGGAAAAGAGGTGAGAGAGTGGCAGATATGTAATAGAGTCTGGAAAGGAGAGGGATGGCCAGAGGATTGGAGAGAAGGAGTGGTAGTGCCGATTTTGAAGAAAGGGAAAGGGGGAAGGGTAGAGGACTATAGAGGAGTAACGCTGACGCAAACGGCATATAAGGTATACGCAGCAATATTGGCGGAGAGACTGAAAGAGGAGTTAGGGAGGAAAGAAATATTGCCACCGAGCCAAGCGGGCTTCAGAAAAGGGATGGGAACAATAGATCAAATCTATGTAATAAACTATTTGATAAACAAGAGAGTGACGGAAGGGAGGAGAAAAATGGTAGCCACGTTCATAGACATGAAGGCGGCGTTTGACTCGGTGGACAGGGGAATACTGATAGAGAGTATGAGAAAAAGGGGAGTGAGGGAAGGGCTGGTAGCAAGATGCGAGGAGGTGTTGGAGGAGACAGTGAGCAGGGTGAGAGTAGGAGAGAAAGAAGGAGGAAGATTTTGCACAGAGAGGGGAGTGAGACAGGGGTGTCCCTTGAGCCTCTGTTTATTCACCCTGCTGATAGCGGACATGGACGAGGCGTTGAAGGAGGAGGGATGGGGAGGAATGAAAGTAAAAGGAAGGAAAATTTATTCACTGGCGTATGCGGATGATGTGGTGGTTCTGGCGGAGGAGGAGAATGGGATGCAGAGAATGTTAAAAGGATTGGAGAGGTATATGGATAAAAAAGGCCTGGAGGTAAATGTGGAAAAAACGAAGGTGATGAGATGCAGAAGGGGAGGGGGAAGATGGAAGAAGATAGAGTGAAAATGGAAAGAAAAGAAGATAGAAGAAGTGAAGAAATTTAATTATTTAGGATATATGCTGATGGCAAATGGAGGACAGAGAGAACAAAGGAAAGAGTGAGGAAGGGAGCGATAGTGATGAGAGGTCTGGGGGATAGGAACAAGAAGATTTGGAAAAGACTGGGCCAAGAAGGATGTGGCTGTTTGACAGGCTGGTGTGGACAGTAATGGGGTACGGAGTGGAGATATGGGGGTGGAAAGAGAGGGAAGAAATGGAGAAAGTGCAGGATAGATTCCTAAAATGGACAGCAGGAGTGGGAAGGAGTACGCCAATCTATCTATTAAGGGAAGAATTTCAAAGAGAGAAGCTGAGGGGAAGGGCGGGTTTAAGAGCATTGGGAGGAAAAAGGAGGGGAATTGGTCAGGTTATGTTGGGAGGAGTTGAGAGAAAGAGCAAAGGAAGGATCAGCAATGGGAGAATGGGAAAAGGAGAGGAAAGAGTACTATGAGAGGAAAGGATGGAGCTTGAAAGTGATAGAAAAGATGAGAGAAGATGGAGAAATGAGAGGAGAAGAGATAGTAAGGAAGGAGAGGAAGATGCAGGAAAAAGAGAGATGGGAAAGGATAAGGGAGTCTAAATTTAATAAATGGTATGGAAGAATAAAAGGAAAAGGAGTACCGGAATACCTAAAAGAGGGATGGAAGGAGGAAAAATGGCAGAGGATAGCAAGGCATAGGTTAGGTGACGGGATGAGAGGAAGCAGGTATTGGGAGGGAGGGGAGGAGAGAAAGTGTAGGAGATGTGGATGGGAGAGGAAACGTGGGAGCATGTGTGGGAAGAATGTACGAGTTGGGGGCAGAAGAGAGGGTGGCAGGAGGCGGTGGAGGAGGTTCTCGGGGAGAGGGGGGATGATAAAGTGAGAAGAGATGAGGGAAGGGAGGGAAGAGGAGGAAGGCAAGAGGATGGGAGAAGGTGTGAATGAGGAAGGATTGGAAAGAAAGAAGCATACAACGGAAACGGAGGTCCAAAGGAATGAGTGTGGATGTATGGATGGATGTGAGTGTGTGTGTGTCTTTCTCTCTCGCGGGCGAGCGAATAAATAGTTTTAAGTTAATTGTAAGCGGAGCGGAGGTCCGCGTGTACCCCGCAAAGGGAATAAACTATTATATAATAATAATATTTTTTGAATTTTTTTTTGTCGAATCTTTAATTTAATAGGAATATCTATTTCTACATTATACAATTAATATTAAACCTACCCATCAATTAGTTATACTAAAAATTTATATATTCCTATATACAAATATACAATACATCCACTTCCTTGTGATGTGCTATATATATAAATATATAGTAAATCCTTTTCTTAAACAGTTCCTTGTAGTTTTAAATTAATAATGTAAAATAAGTAGATAAATAGTTCTGTCTACATAAAAGTATAACATTATATATAATATTATATATAAAGTATAAAAACAAATGTTTAAAGATTAATTTTTTGTTATAATATTACAATAAACTATTTTTTTAGAAAAGAATAGATGCATTTGTAATTGCATATATATAATTTCACAATTATATTAGATATAATTTTTATTTTATGCACCTTCTTTTTTTAATATTAATATAATACACATAATTTTAAGAGAAATATATTATTAAATGATGATAGAGAGATTAAGTGATGGACTTACTATCTGTTTTAATATATATATGAGTAAAAGTACGGTGACTTACTATCTGTTTTAATATAAATATATGAGTAAAAGTATGGTGAGATGAAATTAACATGTATGTATGTACATATCTATATATATCTCTCCTTCGTACATACATGTGTTAATTTCTTCATATTTTTATTCATATTCTTATTTTTATTCATATACTACTCTTTCCTTTAACTATGTTTTTCTTATTTATCTTTCAGTTTCTATTCTTGAATTATTTGGTATAAACAGGAAGAAATATCTTAAACCTAACGAGCGAAAAATATATAATACTATAACTTCATTAACAAATAGTGTTAAACGTATTACTGCGCGCAAAAATAATTTAGAATATAGATAGACACGAAGCAGAAAAATATATAAAATCTAATTCACTTGATGTTCTTGATAAAATGGCAGTACCAGCTAGAGATTTTTTTATATACCATTTAAGAAATTTTGGTAAAAATAAATATAAGAGAACATATACATTTGAAGATAAGGCATTTGCGTTGGCACTTTATAAAAAAAGTCCAAAGGCATACCGTTATATGGCACAAATATTTCAATTGCCATGTAAAGAATTATTAAGAAAACTCGTACAAAACATTAACCTTAAACCGGGAATTTGTGAAACAATTTTTGAGGAAATAAAAGTCCGTGTAGCTTCATTTGATGATGATAAATGTAAATATTGCATATTAATATTTGACGAAATGAAGTTGGATGCTTCACTGACATATAATTCAAGTGGAGATTTGGTTGAAGGCTTTACTGATGATGGCTATAAAAGAACAAATGAAATAGCAGATCATGTACTTGTTTGGATGCTAAAAGGGATATATGGTATTAAACCATGGAAACAATCAATTGTATTCTCTTTTTGTAAAGGTACAACATCGTGGGAAAACATTGTAATAACGTTTAAAGAAATTGTTACAAGAGCACATGACGCAGGATTAATTGTTGCATTAATCTGTGATCAAGGTAGCACCAATGTCAAGGCTATACGACATCTGATTTTAGATTCAAAACAAGAGGCATTCCATAATAATATAGATTTAGAAGAAGACGTAATAATTATTAATGAAGAGCGTATTATTCCGTTATATGATCCACCACATTTATTGAAATGTATACGGAATAATTTATTAACTAAAGATCTACAATATAAATTAAAAGATGATGTAGTACGTACAGCAAAATGGTCACACGTAGAAGATGCATATGAAATTGATAATAGTAACGGGCATTTCCGGGCAATGCGTAAATTGACAGATTATCATGTTATTCCAAGTAAAATAAAAAAAATGAAAGTCTCATATTGTACTCAAATTTTTAGTTACACTGTATCAACAGTTATAGCATTGATGAGTAAAAGTCACAATCACAGTTCCATTTCCAATAAGACTATGCCATCTGAAGGAATAGATACTGCCGAATTGTTATTCTTTTTTAATGAATTATTTGATAGTTTAAATGGTAGTATACAATTCGAAAATAATAAACATGAACAGTTATGGATTGATGCAATAGCTGTCATTAAGACAATGGAATTTGTAAAAAAAAGACCTAATGATCAAAAAACTCCTGCAGTTTTACAAAATTGGATACATACGCTGAAAGGTTTCCAATTATTGAATGATTATTTACAAGCAGAGACATTTTTAACGTTTACAACTAGAGCTTTCAATCAAGATCCACTTGAAAATTTTTTCAGACAAGTGCGACAACATGGTGTGCGGAATACCAATCCCAACTGTAATAATTTCTTAGGATATTATAAAAGCTTATTAATAAATACTTATATACAAACATGTACCAAAGAGTAGCTTACGAAGTAGATGATACATCTGGTTTTTTAATTAATTTAAAAAGGCTTTTACATTTAACATCATCAGAGAAAAATCAATCTCGATTTGTATTAGAATCACATACATGTACCAACTTCATTACAAGAAATACCTGTGATAAATGATCTCAATGTCGCAACCAACATACCAGTGTCATTAATAAGAAAAATGACTTTAACACATATAAAAAATTGTGAAACATGCCATGCAAACGTAAATGCCTTAGAAAACAATAATATTTATCTTTTAAAAATTGTTAATATTATTTACTTTTATTTACCGATTATTTCACATTTGGAACAATTTTCTCAATATATTAAGAATAATTTAATATTGCGACAGGAATTTCCACGGGTCCGCCTGACCCCGCGGAAGTCTGACCAGAGTTAGTATTAATTGTTCGATAAGATGCCGCCAACGGTAGAAACTACGAAATACTCAAGATTGGGCACCAGGCACGGCTCTCGTGCCACACAATACGATTTGAATCACGATACGTAACGTACTTGAAGCAGGGAGTCAAGGGAGAGGCTAGGGCGTCGCAAATAATGAACCCAACCGTTTAAAAGAAAAATATGAGACATATATTTTTGACGAACGCAGTGACATGTATAAGGAGCGTACTATCGAATGACGCCATAATAAGCTATCGATCCCCGAACGCCGATATTATGATGCTTTGACAACGCGAATGTATACGCTAATTCTTAGAGCCGATCTGCGGCAACGCTTACCATTCAACAGAAAAAAACGCGGGAACGAATCCCTGATTTTACAGGCGAGACTGAAGGTACGTTAACCATAACGCGAAACGAACTCATCCCAACGACGACGCGAGAACCCGAAGACAGTACGAACGACATAAGAGCGAAGTTACAAGAGTTAAAACGCGAAACATAAGCGTACCATACGAACGACGTGATAACAAATTGACAAAAGTTACGACGCGAGGAACGAACGTACAATAATCGGAGGTGTGCGCGAATCCATAATACCGGAATTTCGACTACGCGGCGCCGACGGAACGGAAATCTTACAGCGTCGTGACCGCTTCTCGGCGAGGCCACAGTTATAACGCACCTGCACGCACGCCCTTCCTGCGGGATTACACAAACGCGAGCACCGCGACACGACGACAGCGACTTTACACCGCGAACTTCGGAACGGACTCACGATTCAAAGGTATCGACCAGATTACACGACGCTAGGTCGCGACCATGAGATTATTATAGGCCGGGCCTACAGCACGAATTCGCGAACGCATTCTTTTGACTGCGTGTGAGATGCAAAAGCGAGAGATTTCCCCTAATAAAAAAAAAAAACAACGAAACGTTCGATGAGCCCGGGGCGGCAAGCCTCCTCGCGAAACTATAGCAACGGCATCCGGTCCGGTGATCTTAGCCGTCGCTCTTTTACGGCTGCCCGTCCTTTCCCGGGGACCTTACCGCGAGGCTGCCGCTCCCGGTCTCGATGATTCCTCGACGCACTGGAGTGGTGGCCTTACAGACTTCGCCAAAAGGTCCCTCATAGGCTCGCACTCAGGCTCCTCAGCGTCACGGTTCGACTCGCTCTCCGGGGTGTCGTAGCTCGGCTCGGGCGACGTGGCACTCGATCTCGGAGTCGCTCTACGCTCCGCGGCATCTCACAGGCAAGTACCGTCGGGACGCTTCCGGCGCAGTGTCGGGCCCTCCCTTTGCTTCCGCGCCATCCAGCGCCTAGCATTTTCCATCGATTATCATCTCTGGATCCCGGGCAGTCGATAAGGGCGGTCGATAATGGCGGTCGATAACCTCCGATTCGTCTGCATACCCGTGCGTCCTGTTTGCTGCCTTGCTGGCGCGCTTCCTTGTACGAGGGTCCCGGCTGGCCGGGCCAGGACTCGTCCTTCGGTCGCCGACTTTCCATCTCAGCGGCGAGCCCGCTCTCCGTCAGTGGGGGTCTGTCCGGAGCGTCCTCCGGCCTGTGGCCCTCCACTCGCCCCTGCCCCGGGATCCTGGACCTGCCAGTCGCTCAGGGAGAGGCCCTCGCCCTACGCCTCGTCCCGTACTTCTCTGCTCTGACTCTCACTCGCCTCTTCGTTTCTGCCTTTCCTGCGCCCTCGCCCTTGTCCCGCCGATTCTGCTGCTCCTCTGCTCTCTCCTCCTTCCAATGCAATTACAACCCTGCGCGAGCCACCACTCCAACCGTCTTTAATTCTCCTGTCGAGTCGTAAGAATAATAAATATTCAGGCAATGAGCCCGCTGGCGGAACCACAATTACAAAACGGGCGGATTACGCGCCGCAACGCGACCTAATTACTCAATATACGGGGAGGCGTCTTTCTCCCGCCCCGCGGGAGCGACTCCGATTCCTTCTTAGACTCCGTTCGGTCAGGCGAACCCTTGTGACGGACCCTGTCACGTCACAATATATAGATTTTAATTTTTTAGAGTGTAACCATGTTGCCTTGTTAAAGAAAACTATAATATGCAAATGTGTTGATTTGGTTATTAATAATTATTTTCAATATATTTCAAAAATATTAAAAGGCATAGTACATCCAAATAATGGAGATATTCTTATGCAGGCTGCAGAAGTTTATTATAAAAAACACAGTAAAACTGTACACAAAAGTTAAAGTTTCATTTTAAAAACATTTTAAAGAATAATTACAAACAATTATAAAAACAGACTATACATATCAGCGTTCTCAAAGCGATTAATAGTATATTAGGTTGCAAAATATTATAAATGTTACATACTCTCTTGTTTGCACGGGGTGGATCGAGTAGCTTTGTTGCAAATAAGCATGGGTTGAGTAGCTTCATTATGAGTGTGTCACATTTATTATAATATTTATAATGTATACAGCATATTTATATGATATATTTATTATGTTAATTCTTTTAAATAAAATTGTAGTCTAAAATATTAATACAATTCATTGTGAATTTTTAATCTTTCTCTCTGTGTGCGTGCGTGCGTGCGTGCGTGCGTGCGTGCGTGCGTGCGTGCGTGCGTGCGTGCGTGCGTGCGTGCGTGCGTGCGTGCGTGCGTGCGTGCGTGTGCGTGTGTGGGGGGTGCGGGGTGGGAGGGGTGGGGTGGGGGGGTGTGGGTGGGGGGTGGGGGTGTGGGTGTGTGTGTGTGTGTGGGGGTGTGTGCGCGCGTGTGCGTGCGTGCGTGCGTGCGTGTGTGCGTGCGTGTGTGTGCGTGCGTGTGCGCGCGCGTGCACGTGCATGTGTGTGTGTGTGTTTGTGATTCTTTCTATTTTTGTGACATATTAATATTATTTAATAATTCAAATAAAAATTATTTTAATACATACCATTCATATTTGGTATTTCACATTATATCCCCATTTATCTATTACCTCTTATTACATCTATTCTTATTTTATTAGATGTATGTATATATAAATATTTAAGCATGTATATATTATTAAAATTAAAAAATTGTCTTTATATGCTAGACAATATTAGTTTTGATTTTAAATATTTAAGTACATTCTTCTTATTTTAGTTATATATATTTGCATAATTATATGCAATTATATATGACTGAGATGAGAAAAGTGTTCTTAAATACTTAATTTCAGAAATAATGTTGTCTAGTATGAGAGAAAATCATTTAAATGCAGCGGCAGAACCGTCATATTGGCTTTATTTCATCCCCGAGTCTACCAGAGTGCGCTGGAAACGGTCATTTTTAACAGTCTTGCAAAATACATGGGAGATTGTCTCCCCTGGGCTTCACACATTAGCAGAATAGCAGAAAGTAGAAAGGCAGAAAATCAATCAGAACTCACACTAGTAATCTGTTTCTGTTTAACGAAAATTATTTTTTTAAATACACTGCTCAACAAAATTATCGCAACACTTTTATCAAAATTTTACCTTTTTTCAATTGAGCATAACTTCGTCAATTTTGATCGTATCATGAATTTTTTTTTATTTTGTAGGTAATTATCTATACTTTAAGAAAAAATTAATGCCAAATGGATGCGACTCGATGCCGTATCTTCAAGTCCTAATAATAAATATGAGCACTTTTTTTCTCCAAAAATTTGGTTGTATGACGCGCTACTGGATCGGAACGATTTTTTCTTGGAAATGACACATTAACCATCAAACATTTTAACAAGTAATTTAAAAACAAAAAGAAGTCTGTACGACCTTTATGCCATTTTGAAATTATTCGTACGTTTTTCAGCGAATACCACCAGTATCAGCGTTACCTGATGCGCACCGCGAGGAAGTTGCTGGTTGGATTTTGCGCATCATTTTGGCCGTGAAAAGGACCGATTATGTATGCAAATCATGTGACGTTTTATTTTATTTATTTATCGAGTAACGCTTCTGATTGGTTACGCGGGAAATACATGCCATGGGACGTTAGCCTTACTGTTAATACTTTGAAGTTAGGAGACAGTTGCAGCAATAAATCAAGGCAGGCATTTTGTGCATTTATAAACACTATTATTTACCATTTCCTTGCAACATCGCAATTTCTCGGGACAAAAGGCTGGCAAGAATAGTTGTGATATACCCTCTCTACACATGCATACTACACATTACATCCCTGTATGGAGAGTGATTTGGAGTCTAAATAAATAACGCGAAACTGACGAGCCGTGGGATCCGCGATTCCATACACATACATAAACATGTACGCACGTATGCACCAAAAAACTGTTACATCCTCATCGTTGGTCCTGGGTAACGCCAAAGCAGTTACAGTTTACTTTAACATCGCATTCTTTCAAGATTTTTTCGAGGTTTCAATGGAGGCGTTTTCAGGAAAAATGTTTGAAACAAAAGTAACTTATTTTTTTTATATAATTCCAATCTGTAATAGAAAGTACCATGTTCTATTTGAAAAATTCGACTTCCGGTCTGAATAGCCTATTTCCGGTCAGTACCGAAAGTTGAAAATATCATTCGATAGAGTATACCCGATTTACTTATCAAAACTTGCAGCATTTTTTATAAAAAAATTTATACGTTATTTAAACGGCTGGCACGGGTGGTCTGATAATACAACCAGTATAATAACAATTAATTAAAGATTTAATTAAAAATCATCTAATTAACAATTGACTCAAGGGAATTTAATCGAAGATCGTTTATGTCCGTTTCTACTAATACAGATTAATTTTAATCTCTTAAAAAGTTTAACTTACTTTTCATCTTTCTCATTCTTAGTACTAAAAAAGATAAAGAGTAAGTTAAACCGAGATTAAAATTAATCTGCATTGGGAGAAATAGACATTAATTGACGTTTGATTTAAGCGAATTTAATCGAAGATCATTCAATTGACGATTGATTCGAACGAATTTAATCAAAAATCGTTTAATTGACGATTAATTTTCAAGCGAACTGACTAATTGTGAAATACCGAAATGGTAACATTTTCTGTATCAAAACGACATAAAAGAACACTTATAATGAAGAAAAGGGAAAGTACAACAATTAATCATCGCGAAAGCCAATTAAAATAAAAATAACGAGATTCTAGAAGAAGAAAATATGAATCCAGATGACTTTTACGTATTCTCACTTTGGCATATAAGAGTTTGCGAACTTTTTGTCTCTGAGTATCTTCGCCAAAATCATAAAACTCATTTAGGTTAATATTTTCTTATGTCGTTGAGGTAAAAAAGAGTTACCATTTCGTTAGTTCATAATTACTCCTTTTCCTTGAAAAACAATTGTCAATTAAACGATCTTTTATTAAATTTGGTTGAATTAATCATCAATTAAACGATCTTCGATTAAATTTGCTTCAATCAATCGTCAGTTAAACGATCTTCGATTAAATTCGCTCGAACCAATTTTCAATTAAACGATCTTTGATTAAATTTGCTCGAATCAATTTTTAATTAAATCAGTTAAATTATACCAGTTTAAATAAAACATTTAAGTGACGATAAGTTAATTGGTTTGTTTAAATTATTTAGACAATTAACAATTAATGAATTAATTTGATTGAATGGAATGACAAACTCGTTCCTAGTTTCGGCAGTTTTGAATTTATTAATTATTTTATCAATTCATAAATATTAATATAAACTGTCAAAATGTAAAAAAACAGTTAAAATACGAAATAAAATAAAAATATAAAATTCCGACAAAATTTTAAATTTTAGGTTGTCGTTGTCTGATCCATGAAAATGTTAAAGTAATTGCAATGCTGCGATATTAAAGTAATGTGCAGTGAATCAAAATGATGTGGCAGTAACGACAGCCAGCGAGTTCACCGCAACTCGAAATGTTTCAAAAGACGAAACGATCTGTATTGCCATGACAATGCTAAAGCTGTTTTAGTGAATTTTCTGTTTTCTTTTAAAGGAAACAAAGAATCACTTTTTTTCAAAGTTGAATATAATTAATTAATTAGTTACAAAGTCATAGATTACACAATATATATTATATAGTGTGTAGTAATAAATTAATATTTTAATATGTTATATTTTGACATTATATTTTTCCTTACTATTAAACATGTATATACTTGAATTTAAATTAAATTCAATTTCCTTCACAGAAATGTGCACTTAAGAATATACTTATACACATTAAAATGCAATAATTACTTCAATAAGTTTTATATCCTATGTAATCTATGTGGTATGTTGTATAAGTCGTTAAAATATTTATGCTTTAATGTAATAATATATCTCATCCTTCTGTAATACAGAACGTGCACCTCGCCAAACAAACCAAACAAATATTTGTACTTGACATACTTATATCATTTATTGTAACTCGGTTAAACATTTGTTATTATTATTGTCATAATAATAAAATAGCGTGCTACGTTAACTTTTGGAGAAATCCATAAAATTCTGAAATACTCTAAATTCAAAATATACATGTATCATAGAGATATATTAGTGATAATTGTATAACGCGATGTCTTGATACGAATTTATAAAAAAATGTTTGTCTAATCACTATGAACGTTGAAAACCTCTATTTAACTAAATATGTTTAAATACTAATGAATTATGTTTATTAGTTATAATGTTTCAATTGTAAGAACATGTGTATATATCATTTGTGCAACAATTTATTGATATTTTAAAGATATAGTCATTTGTGCAATATTTGAGGTATTTTCTAAACTTTAATAAATAAGATTTTTTTCGTATATTTTCGCAATAAATATCAACGATTATTTTGTAAATGCCAAATATCCGATTTCTTGCTTATGAGCGCTTATGAGTTCTAAGAAGCTTCTTTGACTATCCGCCAGAGGGCTAGAAGGCTCTAGACGTACTCGTACGTCAAATTCATCGTAGTAAGAATATAAGCGCAACCGCTTACGCCTTCATAGCATTACTTAGGTTAGTGCTTTTTGGTTATCGGAGGAATGGTTGTATTGATTTTATATTTCCTCTTAATGTTTTTGGAGGATTCTTTTTTTCTATTGGAAATTTATTTTATCTATTGCTGAATATTTCCAATTATACTTAGATTGAGCTATTATGACCTAGCACCCTATTTTTAAAAATTTAAGTTTTTTGTTTGCGAAATTGTAACATTTTGTTTGTAGCTATTTGCAATAACAATTTCGTTTGTAATTTTACCAATTAAAAATTATAAAAAACTTAAAAAATGAGTTGTATCCAACATTGAGATCTCTGAAATCCACTTGCGCAGTCCTGTTCAGAATCCTTTGTAGTTGTTTGTAATGATTTTTCTCTCATTTGTGTGTGTACTGTTTACGAGATACTATTATTTAAACAATTGCAAGTTATGGAACTTTGTCAATTTCCAAGATATCTTGAAACTGATTACGGGATTCGGTTTAGAATTGTTGTCATTTATATATTTATTAACATAAATTAAATCGAAATTAATGTTGATACAAGGAGTTACAAAACATTTTTCCGAAGCTTGAGCTTACAGCAGATCTCCATGTTAGTTTGTGAGGGACTACAAATAAAATCAATATTGTTACATGCTAGAAGCTATTTCATATGTATTTAAAGGCTATTCACTCCATAATATTTTTCAAGGAACTAGAATCGAAATAAACATTACGAATAATTTTATAAGAATTTAATTTAATGTGGTTTGCTATAAATATTGCAATCAACTGTCACTGCAAACAACCACTAACGCTTTCCAAGAATTTAATGCCTATATTCGATTCGGCTAATTGTGATACGTATTTTAGAAACACTATTGTGATTGATGAATGTCAACAAGATGTAGGACTGCGATGAAATTCTGTTTTTAGCATTACGCATAACCGACGACGAAGGACGTGACGGAAAACCGGTTTCACTTTTTCGGGATTTTTTGGGGGATTTTTACTCTTTTTTTACATTTATATTTTTTTGTATATTGTTTAATTTTGAAATGTCTTTTCTTTATTTTTACAATTTTTTAAAAATATTTATACTTTTCAACTTCTTGTATTTTAGTTTTTAAATTTTTATTCCGATCTAAAACTAATATTATACGACGGAGTCGACAAGAGACTGTAAATTAGACGTCGATTCGACTGTCTTAGAAACTCAAACATAAAATAATAAATGGATATTGTGTTTCTGTAGTCGCGTCCTGGCAGTAACTGTTATGACTCGTTTGTTCAAATCGTTGTGGTTTTTCCACTTGCTGGTAAGTTGTTTAATCAACACAAAATAATGATTGTCAATATAAACAATTGCAGAAACAAATTTATATGTATATTTACCGTGAATCAGTTTATCTGGTATTTCTTCAATAGTAAAATGTCTCCGGCAATTTGGATCATTTCGAGCTGAAAGTAAAGGATTTCCAACGTCCTCAATATCGTGCATCATGTAAATACTTCCCGATATGTTTTCATAATGTTAGAATTCTTGCATCAAAAACACATGTTCATATTCCTGAGTGTATAAATACTATTTACAGCTTCTTGCACACCTGCCATGCCGTATTTGTATATTGATACTGGATTTAAGTGGATAAAACTGGCACAATCTTTGAATTTTCAAATTAGCAATCAACGCATTGAATAGTTTTTAATAGGGATAGCACATCACGAAGAATAAATTTTTCTTGTAAATATGAAATATTTAATTGTACAATCTAATATTCCATTTTTTATTTTCTTACACAGAAAATTTGTGTCAAATTTAACATATACTGCACGTCCCAAACGGTCCACACAAATTTTTGTTACTTTAACATAACATGGATATGTTAAATGATGACATTAATATCATGTTAATATTTAAACACAAAATAAATGCAAACTTGTTAATAACCTAAAATAAATTTTGTGTAAAACTAACACATTTTTACTGATAAAATTAACTTAGAAGAAAAGTTATTTTTACATATTATAGATGTAATAATTCAAATTTTTGATTAAAATGGTATGTATTATTTACATTATTCTTTTGTGAAAATTTGGTAATTGACGAAAAAATAATGTTAAAGTAGCATATTATTATTTATGTTAACCCGTGCGGCACACATTTCTCTATTAATCGAATTTTTATGAAAATTGGTGCACAGTAGTTTTTTGGATCGCTGATTACGAATTCGCCATCAGATTTCGACGATTTTTTTTCAAAATGGCGGATACAATATGGCGGCTTACGATTTTGAGTATTTTTTTTATCGGTTTTTCATGGAAATTGATATACAAAGGTTTTTCGGATCGCTGATTACAGATCTGCCATCAGATTTCAACGATTGTTTTCAAAATGGCGGATTTTCGGTTTTTCAAATTAATATACAGGGTTTTGGAAATTAATATACAGGGTACAAGTGAATTTTTCCGTTACTTTTATTAATTAATTAAAATAAAATGAAAATTTTCTCCATTCTGATTATCTTGCACACGCTTCTTTCTTACAAAAAGGACGCATCAAAACGAAAAAGTAACGAAAAAATGCAGTTGATCTCCATCAAAATATTATTCATGTAGAACAATGTTAAAATCGTTAAATACTAATATTTTATTTAAAATTTGCTGCGATATTTTAAACTATAAAAATTAATTAAAAATAAGGTCATTAATTGAATTATTAGTAGAGAAATTATCATTTGCAATTGTTAATATTTATAAATAATATGTATATATTTCACGATTTATTATAGGAACATTTATAATTTAATAAAAAAAAAACGGGACTCGAACCCGGATCGGCAGCGTACGAGTCTGGCACTCGCCGCTGCTCCGCCGCTCGTTGTGAAAATGATTTTAATTAATGATTTAACGTCCCAGATTTTCTGGCATTCGTAAATTTTCAATTTCATTTTCTGGTAAACTAAGGCCCGTCACGACTTTTTCGTTTACCGTCGTGTACACCCTCTTTAATATATGTAAAAATAAAAAAAATTCATTATTAACAGATCTCCTTGTAAGTTGAAGTTCATATAGGTTATGAATGACAGGGTTGTCGGAAAGGGCAAAAGATTTAAAGATGTATTTAGAAGCAAGGTATATGAATTTGAGTTTTAGACGGCTGATATCGGCTTCGGCCAGGACAACATTGGAAGGAGTGGAATTTCTAAGTCCCAGGCAGAGTTTGATTGCTCGTCGTTGAATTTTTTCCAGTTTTTCCAATAGGAAATAATTTTGAATTGAAAGAAAGAAGGAACCATATTCCATGCTGTCTCTGATGAGGGCTTTGTAAATGTTAATCAGAAGAGCCGGGTCCGCGCCCCACCATACTCCGCGAAGCGAGCGAATAACGTTAATAAGTTTTAAGTTCTTTTTTTCTAGGGACTGAACGTAGGGAGTGGAACAGTTTCGCTCATTTTTGGGTCTAATATGATTCCCAAAAATTTGTGGGAAGAAACGGATTTGATAAATAATTCGCCGAGCTGTATTTGAGGAGCAGGGGAGTTAATCCTTCGTTTTGTAAAAACGATCAGAGCCGATTTTTCGGGAGAGACTGTAAGGTCTCTGGAGTCGAGGAAAACGATACTGCTGAACTTCCGAATCTGCCTTGATATGCTCCGGAAGTTTATCTCACACATAATCTATATGATTGTAAAACTGTCATAACAGAAGGATCTTCGGTATATAGTTTAACTGTTCGGCAGTTAAATTGCATATATCACTGTTACCCAATAAAAGCAAAAACATTTCTGAACAATTTACGTTTCCGCGTGGCTATAAATAGGTGCGTCCTTTCTACTCGGAAGCGCAAAGAGAAATGAAATTCGTACGACAACCGTTGACGATACGTGTCACAAACTGCGACGACAAACTGCGGAGAATGGATGGTAGAGGGACGGAGGTACGCAAGCATGGCACGATGCTGCCAACCACTATATGCGCAATCATCAGCGGCCCCTCGAATTGTGGTAAAACCAATGTTGTAATAAGTTTGAAAATCCGCACGGCGTAAGTTTCGAGAACGTGTACGTGTACTCAAAGTCGCTGCAAAAGTATAAATATCTGGAGGAACTACTGACATCGATCGATGAAATCGGCTACTTTACGTTCTCCAATAACAGTGATGTCATCCCTCCAAGTGAGGCGCGTCCAAACTTGATTTTTGTTTTCGATGACGTCGCGTGCGACAAGCAAGATACGGTGAGAGAATACTTCTCGATGGGCCGACACTCGAACGTTGATTGTTTTTATCTCTGTCAGACGTACGCGAGAATACCCAAACATCTAATACGCGACAACGCGAACCTGTTGATCCTGTTCAAACAGGACGGCACCAATTTGAAACATGTTTACAACGATCACGTGAATAACGACATGTCGTACGAGAATTTCTGCGCGTTTTGTCGCGATTGTTGGCAGTCCGAGTATGGATTCGTAGTGATAGATAAGGACAGCTCGCTCGCTAATGGGCGATATCGAAAAGGATTTAACGTGTTCGCGATACCACAAAACGGTTAGTTGTCATCGATATTTCGTCGAAGCGAAACGTGAGCAATCTGCCGATATGGTGGGGAACAACGATACTCGTGAGCGTGAAAAGATCGCGAGGGAGATTGAGAAGACGAGCGAATCGATTCGCAAGAAGATCGCGCCTTGAAGACCGGTAAAATCGAGGATGATATCGCGGTAAAGACGCACTTCAAGCTTATTATCGAACCGCTGCAAAAAATGGTTGAAAATTCTGGCATGCACACGATAAAGGAAGAACCGCGTGACGACGATGAAACATTAATCATCCAGAAGCGTGAGAAGGATGCGATATCGAGTAAGATAAAGAGGAAACGAGTGTTGGATCGCGTCGTATCGACACCGTATAAATCCTTTCGATTTGAGTCCCCGCTGGACTTATCATCGATCAACGCGATGGAAACAGCCGAACAACTAACCGAAATGACAACAGTCGTAGAATAGCCGGAATTGCTTGCGAGTAATGAGAATGTTTTCGAGATCACGGATGATTCGCTCGTGACGACCATTAGAAAGCAGCTACAAACGTTGGAGGGTCGAGAAACATTGCGCGGTAACCTGGGACCGCTGAGCCGAAGGTACATCGAAGCCGTTTTGAATGACGATCAAAATAGCGGTTTAGATAATGTATTCGGCGCTCGTATGAGCAGCGGTGGAATGACGCTCGGTAATAAACGCATTGACGTAGATAGCGATGACAACATAATTATCGATGGCACGATTCGTCGGTACACCCGGCCTTTACGAGTTGATCTTCAAGAAACTGCTCGATGACGCCATTATACGGAGGAAGGTGCGCAAAAGTACAAGAGCATACTGCTGATGACGAACGTTCATAGGTACAATTACGATGTGCATGGTCGAATAAGGGGCAACAGAGGATACAAGTACAAAGATATAATTGCACCGTTATTATCGATCGAGTCCAAATCTGGACGAGGATTACTTCGCGCTATGACGTTGAACGACAACGCGATCGACTACGTGCACTGGGACGATCCCAACGAGCTGGTGGATCGTCTACGTTTGCTCGACGCTTCGAGCCGAGCCGGTCATAATGCTCACGACAACGAGATGCTGTCAATTATCGAGGAACTTCGCGAAGCTGGTATCATTATAAATTAATCGGAGTATCATCGAAACGAACCAGTCGATCGATGTCGGTCGTATCGAAAAAATGCCTGTCAATAAATTCGGTCTATTCGAACGGAAAAATGATACGATCGGCGGTTGGAACGCACTAGTGAAAAGTTATGTGCGTGACAATGCACTGTGTCGTGTCGGTGCGGAATTTGACGCAAAATCGTGCAAGATTCGTCGTGTAGCGCAACCGGAGGCTGACGATGACGCGTCTAACATATGTGGAACAGTGCGTTATAATTTTGAGAGACCAACAACGGAAATTTGCCGAGAAGCTAACAGCGTTCGAGGCGGATCTGTCGGCGTTATGGACCGCGATAAGCAAGCTGCGACGCGATGCTGCCAACGAGTCAGAAACAACGACAATAAAGAATAAAAGAAGCAGTTAAGACTTAAATCACAATCTTCGCACGCATTATTACGTATTGATCACCGTCGATGACCGCACCGCCGAATCATGAGATCCGAAGATAAAAATATGGCCAGTTCCGAGAGATGGCGACTCGTCGACGAACTGCATGCTCCGGCGAGAAGAAATTTTCCACAAAGACGCGTCATAGTTCGAGGATACGATGACCTGTGGCAGGCTGATATCGTCGAGATGCAACCATACTCACGGTTTAACAGAGGCTACCATTACATGCTCACCGTCATCGATGTGCTGAGTAAATATGCGTGGGCCGTGCCGCTCAAGAATAAAGGTGGAAGCGAGACAGCCAAAGCTATCGCCGAGATAATTCGAGAGAGCAAGAGATGTCCGAAAAATTTACAGACAATGGAAAGGAGTTTTACAACGCCGACGTACAACAAATCGTGAAGAGACATGGCATCAATCATTACTCTACGTATTCGGTGTTGAAGGCATCGGTCGTCGAGCAATTCAATCGCACGCTCAAGAACGATATGTGGAAGATGTTTACACTCAACGGAAACTACAAATGGATTGACGCGCTGTCGCATCTCGTTATCTAGTACAACTCGCGAAAGCATTGAACGATCGGTATGCGGTCCGTTAACGTCTCGCCTGCGATAGCTAAAAAACTCTTGGCTACGGTATACAGCGCGATAAAGATTGCAGGACTGGCAAAGTTCAAAGTAGGTGCTTCGGTACGCGTGAGCAAATACAAGACCGTCTTCGAGAAGGATTACACACCAAATTGGACTACCGAGATGTTTAAAATCGTTAAAGTGCAGCGTACTAATCCCGTGACGTATCTACTCGAGGACTATCGTAGAAAATCAATTGCGGGAGCGTTCTACGAATACGAATTGCATCGCGCAACCGATCCCGATGTGTATCTCGTGGAGAAGGTACTGCGCAGCAGAGGTGACGAGGTTTATGTAAAATGGCTTGGATTCGATGAGTCACACAATTCGTGGATACACAAGGATAATGTGATTTAATTTTCATACAAAGTATATTCATTTTAAACATATATAACAATATAAAAAAATGTATACAATATATAACAATATAAAAATGTAAGATGTATATAATGTAAAATATATGATATTGCATGAACAAAAATCTTTTATTAGTACACCTTTTAATACAATGTTACGTTTACAGAGGTATTCGATAATGCCCCCATGGCAGAGTTTCGATAGAATCTGATACGATGTACCGCTTGTCGTCGTACGGACTCAGAGCAATTTTTTTCTCGGACACTGTATATACTTCATGCAGCTTGGATCTTATGCAAGTCTGTTGTCGCATCATTTCAATTTCCTCTTTCAAACACCGCGTGTAATCGTCGAACGTTATCGTTCGTGCTACAACGTTATTTTTAACACATTTCGCCTTTTTAGTGTCCCTCTTACCATCTACTCTTAATGTATACATCTTCGCTCTGAGTCCGACAAACTCCATCATTATCGCACCATTATTCTCATCCTTCATTAGTCCTGGCACCTTCTTGTTCGCAAGCGGTATACCGTACGCATTATCAGTAAGATAATCACTCGTGTCGAATCTGTCATCGTCACGTTTCATCATCTAGTACACGTCATCGCACTCGATGTGATATATGAGGCTGTCCGTGTCGGTGTACATTACTTTACATTTATCGCGATGTAAAGGTAGCATGTACTCGTGATGAAATTCATACAAACAAACCTTGGATATGTCAAGGATGCACATACTTACGTAGATTGGTTTGTTGAATATCACCTCGAGTTTTCGAAGTTCTATGGCAACCAGATTTTCTGAAAAAATGCTTTGACTATGGAAATTTGGTTTCGCAATCATTGCTTCAGCACCGTATCGTCCATCCCATTTAGTTAATAATTTTACGTCGACGTGATTTCGAACGTTCTCCATTGTTTTTGCCGAACCGCGTTATTCATTAATTTGTATAAATTTTTTTCAAAATCATTCTTAGCAAGCGTTCTAAATTTGGTATTTAATTCGATGTAATCACGAAGCTACGAAGATTGAGCAAATTGTAGTACGCGATTAATTTTTGTAACGTGAAGACCGTGACGCGTGCACTGCTGCAGATTACGGTAGTGGGTGACATAACGCTTCTTGTCGTATAACGTTGCAAGTAGCTTATCTTGCCGCTTGCCGGGGGTTTATCGCGCGTCGGGCAGAACGGTAAATCGGTATGCGCGTCGTGAAGATGTTGCGGATATTCGAGATCAACTTCGAGAATGTAACCCGTGGGCGAATCCGAAGCGATCGCGCTATAGTCAAAGTTCGCGGCATCATCGACCCATTGAAAATCGGCGTAAGGCAATGGCTGACACATCGCCCAGCCATACAGATTATTTACGTCGTAATACATTAAATACGAGGAAGGTTTCGATGGGTCGTATGACTGCATGTACTTGTTGTTGGCTCGAGCGTATCTCTTGGAACATTGACTCAGCCCACCGCGTATACCACGCTCGACAAACATGATCATATCAATGTCTGAGCAGTTCGAAATTGACGCGTGTATGTTTCAACATTGCGTCCCACGTAAAACCGAGTAAGGTGTAATAGTACGCGGGATCGAGTCCGTAACTCGTGACGCAACTATCGCGAAAATTTTCAAATATTTCGGCCAACAGCAAGACATCGGTTTTCAAATATAAATCGCTGTACTCGCCCAGAGTTCGAATGGAGAACCGCCACCAGACGTTCGCGGCGTGCGCGTAATTGCTCTCGGATACAGTGTCGCCGAACAACGAGCTGTAGAATGATTCGCGCGGTGGTAGACACGTGTCATCCAATTTTTCGACGCAATCCACGTATTCGTAGGGAAAGACACCTTTCCGCGTCAACAATTTGAAATCTTCGTTCGATAAATTTGAGAAATTGGAACGTAAAATTTTCAATTTATCCAGGCTGAGAAAAGATACCAATTTTTCAAGACTGGTAGTGAGAAATTTGTACGAATCGATAAATCGTAATTTCATGTATTTTTGCGATTCTGATGTATTGTCCGTGTCTTTAACATATTTTGTAAAGGAGATATATTTCTCCTTCGTTATAGGAAGCAACGTTCTACGTTTCCTTTATACGCTGCAGCTATTTCCTTTATGATAAAATGTGAGTCATAGCCGGATAAGTTGTGGAAGACCACAGGGATGCAATACGAATTTTTATAATTTAAGTTACAGTTCGAATGTGCGGGACCTCTGTACCGGCCAGTCAAATGGCAATGATCGCGTACTCTTTCGTCATCCGGTGCAAACGGTTTCTCACATATATGACAGTGCGTCGCGCTCCCGATATGCTCCCCACTGTTCCTTTGCTAAAGTTTCCATGGGGACATTCGCGGATAAAACAGATTTTACGCTATGCGCCAAACTTCTCAATTCCTCGGCGAACCACGCTATGCAATCGATATCGCGATGGGATTGGTACACGGATAACGAGCGGTCGTATGAGCAACGCAGTACAGCGTAGTATCCAACGCTGATGGTGTTGATACGCGTATGTAGACGTTGCTGGGTCCTTATCCATCTTCTTCAGTGTACACTCCAAGTCGGCGTACACAACAAACGGCATTCGTTCCTTCCTGCCATAATTTTCAAAACTGAGCCACTTATTGACCTCGCTCGGCAGTCGGATGGCGCAATCTTTCATCTCTCCACAGTCTACAATGTGAGCTTCAGTTCAAGCCTTTAGCTCGAACTGAAGTAGTGCAAGCTGAAAAAAATATTTTTTATATTAATCATTCGCAAGCATAAATTGTTGCACAATTAAAAATTTATACATACCGAACACAAAAGTATTTTTTGTTCTTTTTCTTGCTCAATTGCGAGCTTACGAGGCGGGATAAATTTTTTATCCACGCGAAATGCCCCACGTCGTCTTCTTGCACGTACAGCAGGTTGACATGCTTTTCTCTCTTCCGGTCGGTAAGCCGCATCGGCAGAATTTCATTATTTTCAATATGTAACGGTACGCCTTTTTCACGCGGGTATTTATAATAGCTCGCCGGGGTCGAGGGTGGGAAAAAGGAGAAGACACTGCTCTGGTTTTAGAAAATAAAATAACAATATTTATTCATATATATAACATGAAGAAATGGATTATACAAAATAATATGTGTATGTGTGTAGTGTCGCGGGTGTCGATTAGGTCGGTGTGTATGTACTTATAGACTACGATGTATAAACAGAAACGGAGCGCGGCTTACAAAGGACGGCGCGACTTATATTCTAAACGGAGCGCGGTTTACAAAGAACGGCGCGACTTATACATAAACGGCGCGACGCGTGATTCGCGGACGCAGGTCGTGTCGGAGTACGACGCGGACGTTTCGATGTAGTGCCTCGGTGGCACTCGGCAGGGAAACAGGACAGGTACGGTGTCTCCTCGGGAGCTCCCGAGGAGGGGATTGGTTGCACACCGGTGGCTGCCGGTTGCGTAACGGCAACACCGTTACGCCGTGCGGATACGCAGGTAGCACCCAGCGCGGTCAGGAGTCGGACAGGTAAAGAGCCTCCGGTAGCACCCGGAGGAGGAAGTCTACACACCGGTAGTACCCGGCTGCGCACGGCAACACCGTGACGCTGTGTAGGGGATGCGGTCAGTGGCTCCTGACCGCGAGGAATGATCCTGTCTTGCCGCGGCGGCCCCTTTTTATACCCGGCAGATGCCGGCGTGGTGGGGATAGCGCGTAGGTGGATGCCGGCGTGGTGGGGGAAATCGCGTGGGCCGCTGTGCGTGGGCGCTCGTCGGCTAGTGACGAGGAGGGGAGGCGTATCGTCACATTACCCCCCCTCTTAACGTGTCCGCCTAACGTTGGCGGCAAGATGTTGGGCGGCCCGTTGGGTCGAAGCGCACGACCCATTTTCCGGTGTTCTCGCTCCGGATCCTATATTTTCTATTGCGGGCCCCTGGATGGAATGGCACCCAAAAAGTTTCCCCTGTAGGCAGGTGCACCTCGATGATCCTGGCCCCAGGCTCTGCTCCCTCCTTTGTCGCGCTGATGGTGGTCGCGGTGGTGATGATTGGTGGGATAGTCGTCGGCGGTGGTAGTAGTGGTCTCGGAACCATGTGCGGTACAATTTTGATTCTCCGAGCCGGCTCAAGGGTCGTCATCGCGACAATTGTCGGCCGTGTTAGACGCGCCGGTGCTGGAACTGCTGATGGTGGCTGGACGACCGCTGGAATCGTAGCCGATGTCTTTGAATGGGCTTCCGCTTTGATTCGAGCGCCGGCCGGCGCGGTTTTTGATTGCTGTCGCTCTCTGGCTGTACTGGTTGGTGATGCGGCAGCGGTCGGCGCCTCCGGAGCAGGTCCTGCCTGCATTTTAGCAATCGTAGGTTCTGGTCGCTGCGGTTTCCGGATTAATGAAGTCGCGGGCTGCGTCGGCTGGAGTGCTTTTTTCGTTGGGCGTTGTCGTCCCTTAGGCAAATCTGTGCCGATGTATCTGCGTGGAGCGGGTCGCTTCGTAATTGGCTCCGTGAGCATAATGGCTCGACGGCGATTTTCGGCATCGCCCCGCTGAATTTTTGTGCCTACTTTGGGCACTTCGCGACGTGGAGCAGACGCGATGGTTTGGGCCGTGCCGGCCGCTATTTTGCTAGGACCGGGATCGTGGTCCGAAAGATCGGAAAGATCAGACAAATTTCCGAATAATTCTTCCAAGACTTTCCGGGATTCCATCGTTAAATGTCGAATTCGGAAGAATGTCTTTGCGCTCCGGAGCGGCCGGTTTATATACTCAAGGTCAGGCGCGTGATTGGTCAGTGATCTGGTGGTGGGGGTATTTCGACCCGCGAAATAGTTAGTATAGCGTAGGCTCGCGGGGGTGTCTTAGCGCGCGAAAAGCTATCGCGGCGTAGCCGCGCGGGGGCGCTTTGACGCGTAGCGTGGACTCGCGGGGGTGCGTACGGAAGTTGACCGTAGCGTAGGCGCGCGGGGGCGCTTCGGCACATGGCGTAGACTCGCGGGGGCGCGTATAATTTATAGCGGCGCGCGCTCCTCGCGTTCGGCATTCTCTGGGGCCGTTTCTGGCGCTCTTTTGAGATCCTGAACGTGTATGTGTCGGTGCCAGCGTCCACGGGTGTCGTGAAGATCAACAATCACCGGTGATATGATTTTCCGGACTTCTAGTGGCCCGATATAGCGCGGGGCCAATTTCGCATTAAATCCGGTGGCCTTTTTGGATAGCGGGTATTCGCGCTTCCATACTAACTCGCCCACTCGTGGTCTCCAGTCGCGGTGTCGCAAGTTATAATGGGCTTCTTGCTTTTGAAAAGCCTTTGCCAAATTAATGCGGACTACCTCGAAGGCGTCTTCTAGGCGCTGACGAGTGCGATGCGGAGTTTCGTTGGCCGCGTGGCGGCGATCCTCTGGATGTGGAAGAGCGAGTTCTCGACCGTGATTTAAATAAGCCGGTGTATATCCGGTGGCTTCATGTCGCGCGGTGTTGTACGCGAATTGTAGAGGACCTAAATTTTCGTCCCATCGCCGGTGGTTTTTGCCGGTATATTGCGCGATCATCGTCTTCAGGGTTCGGTTGGTTCTTTCTACCGGGTTGCAATGCGGCGCTCTAACTGGTGTTGTCCGGTGCTTAATTCCAAAAGCTCGTAGTGTCCCTTCCAACTGAGCGGACTTTAATTGAGTGCCATTATCGGATATAATTTGGTCCGGGCAACCGTGCTGGTAGATTATTTGTTCTACAATAGCTTTGGTAACGATCGGGGCGGTGGCCCGTCGAAGCGGCTTTAGTTCTACCCACTTCGTGAATCGGTCTTGCATCACGAGGAGCCATGTGCGTCCTTGTAAAGACCGTGGCAGTGGTCCCACTAAGTCGAGGGTGACTTGTTGCCATGGCTGAGTGACCGGTGCAGTGTGCAGTTTTCCTGCCGGTTTGATGGTTGGTGCCTTGTGCGCCAGGCATGTGGGGCACTTCCGGACGTACTGGTTGATGTCTTGGAACATCCCTGGCCAATAGAAAAGACGAGCCATTCGAGCAATGGTCTTTGCGGTCCCGAAATGTCCGGCGGTGGGGTCCGCGTGGTGGCGTTCCATGACCTGTGCACGGTCCTCTTTTGGAATGCAAAGCTTCCATTGTTCAGTGGGGTCGATCTCCCGGAAGTCTACATTATGTAGAATATGCCGGAAGAGCTTCCCATTTCGGAATTGGTAATCCGGAAAGTCATTTGGCCGTTTGCGTACCCCGGTCGTAATGCGCCGATACCACATACATTGTGATCTGGTCGGTCGGGTTCCGGGTCGCGCGGCACATACCTCGGGTTGGCGAGACAATGCGTCAGCCACCTTGTTGGCGCTTCCCCTACGGTATCGTACGTCGAACTCATATTGTTGGAGTTCGAATAGCCAGCGGCCTAGTCGGCCAGACGGTTCTTCTAGTTTCTGTAGCCAGCGGAGCGATTGGTGGTCCGTGACCACGGTGAATGGGTACCCCTCCAGGTATCCCCGCATTTTTCGAATGCCCCATATAATTGCCAGGCACTCGAGCTCCGTGGCACTATAATTTTTCTCGGCCCCGTTTAATGTTCGGCTGGCATACGCGATGACGCGCTCTCCGTCGTCCTGGTGTTGTGTCAGGACTGCGCCGAGGCCGCTTATACTGGCGTCCGTTTGAAGGACGAATCGTCGGTTGAAATCAGGACATGCTAATACCGGTGCCGTAGTTAGGGCTTGTTTAAGCCGTCGGAAAGCTTCTTCCTCGTCTGGGCCCCATTTCCATTTGGCATTTTTGCGTGTTAATTGATTAAGCGGAGTAGCGACGACGGAGAAATTTGGTACGAACCGCCGGTACCAAGAGGCCATGCCCAGGAACTGTCTCACCCGTCGGATGGTGGTGGGTGTCGGCCAATTTGTCACTGCGCTGACTTTCGCAGGGTCGGTTCGTACTCCTTGGCGATCTATGACATGGCCAAGATATTTGAGTTGATCTCGGCAAAAATGGCATTTTTCGGGATTGAGACGGAGCTTCGCTTCTCGGAGACGACGGAACACCTCGGCCAGGTGTCTCAGGTGGTCGTCGAAGGTTGGGCTGGCCACGATAATATCGTCTAAATAGACCATTACGTGAGGCTCTAGTTCGGGTCCCAGCACTTGATCTAATAATCGCTGGAATGTTGCCGGGGCAGAGTGTAGCCCAAACGGCATGACCCGAATTGCATCAGCCTCCTTCCTGGGATTGTGAATGCCGTGACTGGTCGGCTTTCTAGCTCCAGTGGTACTTGCCAGTAGCCACTTTTTAGATCGAGAGTCGAGAGATAACGAGCCCCTCGGAGTTTATCCAGGGTTGCGGCCACCTGGGGGAGGGGGTATGCGTCTCGTTCGGTGACTTCGTTTACCCGGCGGAAGTCTATACAAAACCGGTGGGTGCCGTCTTTCTTGCGGACGACCACGATCGGTGAGCTCCATGCCCCGTGTGACGGTTCAATTATTCCGTCTTTCTCCATCTTATCAACCTCTTGGTTGATAATGGCTTGCATAGCCGGATTTCTCGGCCTATAGCGTTGCTTTATTGGTTGGTCGGATTTAAGACGGATACGGTGTGAGATCAGGTCGGTCGGTCCGCGGATTCCCTCAAATTTTGCCAGTTCTTGGCTTAGAAATTTTTGTAGTTGGATTTCTTCCTCCCCGGTATATTTGGTCAGTCCGGACGTGGTGGTCTCGCAAGCGTTACGGGTGCGTTTCCAGGCGGTGCAAGGCGGTGCCGCGAGAGTAAGCTCAGTACGTGACCATAGGTCGACGCCGATTAACATGGGGCTTTTCAAGGATGGCATCTCCAAGAAGTCGTGTTGATACTTCTTGCTCCCGATTTTTACCGGAAGGGTGTACGTTCCGGGGATTCGGGTTGACTCTCCGTCTGCCAGGTGGACGTTCTGGCTTTCACTGCGGGGAGAGTACCCCATTGACTCGGCATGTCGGGCGGTGTCGGCGTTAATAAATGACACCTCTGACCCGGAGTCTATTAATGCCTCTAGCTGGCGCTGGTGGAGGCGGACGGAAATATGCGGCCGCGGCTGATAATTTATTCGGATATTGCTTCGGACCGGGTTGCGACGGTTTCGCTCCCGGCCCGAGCGGCGTTTCCCGGTCTCGGGTGACATTCTCGGGTAAGGACCCCGTCTTTCCCACACTGGGAGCAAAACTTCTTCGGTGGTCTCTTACAATCGAGCCGAGTATGGCCTCGCTGTTTGCAGCGCCAACAGCATTCCTCACGATTGTAGGTAGCGGCGGCGACTGCTGGGCCTGCCCCTTGATATTTTGGCTCAGCCTTCCGTTCTCGTTCTTGTTGTTGAACGGCCTCATACTCGGTGACTCGAGCTTTTAGTTCCCCAATATTATTAATCTCGGCTCGGCGGATACAATATTTGTACTTCGGGCTCATGTTCTCGTATAGCCGTTCGAGCTGTTCGTCCGCTGAGAAACCTCCTGCTCTTCGCATACTGGTAAGTATGGCCGTTGCGAATTTTTGGAACGGTTCGTCGGATTTTTGGTATCGACCCACGATCTCTCGGGTCAATTTTGCTCGATACTGGGGTGGCAGGAACTCGTTTTGAAAGTCCTGGATAAAATCCTCCCAGGTGGTCCAGGCATCTCTGGTATTACGGTACCACAAGAGGGTCTCCCCCCGTAATAATTCGGGTAGTCCTTGTAGTAATTGTTCTCCGGAGTAGCCGTACCCGTTCTTCAAATCTTTTACCCTCTCTAAGAATGCCCAGGGGTCTCGGCCATCGAACTGGCAACCCCACTTCCGGATCTGGTTTAACACGGCGGCCGTGTCGGTGGGGACGGGCTTTGCCTCCTCTGGCGGAATCTCCATCTCGTCTGTTTCGGGTATTGTTTTAAGCGTTTCGAGCTCTGGGGCAACCGGATCGGAATATTCGTATTCCGGGTTTTCGTCAACGTAGTCTCGAATTCTTTGTCGTAACGCTTCTAAATTACCGGTACTATCTAAGCCTAAACGATCTAATTCAGCCGCAAGCTTGGTTTTTGACAAATAATATATCCACCTCTTCATGAGTGACGCTGTTTTTCAGAGCAATGTCTTTTCGGAGCAAGTCAGGTCCCTGTTCGGGCGCCAATGTAACGGTACGCCTTTTTCACGCGGGTATTTATAATAGCTCGCCGGGGTCGAGGGTGGGAAAAAGAAGAAGACACTGCTCTGGTTTTAGAAAATAAAATAACAATATTTATTCATATATAACATAAAGAAATGGATTGTACAAAACGACATGTGTTTGTGTGTAGTGTCGCGGGTGTCGATTAGGTCGGTGTGTGTGTACTTATAGACTACGATGTATAAACGGAGCGCGGCTTACAAAGGACGGCGCGACTTATATTCTAAACGGAGCGCGGTTTACAAAGAACGGCGCGACTTATACATAAACGGCGCGACGCGTGATTCGCGGACGCGGGTCGTGTCGGAGTACGACGCGGACGTTTCGATGTAGTGCCTCGGTGGCACTCGGCAGGGAAACAGGACAGGTACGGTGTCTCCTCGGGAGCTCCCGAGGAGGGGATTGGTTGCACACCGGTGGCTCCCGGTTGCGTAACGGCAACACCGTTACGCCGTGCGGATACGCAGGTAGCACCCAGCGCGGTCAGGAGTCGGGCAGGTAAAGAGCCTCCGGTCGCACCCGGAGGAGGAAGTCTACACACCGGTAGTACCCGGCTGCGCACGGCAACACCGTGACGCTGTGTAGGGGATGCGGTCAGTGGCTCCTGACCGCGAGGAAAGATCCTGTCTTGCCGCGGCGGCCCCTTTTTATACCCGGCAGATGCCGGCGTGGTGGGGATAGCGCGTAGGTGGATGCCGGCGTGGTGGGGGAAATCGCGTGGGCCGGAGCGCTGTGCGTGGGCGCTCGTCGGCTAGTGACGAGGAGGGGAGGCGTATCGTCACAAATACAATACACATTGATTGAGACATCGTTGGAATTTTCAAACTTTTTAATCTGATTAAGCGTCACAGGAAACTCAATGTTTCGTACATTCAGTACTGTCGCATAGTGTGGATACGACGATTCTCGTTCTGCGTGTCTTTCAACCGGATGCAGAGCAGCCACCACAGACCATGCACGAAACATGCATTGTCCGTAGATTGAATATTGATAATCGCTCTCTTAATTTTTATCTCCTGCGGTAACTCGATGTAACATTCCGCATGCAGTGGATTATATTTGTTTACGTTGACAATCAAATTGAGTATACGCAACAACGCCCACTGTCGCGTTCTTGAAACTCTTCGAGAGTTGTCTGGGTGGGCTCGATGACGCGCTGCTCGTACCACTCTCGCAAATCAGATGTACGAAAGAGTTCAAAGTTTCTCGTGTTGATACTTTTGTTCGCACGTTTCTCACCCGCTACAAATTCGCCGTTGAATGTGTTGTTCACTTTCACGCTGTTGTGTATTCGAAGAACGTCTTGCACTCGCTCGAGCACTACGCTACCAGCATCTTCTAAAAATTGACGCGGCGATGTAGTCCGTATTAATCAGTGCACCGGTCAAAACGCGATTTTCGAACGCGATATCGATTTCTCGCCAAACGCGTCTCTCCGCGCTACCACCCGCATAATCACCACCACCGAGATGTGTGAATTGTCTATCCAATAAAGTCTTTGCACCTACGAGTCGTGCGATGCTCGCAACCACAAATTGTTTATTTCCGATCGAGAACCGCGGACGCTTGACTCGACTGTGCTCTTCGAGTCGTTCCAAGCACTCGTCACATCGCTGCACCCACGCGAAATATTCGCCCAAGGTAGTGACTCGACTGGACTGCTCCAGTAGGTCGCGTTCGATCTGCTTGAATTATTCCATATTTTACTATATCACATCACATTCCTCTCTAGAGCACTTGCATGTAACTCGTTCACACGATATACAGTAGCGTTCATTGCATTGAATGGTATAATAATCCTCCCTAAGTTTGTTATAATTAACCCAGACACCTTTGTAATCATCTATCATGTCCCACTCTTGAAATTGTCGATACTCCACGTTACATCGTCTGAATATCTCCAACGCTTGAAATTCAAAAAACGAAAATTGTTTATTACTGTTAGCTCGACGCATCTGTCGATACCTGCAGAAAACGTGATGTATTCAGCTTTACAACGTTTATTCTTTTCCAAGATTTCCTTAATATATATTTACGTTTCGATTTCTTGTCCGCTTCTTTATAGTGTGATGCATTACGGATTTTTTTCAGCTCCTGTTTAAACAATAGTCGCTTCCTTGTGTATGCCCAGATCGCAAATGGGAATGATTCTCCAAAGCGCCTCTCACTTTCGATTTCAACTCCCTGTTTTACTAAGCAATCACTGGTTCCGCGAATACCAAGTTCTCGATCGTGTAAAAATTGCACCGGCGAGATCACACGCGTTTCGCTCTCTGATTCTCCTGCTTCAAGACCATCAAAAATGCCTTCCAAATACCGACGTTCATCCATATTGTCCGCACTTATGAATGTTTTTATTGCGCACACAATGGACACATGTTGTACTGAAATATGAGAAACACTGGATTTCTGCAACCGGAGCAATACTTGCCATCTGTGGCATCATATGGCAAGGTGACGTGTTTGCGTGTAACAGACATTAATTCGTCATTATCCTCATCATCTGGATTAATATTGGTGGGCATACACTCTGAATATGCAACATAACTGTTGCCTATAGTGTAGTAGTAGTATATAGCGCACTGTTCATTCTGCGCGAGTATTTCCGATGCGAGCACTATTTTGTTTACAAGGCTCTCACGCGGATCCTCAATATTTTCCGGATCCTCAATGTTCACATCCAGATCTTCAATATTCCATTCCAAATCTTCAATGTTTTCCCGCGGATTCTCAATATTTTCACGCGGATCCTCTTGGTTTTCACTGATATAAGCACTATCGTTGGATTCTTCTTCGTCCAGTAATTCAATGTCCATTAATTCATCATCATTCAAATTATTGACATTGGCCATTACTCACAGCACAAAGATTTGTCGCAACTTCCAAAAAACCTACTGCAGTCCTGCGCGCTTTCCGACCGATTATATATTTTCTCTGGAACATCATTTTCAAAACCACTTAAGTCTGTTTATTACACTAGCAGCCTGAGATCGGCGCTGATAAAAAAAGGATAAGTTTTCAGAAAATACGTACCCTGATATCAACCAAAACGTTGTAATGCGTTTTGAAAACCGTCAATAACATTGTTTTAACACCGACGGAAAAACTGGCTTTTATCAAGGATGGTGCTATTAACAGCCAAATATCGGGGCCTATCAAAAAATTTCTTACAAAAGACTTTTACACTTAAAACATTTTTATCGATAGGACAAAATTTATCATAGTAATACTGTTGATAATGGTCTTCAAAAAATAACATTAGCGCTTATCAGAAAAGATTTTCACACTTAAAATATTTTTACCAAAATTATCAGGGTAAAACACAGGTAATTTTTCAGAAAATACATACTATCAACGTTGTAATGCGTTTTGAAAACCGACAATAACATATAGAATTTTAACATTGATGGAAAAAATGGATTTTATCAGGGATAGTGCTATTAGCAGCCAAATATCGAGGCCTATCAAAAAATTTCTTACAAAAGATTTTTACACTTAAAACATTTTTATCAATAGGACCAAAATTATCTGGGTAAAGCACTTAACTGCTAATATGGACCTTCAAAACAGCATGTCCTCCCGCGTGACGTTATACCCCCTCGCCCTCGGAGACCCCCCGCGCCCCGCTCCCCCCTCAGAGCTCCCGGGTTAGAACCCGCCTTACTACCCTACTGTATCTCGGCGCGCGCTTACATTTAGCAGTATGCCGGGCTAATACGACGATTTTTAATCATTGATATCTTGTTAACTATTGCGAAAATTGCAAAATGGTAGAGGACTTTTCGACTCAGTTTCGTCCGCTGTACCTGCACACAAAAATAGTACCCAATATTCTGGGACACCCTGTATATACGTAACAATACATATATTTATTACAGGTGTCAATAATTTTTCATTTAGCAGCGAATACACGGTTCAATGAGAAGATCGACATTTCTATCAGAGTAAACATTAACCCTGTCAATGACATTATAAAACTTACAAAATGCATGCCAAATTTGAAGGTAATCCTTCTATCGTATGTGTTTTAGTAATAATAATAAATAAGAATATTATTTATGATTATGTAAATTTTATTTAATCTAAGAAAGAAGCATAAATTATGCTTAAGGTCTCCGTTATAGTCGCTGATTCACGTCTCATCAGCTAACGCGAACTCTCATGTGGATCACATCGAAGAACGATTCTACTCATATCCTATTAATCACAAAGATCTTATGTTAATACGTAATTTATCCGAAAATATAATCCAGGAGAAAATGTCTAGGTAATGTATAAAAATGTATACAAATATATTAAAGAGTCTCTTCAAAAACTTTACTAGTGAGGTAGGAATCAATTGTAAGATTAATTAAGATTACTGAGATAGTTATCATAGTAATCATAAATATTGTTTGTATCTTATCTCCTGATCCAAGGGAATTTAGGTGCAACGATAGGAGTTGCAGATGAAGAGCCTGACACAGTTGGTGGGGGAATATATATTGGCTTGTTTTGTTCTGTTATGGGTCGTGATATGCCCATTGAGATCAGATTGGTAGTGAGTTCATCTAATTTAGTAGAAAGACTTATATTTTGAGATACATCTGGTATTCTTATACTTTGTATTTTACTATCCAAGTTCATTATAGCTTGCCATAGGTCATTTGTAGTCTTAGGTATTTCTTCTTCTCCTCTACATTCAATTATTAGGGTTTCTAAGTGTGGGATAAAATATTTATGTTCAGCATAACGCCATGCCTCATCTTCTGACATATTGTTTATCTCTGTTATTTTTGGCCCAGTACAGTTAGTCATAATACCTTCTAGATATTTTTCTTTAATTATATTACATAAAAGATTACTGGGTGGACGTTTATTTAAGAATGGGAATACTTTAGAGATAGAACTTTCGGTTCTTTTTTCTTCGATTATTGAGCTAGGCGTCTTGAGACACTTCTTCATGTTTCTCTCCTAATTCTTTTATTGAGTCTCCTTCACTGCTTGTAGTTTCTCTTTCTTCACTTTCACCTTTATCCTTGCCCCTCTCTTTTTTAATATCAAATTCATTTTTCTTTTTTGGCCTTCTCAGATATTGTGTAATTGAAGTTGTTAGTTCTAATTTTCTAGATGTACCTGCAAATTGTTGACCAGGTTTTATTATCTCTTGCCGTGAGGAGGTTGTAGATAGAATAGATTTTCCCCTACCTATTGGGATTTGGGAATGATGTCGTATTACATCTTTCTCCATTATTTTCTCTTTTCTTTTAATAGTCTCTATTTCTCTCATAATGAGTGATGTTATTGAAGAAGAAAAGGTCATCCCTCCCTCATAATTTTGTAATATGTCTTTGATTGCTTTCCTTTCATCAGTTCTTTTTAAGGGATCTGATGCAATTCTGGTAAAAATCTCCTCAAAGATATTTCGGTCACGTTTCTTCTTCATTCCCCAAATTTCTAGATCTTCATCAAAAAATTCAGGATTACTAGTCAATATCCAAAAGATCTTCGCGTACACAACATATGAGGGTGTAAAAAATCCTTTATAACCTTGTTCCCATCCTTCTGCTCGAACAATTAATAAACCTTCTGCTATCGATGTATATGGTTTTAATAAAAGTGCCTTTTCATTGGAGATAGTTGTATCATTCTCACTGGAGAATTCGTAAACTATATCTTTGATCTTTTCCATTGTGACTTTTCCTCATGTCTAGGTAATGTTTTCATTTATAATGTAAAAAAATAATTCAGTGTATTAATATAGTAAGCTAAACTATCATTTGAATAGAATTATCTCACGGTGGCCGAATACATACACATTCACAAAAGCGATTGCGGAAGAGCTTTTTAGAGAAGAAAGCGGAGATTTGCCAGTCGGAATATTTCGACCTGCAATAGGTATCACAGTAATTAATTATGACAACATTAGTAGATTTTCTAGTAAAAATTTATTAAATCTTATTTATATTTAACTATTTTCAATTGCTTCATACAATTGTGTGCAATTACAATACAAATTAATAATTTTAAAATAATGACAAACCTTGGCGCAGCCTTTGTGTAGAAATATCGCGGTTAGATAACTCTTTTTATTGCAAACGTACTTACGAGAAATAATTAAAATTCCTTTCAGTTTCACGTACCGCCAGAGAACCACTTGTCGGATGGATTGACAATATACAGGGAGGAGTAAGTTAAGCTGTGCCTCTTTTATATGGTTTTACAAGATTTATATGTTCAAATTCCGATCTCAAGACATGTTTAGTGACCGTCGATTTCACCGTAAATGCTTTAATCGTTAGCGCTTGTGACGTTTTCAACCAATGCAGGTACGTATATATGATTTATAGTTATACGTATATGATCATATATACGATGTATATGATATGTATATAGCAATTTCAATTATAACAACTTACATAAAATTTTATTTTCACTATTTTGGACATTGTCATCGGATAATGGCATCAATCCAAAAAAATTGTCGGATAATTAGACAGAATTATTTATGAGAATTTCTTAGAATAATTTGCATCATATTTATTATGCATTCATACTACATTTTAATGTTCATAAAAAATTAATATCACGTTATACTGAATATTAATAGACCAAACTTAAAAATAAAGAATCAGAATTCAATTCCTATTATAATTAAGCTATCTGAAATACTACAGATGTCCTTTTGTTCATCCAGATGTCTAAAAATGTTTAAAAATTCAACTTTTTATGGAATTACAATTCTCAATTTATTTAAACTGTTATTCAATATGGTGTAATTTACATAATTTAAAAAAACAAAGTACAAACAAACGGTACATATATGTACTTACAAATATCAACTATTTATGAGCTAATCTAAATAATATAATTACACGTGCGTGTTAATGATTTTATTATTTAAGAATTATAAATATTACAGCTTTACATCTTATCTAGTTGTTGTGCCTCTCGACGCAACAAGGAATTTTTGGGATTCGTTTCGCGTTAAGAGTTAGAACTCAAGGAGTGCAGATAGGAAATCTTCCAGGTTCAGCAATCAACACGCTAGCTAGATATCACTTACACTTATATTTCGAAGGTTTGTTACAATTGTTCTTACAGAACTCGTCCGCGTTCGACAATAATTTCCGTGTCGCGATTGACACAGTGATAATTTTGACTCTGATATTCGTGATAGTTTCGTTATAGATTTCTTTATGGATTCTCCCGTTAGGGATCTGTCTTAGATTCTCTCGATATAGATTTGTTATTAGTTCGTTAATGATTTTCCCGATTCTCCCGTTAGGGATCTGTTATAAGTTCGTTATAAATTCATCTTAGATTCTCCCGCGAGTGGCGATTAGGCGGGCGCTTTTATAGTGCCATTTGTCAGGAATTTAGGTGGGGTGATACTTCTTAATAGAACCATATTTGATTAATGCTGTGTCAGTCGTGCACGGTCTCACGGATTAATTTCTGTATCTCAGCAATCTTGCATTTCCGCTCGCCCATGGCGTGATCGTTGCTATGCCGTCGAAAATGCAAGCTTGCACTGTGGTAGCTTCTGAGCTACAACATCCCTCCCCCGTTGGAAAGAAAAACGAAGGTACAGAGTTTTTCTACTTTATGCATATATAAAATTCCCATTTTAGAAACGTGTACTATTGCTACGACTAAGGATAGATCTAGGTAATTGAAATTCATCTTCCGCGTTTACATTTAATGTTACACGTTTCACTGGCTTGCTTCGTTTTTTCTTCCAAATTATTATTCCAATTATTATTATAGCTATTATTATTAATAATGTGGTCCCGCTTGTTGCTATTGGGTAAATAAAGTGTGACGATTGAAAATTAGAGCTTTGATTTTTGTCTAGATTCTCTTTTATTTCGTCTAGTTGTTTGTTTAATTCTTTCATTTTTGAAGGATTTTGACTAATCTCTTTTAATTTTATTTCTCGTATTTCGTTTGTATTATTCTCGGAACTTATATTATCTCGTAGAAATGAGATATTATACCGAGGCAAGTATGACTCTATCTTTGCTTCATACGTTCTCTTTTGCGATTTTATTATAGTATTTTCTGTTACGAGTTTACAGTTATTTTTTAATTTAATTCTGCCAGTTTTTTCAATCGTTTCCTTTATTTCTCCGTGGTCTTTACACTGTATAGTAATTATTTGCTTATTTGCTGCTGAATATATCCACGAGTTACTTAATGCTATCCAAATGCTATGATGTGACGTTATATTTTTAATCTTGCAATCTTTATAATAATCCTTAATTTCTAAGTAAGTTTTTATTTCACAAATAGAATTTGTATCCACGCGATATATTGGATAGTTTCGTGTACACAAGTATTCGCTGTTGATTTCTATACATTTTCGCAAATCGTTATTATTAAGTATTATATATGTATGTCGTTCCGTATCGATAGCTATAAGGGGATTAACGATATCTATAAGGGTAAAAATGTTATCGTGATTTGGAGTGGGTAATGGTATTACTTTTATTATTTCATATTTTGGTAGTGAGGTTAAAGGAAATCGTAGAATGGTATAAATATTTTCAGTATCGCAATACGCGCTTATGGTCGCGGATTTTTCAATTGTTGGCCATTCTTCCTTTTTTACTCTAAATGGAAAGTAAAGTCCCTCTGGTAATTGAAAATTCGCATCTTTAAGGCCTTCTATTATTTGATCATAGGCGTTAGTCGAGGATGCATAATTCCTTTTTTTACTGTAGTTAGATATTCTAATATATCCTCGGTATCGCGTGTTAAATCTGCTAATATCGCATTGATTATTATAAAGTTTTCGTGTACTTTGTCGTTCGCTTTCTAACAATTCTGTTCTTAGAATTTTTGTTGTATTTGCGAGGAGATATTCGTTATTTTGTATCGTTTTTTCTGTCTCGTCAATGTGAGCTATAGTTGCGTGCATTACTTTAATTTGATTTTTTATTGAATGTTGCGTTACTTGTTGTGCGTCATGTAGCATCGTCAACTGTTCGTTTATTAGTTTTTCGTCATTAGCGTCCATAGTTCCAAATAATGATTTGACAACTGAGCCTATTCCGTCAATTATTCCTCTTTTCTGTATTGTTGGTTGTTTATATATAGAATTTATTCTTTTTATTAGACGGTTCGTCCTTTGATATTCTTTTTCTACAATAGCATTGAAATTTTCACATGTTTCTCTTTTCGCGACTGCTATTATCTTGCATAAATTTTCTGTTTTTTGAATATATATTTCTAGTTGTGCTAACCTTCTCGTAAACGTTGTAATATTTATTTTGATGACTAATTTCCAGGATGATTCCACTTGATGTAATTTTCCTAGTTTTTCGAAATATATTCCTGGGTGATGAGTGAAGTTTTCGATTTCATATAACGTTTTCGTTTTGTTAGGTTCTTCTGCGAGACATAATGTTGTCCACAGTATCATTCTGTAATGTGATACAAGATTCTTTGTTATTTTATTTATCTTTTTTAAAGTATTTATTTTATTATTTCCGTTTTGTGAAATTTTCATTATAAAGTTTTTTATTCTAAGAGTAGCTTAATGCTGTGCATCATTGCTCTGCGGTTATCTCGCACCTGTTCGTATTTCGCTTATGGTATTAGTTTCTATCAGTTCTTCTCGTCCTTATTTTTATCATATAGCAATTCTCTGAAGTCTACTTTTTAATTTGTCAGCGTTTTTGAGATCTCTTCTCGTTGCTGTTGCCGAGTGCGTTTTCAGTAGTCCGTTGTCTGTCGACTTGTACGGTTCGTGCGCTTTTCGGTAGTTTTGTCAATATGGTCGCTTTTTATGATTTTTATGGAAACATTTGGGGTGTCGAGGAGAATGTGCAGAATAGTTTCGAGGAGGATGGTGTCGAGGAGAATGCTACCCCTCCTCTCTTTGCGGATGCTCCCGTGGGAGATAATTTTGGGGGTCCTCCTGCGGAAAATGAAGGAGATTTCGAGGGCGCTTGCCGATACCGTCGTTTCTGCACTTCTCGTTCCCGGTGCTAATGAATTTAATGTCGAGGAATTTGAATATTTTTCCGACGGTTCCGACTCTGAATTTGAGTACGAAGGGGAGGTCTTTGTCCCGTCACGTGTTGGATTTTTTCTTTCTTCGTCTGGTGAGTTTTCTTTCTTTATTACTTTTACTTTTTCTTTATTTATTTGTACATATTTTTATAATTCTATGCGCTTATATACGCTTTAAGTCTATTCGCGTGCATAATTTCCTTCGACCCATTTTTATTGTGTAATTTACATCTGAGTTTTTTTGTAATATTTTATATGGGCCAGTTCATAGGGCGTCTAATTTTTTAGATCGTCCGCGGCGAAGCGTTTCGTCGTATAATAGAACTTTGTCCTCTACTTTGAATTTAATTTCTTTGGATTTTTTATCGTGATATTCTTTTGATTTCCGCTTTTCTTCTTTTAATCGTTCTTTGGCGATTTGATTCGTTGCTCGTAGCCTTTGTTTCAATTCTTGTGCGTAGTTGTCGAAAATATACGACAGTTTTGGTGGATGTGCTACGGCTGACGGTAGAGTAGCTGGATGTCCATATACGAATTCGAACGGTATATATCCCGTAGCTGTATGTGGCGTCGTATTGAACGTAAACATAGCATATGGTATCCATTCGTCCCAGTCCGTTTGATCTTCATTAATATAATGACGGAGGTATTCAGCTAAAGTTTGGTGTGAACGCTCGAGAGCTCCGTTACTTTCGGGGTGATAAGCGGTTGTTTGTACCTTCTCGATTTTTAATAGCTTGCATACGTCTTTAAACATTTCGCTTACAAAACTTTTTCCTTGATCGGTCAATACTTTCTCTGGAATTCCATGTTCAAATATTATTTTCGTAACAAATTCCTTGGCAATTGTTGTGGCTTCTTGATTCGATATCGGTATTGCTTTACTGAATTTCGTTAGATAATCTTGGAATGTTAATATATATATTTATTCCCTGCATTCGTTATCGTCCTACAATATCAAGTGCGCATTTTTCAAAAGGCTTATCGGGCGTGTCTGTCAGTACGAGGGGCGCCCTTGGTTTAAGCTTTAATTTATTTTTTTGACAAAAATCGCATTTAGCAATATATTTTTCCACGTCTTTAGTTATACCAGGCCAGGTATGATTCATTCGTATTCGCTTTAATGTACGTTCTATTCCTTGATGTCCATCAGTTGGAGCATCGTGATATTCGTAAAATACTTTTTGTTTTTCATCTTCGCTATAAATTCGTGGATTGTTAATTTCTTCATCTTCTTTATTAGTATTTTCTGAAATGCATACAGTGGCTGCAACGTTTCTGCTTAATGCATCGGCATTTACGTTAGTCTTTCCAGACTTGTGGATTATTTCGTAATCATATTCTTCGAGCTTTAATCTCCAGCGGATTAATCTTGATCCGGGATCGTTTACGTTAAATAACCATATCAGTGGTTTATGGTGGGTAACTATTTTAAATTTAGTTCCATATAAATATGGTCTGAAATGTTTTACTGCCCATACAATAGCAAGTAATTCTTTTTCAGTCGTATTATAATTTCGTTCGGCTCGCGATAATACGTGGCTAGCATAGATCGGGCGATTTTGACCTACCGTACCTTGAGATAATATAGCGCCGACGGCGTAATCCGATGCGTCCGTGGTGATAATGAATTCACAAATGAAGTCGGGGTATCTTAGCACGGGCGCTGTGGTTAATTTATTTTTTAGTGTTTCAAACGCATGTTGTTGTTCAGTGGTCCATATAAATTTTTCTTCTTTCTTTGTTAATTTTGTTAGAGGTCTGGCTATTTTGGAAAAGTCTTCTATAAATCTTCTATAATATCCAGCTAATCCAATAAATGATTGGATATCTTTAACTTTTTGTGGTGTGGGAAATTTTCGTACTGCTTCTAGTTTAGATGAATCGGGAGCTTTCATCTTCTGTTATCATGTGTCCTAAGGAGATTCCTTCCTTGCGCAAAAATTCGCATTTGTCGGATTGCAGTTTCAAATTGCTATCTCGTAATCTTTTTAATACTTCTATTATTCGTTTATTATGCTCTTCTAAACTCGAACCGTAAATTACTATATCGTCCAGATATACTAAGCATTTTAATCTTTGAATGCCTGTTAAAATCGTATTCATGAGTCTTTGGAATGTGGCTGGCGCGTTTTTTAACCCAAAAGGCATTCTATTAAATTCAAAATGACCATGTGGCGTAGAGAAAGCTGTGTTTTGCTTATCGCGTTCGGCCATCGGTATCTGATGATAACCTGAAGCGAGATTTAACGTAGTAAAGTATTTCGCATTCCCTAGTTGGTCTAGTATGTCGATTATATCAGGGTTGAGAAAGTTACTTTTTAAAAATAACTAGTTACAGTTACCGTTACCGAGACAAAAAGGTAACTAGTTACCGTTACTAGTTACTGATTCTCAAAAGTAACTCGTTACCGTTACAGTTACTTAAAAAGTAACGATTAGTTACTTTTTTAAAATGTTAAAACAAGATTATAGAAAAAAAGTTTAATTTTAACATGATAATTTTAAACTTAAAATTCTTAAATAAACTGTATTATGTATGAAACTACACTACTATTTAAATCTAGGATTATCTCAATAACGTATTAAATTACAAGGATTATATAGGATATAGGGTTATTTGGATTATAAAATATAAACTCGTTAAATTTTATCTATATTTTTTATTTATTTTTAGTAAAAGTTGATATTCCATTATATTATCATGTAGGCGACCTCTTGAAAGTTGACAGACAGAATTACCGATACTAAACATTCCTTTCAACTGATGCACTGCTTGATAAAGCCGTATTAAATTTAATGAATAGTTTTTTTAATTTCGGGAAATCGTTTAATAGTTCAATATCAGTCCTTTTTGACTTCAAAAATCGTTGCAGTTCTTCTTCTCCGGATTCCGAAGTTGATGTCGATTGCCGATGAAAAGTAAAAAAATCGTCGTAATCATCATTTTTACCAGAATTTGGAGAATTTTCATTTGAACGTATGCTCAGCAAATCTTCTAAGTAGCTTTCAGCTAGTTTTTTCTTTTCTCCAATTAACCAGTTAAATTTAAATTTAGGATATAGACAACTTGCGATAATTAACTCCTTCTTTTCGAATGTTGTAGAAAATCTAAAATTAAAAATTATATATTATATATTAAAATGTTTATATTTGTACAATGTTTTTTTTTACAATAATGCGAATACTTCAAATAGAATGAAAATTGTAACGCGCTATTTAAAATGAGTACAGTAATATAGATACCTATACTTCAACCAAATCGCTTTAAACTATACAAGTTTATGTTGAAAAATTTTCAGCCAATTGACCTTTTCACATTTGTAGTCCTATAATATAACTGTAACTTCCAACTTCTATATTAGTGGCTGGCATGTAACAAATTGTCACTACAATAGATATTTGATATTTGTTTATGTAGAAGCCAAGAGTTAGTCATTGCAGGACCAAAAATAAAAATGTATTAATCACCCGAATATCGAATATATACCTTCAAATATAAAAAACTTACATAGCTATTTCTAACGTGATGTCTAGTATAATTTAGAAAAAAATTTTGTAAAATCATACATTGTTGTATCTATTTTAAATAGTGCTCAGTTCTATTCTGTTGAAATATACGTATTATTATAAAAAATTTATGTAGGTATATTTCTGTAGTTTATAACATATAAACCAATTAATAAATTACCTTCGATTTAAACCTTCCTGAATGGCTGTGATTAATGGATTACAATGTGTCATTTTATTCGTGTTCGTAATATTGTCTAGTTTTTCTTGTAAACTATGCAAGACAGGCAACAGCTATCCCATATACATTCCCATGTCGTCTTGTAAAATGTCGAGTGCCTTTGCCAAAGGTTCCATTACCTAGTCCAAGAAAATAAAAAAATACACTTTTTATCGTTTGTAGTTTATACACATATATCATGTATTTTGTTTAATTATTTATTTTGTTAAATCATGTGTGCATGTAATTTACCTGACAATACTCATCTAAAAATTTTATTTCATCATTTGTCAGTCTCGGTAAGTTACAATAATCCAAACATTGATTTACTTTTTCTGGGCCGTCTTTCAAAAGAGTCATCAATTGGCATACAGCATCAAAAGTAGAATTCCATCTATTATTTATAATAATAAAAATTAATAAATTTTGTTTTTATATTATATATATTCTGTGTATATGTGTGTAATGTGTGAATGTGTCTGTATAAATAGTTAAAACAATATATATTTTAAGAAATATTAAAATATTTATTAACATAAAATAAAGACAAAAAAGTGTAATAAAAATTCTTTTTACCTAGTAACAACGGGGGTTTTCAAATAAATGCCACAAATATCTTTAATTTTGTCAGATATTTGAGTCGATTGATTCTGCTTGTTCCATAATTTCGTTAATTTGGCAAATGTTGGTCTATACTTCTTTTTATATAAAGCACTTTCCAAAGCTTTTTCGGAGTCTTTGACTGCAACAAGGCTAAGCGTGTGGCTAACACACCTATGGTGTGGTGGAAGAGTAATGAAATCTTCTGCGTCTAAATCTTGCATTTCATCAGTGATTAATAAATCACTCAAATTATGGGATTCCATGTCAACAATCTCGTCGTCATCATTTTCAATATTTTCATCTCTTGCAAAATCTCTAAAAAAAAATTTTTTAATTTCATTATAAATTAAAAAATTTAATGCGTTATTTAATATACATATATATGAATCAAGAAAATATTGTATAAGATATCATATAAAATAATATTAATTTACCCAAATGCTTTAACAAAGTTTGAGCCATTATCTGTTGTTACACAACATACTTTATTCTGTTGTAACGTTTCTACCGTGCTTGCCACGGATGGGCTCGTCGGAACCCAGGGTTCGGGAGCGCGGCGAGTGCGCCTACGCTACGCGTGGTTCTGCGGATGGTCAGTGTAGCGGTCGTCGAGTGTCGCGGTGTTTTCGCCGTTCAGGCCGGTGGCGGAAAGCTGAACGCTGGCCGAAACCAAGCTGCGGAGAGGCTGCACCGTCTCCGTCGGCTGCGGGAATCGGGATGCCGAATGCTGGCCGAGACCAAGCTGCGGAGAGGCTGCACCGTCTCCGTCGGCTGCGGGAATCGGGATGCCGAATGCTGGCTGAGACCAAGCTGCGGAGAGGCTGCACCGTCTCCGTCGGCTACGGGAATCGGGATGCCGAATGCTGGCCGAGACCAAGCTGCGGAGAGGCTGCACCGTCTCCGTCGGCTGCGGGAATCGGGATGCCGAATGCTGGCCGAGACCAAGCTGCGGAGAGGCTGCACCGTCTCCGTCGGCTACGGGAATCGGGATGCCGAATGCTGGCCAAAACCAAGCTGCGGAGAGGCTGCACCGTCTCCGTCGGCTGCGGGAATCGGGATGCCGAATGCTGGCCGAGACCAAGCTGCGGAGAGGCTGCACCGTCTCCGTCGGCTGCGGGAATCGGGATGTAGGTGTAGGATCGCTAGGAGTCCTCGGACGTTCCTGAGGCCGGTATCTGGAAGGATCGCGGGTCAGGAACTGGTCCTGGCTCTCTATGCGAGCCGGCTTATATACCGGTTTGGCGACCTCTTCCACGCGACGGTTCGTGGTGGGGTCGCATATCCTCGTGGGTTTCGCGCACGCCGTGTCCCCGTGTTGGGCGGATGGTCGGCCCGGGACTTTGGTGACGACACTTTACAGTGTCGTCACATCACCCCCCCCGTTAGGGGTGACGCGCGGCGGGAGCCGTCTTACGGCTCGTGGTTTTCCCCGCCTATCAAATCGGATGATCCACCGGCCGGTTGCGGTGGTGGCGAAGTATTTCCGCCGTATACAGGCGGCGTGGAACGGGACCTCCACCATTGTCCCGTCCCCCACCTGCACCCGTACTGGTGGTGTGCCTTCCACATTCGCCGAGAGGGTGCCTTGCGGTGGTGTTGCGGGTGGCTGTGCCCGAGCCCTCGTCTGTGCCGGTGGTTTCCCGGGGCGGGGATGTTGTCCGGTGGTGGAGTCCGGTCTCAGAGGCTCCACCCTCGCGCTGGGCGCGATGTGCGCGGTTGGTACTGCCCGGCGGGGGTCAAACCTGTCACGCGGCTGCCCGTGCGTCATGGCCGCTAGGGTTGGTTGTCAGTGTTCACCAACCGGATCCGTTCGGGCGGCCATCGGCCCCGGTCGGATAATCGGCCCCAGCCCTGTGCGGGCCGCTGCTCGGATGACTGGAGCAGCTTCCTGCGCCCCCGGTTGCGTCACTGGCCGCGACGGTAGCGGCGCGGGGTTCCTTCGAGGCCCGTGGGCCCTTGTCTTCACCTCTCGGCCCCCTGTGGCTGGTGGACGCGGGGGCGTAGCCCTTCGCGGTCTTGGCGGTCGGGCTTTTTCTCCTGGCCGCCTATGGTGCCGGGGTGGTGGTGGCGGTGGCGTGGCGAGCCAGATCGCTCGTCGGCGCTGGTCTGCGTCCGACCGCTGTATAGAAGTGCCCCTACGGGGCACTGTGCTTCGTCCTGGAGGCGGTGTGGGTGCGGCCGTGGGTGGTGGTCGGCGCTTCCAGCACCCGTCGTCCTCCTCGCTCGAGGAGCTGGAGATTATTCCGAATAGTGCTTCTACTGCGTCCTTCCTGGAGCACATGGTAGAAACCGTAGTGCCTGCTCCGCGTAACGCTGCGCTTTATATACCCGTCCATGTGGCTGGTGTGGTGGGGTGTGTCCGATGGTGGGGCAGTGCCGCGGTGGGGCGGCTGCTCAGGGTGGGGTAGTCCCTTGTCCACCGGGTGTCCCCGTTATCTAGTTCTCCTGTTTCTCGCCCGCCATCCGGCGCTTGTTCTCGCTTTCGTCCTTGCCTGTGTCCGCGGTATCGGACTTTAGGTCACGGACGTGTATGTGGCGATGCCGCTTCCCCTGTTCGTCTTGTAGGTCGACGATGACGGGTGAGATGATTCTCCGCACCGATGTACTTCGGGGCTAGCTTGGCGTTGAACGCTTCTTCCTTGTTTGACAATGGACGGTCTCTTTTCCACACCACGTCTCCTATCTGTGGTCTCCACTCCCGCCGTCGGAGATTATAGTGCCTTTCCTGCTTCTGGAAGGCCCGAGCCAGGTGAATGCGTGCCACTTCGTAAGCTTCCTTGAGCCGGCGGTGACGCTCATCCGGCGTGGTGGGTATATCGGGCCGCCTATCTTCGGGATCGGGGCGCGCCAGCTCTCGCCCATGTACTAGAAAGGCGGGCGTGTACCCGGTTGATGCGTGCTGTGCCGTATTTATGGCAAATTGCAGCATCTCTAGTTGCTCGTCCCAGTCCTTGTGTCGGTCCCCCACATATTGTGCGACCATGGTCTTGATGGTTCGATTTGCCCGTTCCACCGGGTTGCACTGAGGGGTATATACGGGCGAGGTTCGGTGGTCGATTCCGAACGACGCGAGGAGTTGCCGGAATTGGCGGAACGTGAATTGGGTGCCGTTATCCGATGTCACCTGGGTGGGGCATCCGTGCCGGAAGATGATTCTTTTTACTACCTCTTTGGCGAGGATTGTGGCTGTGGCCCGGCGGAGGGGCATCATCTCCACCCATTTACTGAACCGGTCTTGGGCCGTGAGTAGCCAAGTGTGGCCGCGTGTTGATCTCGGCAGCGGCCCGATCAGGTCTATCGATACTTGTTGCCACGGTGCACTTGTCGGTGTAGCGTGCATGTGTCCCGCCGGTCGTTGTTGCTGGACCTTGTGTGCGAGACAGGAGGAGCATCGGCGCACATACTGGGTGACGTCTCTAAACATCCGTGGCCAGTAATATAGCCGGGCTATCCGTGCTATGGTCTTGGCGACCCCTAGGTGGCCTGCTGACGGGGCGTCGTGTAATCTTTGCAGCACTTTTTTCCGCTCATCCTGCGGGACGCATTCCTTCCACTGCTCCTCGGGAGGGGTGTCCCGGAAGTCTAATTCGTGAAGTACGTGGCGGTATAGTTTACCGTCTCTCACTGTGTAATCCGGTGCTATTTCTGGCTGCGTTTGTGCTCGCTCGATCATACGTGTATACCATGGGCAGTTGGTAATGGCACCGATCCTGGGTTCGCGGGACAGGGCGTCTGCCACGTGGTTCTGGTTTCCCCGTCGGTACTGGATGTCGAAATCAAATTGTTGCAATTCGAACAGCCATCTTCCCAATTTGCCCGTCGGGGTGTCTAGCTGTTGCAGCCACTTTAGGGCCTGGTGGTCGGTGAGGACGGTAAAGTGGTATCCTTCCAGATAACCGCGCATCCGGCGTATCCCCCAGACAACCGCGAGGCACTCTAGTTCCGTTGCATTGTAATTTCGCTCCGCTTTTTCTAGGGTCCGGCTTGCGTAGGCGATGACTCTTTCTCCTTGTCCCGTGTCCTGGGTTAGTACGGCTCCTAAGCCGTCCTGGCTGGCATCGGTTTGTAGCACGAATGGCCGTTCGAAGTCGGGGCAAGCCAAGACGGGTGCCGATGTCAGGGCTTGCTTGAGTTCGTTGAACGCCCTTTGCTCTTTGTCCTCCCATTTCCACTTCGCACTTTTTGTCGTTAGTGCGGTCAGTGGGGCTGCTATGGCGGAGAAGTTCGGTATGAATCTTCTATACCACGAGGCTACGCCCAGGAATTGTCTGACTCGGCGCACTGTGGTCGGTATCGGCCACTCCGTGATCGCGCTGACCTTCTCTGGGTCCGTGTGTATGCCCTGTTGGTCAATTATATGGCCGAGGTATCGGAGACTTGGTCGGCAGAAGTGGCACTTCTCTGGGTTTAACCGTAGCTTGGCCTCTCTCAATCGCCGGAATACCTCGCCCAGATGTTGGAGGTGCTCGTCAAAGGTGCGGCTGGCCACGACAATGTCGTCTAAATAGACTAGTATGTTGGGCTCTAGTTCTGGTCCCAGAACTGAGTCCAGCAGTCTCTGGAAGGTCGCGGGGACGGAGTGCAGCCCGAACGGCATGACTGTAAACTGGTACAGTCCTTTTCCGGGTACGGTGAACGCGGTCGTCGGTCGGCTATCGGTGGTGAGTGGGACCTGCCAGTACCCGCTTTTTAAATCGAGGGTGGACAAATACTTGGCTCCGCGTAATTTGTCCAGTGTGGCCGCTATGTGGGGCAGCGGGTATGCGTCCTTTTCCGAGGCCGCGTTGAGCCGGCGAAAGTCAACGCAGAATCGGTACTTTCCGTCTTTTTTCCGTACTATGACTACTGGTGAGCTCCACGGGCTCTCTGACGGTTCGATGACGCCATCCCCGAGCATTTTTTCGACTTCTTGGTCGATTATTGCTTGCATGGCCGGGTTTCTGGGGCGGTACCGTTGTTTGATAGGTGTGCTGGATTTTAGCCTGATATGATGTTGTGCGCGATCGGTCGGTCCGTGTATTGACTCAAATCGCGGTAACTCGGTTGTGAGGAACTCCCGGAGTCGGGTGGCTTCGTTGGTAGATCGCTGGGAGAGGCCCTGGATGCACCCGCTGTATGATCCGGGTGTTTTTGTGGCTCCGCGCGGTGGTGGTAGCAACGGGATTCGTAGCTTGGCCCACAGGTCTGCTCCGATCAGCACTTTGCTTTCTAGCGAGGGGAGGACGGTAAAGCGATGTCTGTATGTTCGGCCCCCGACGCGGAGGGGCAGGTACATGGTCTCTGTAATGGGGACCCTTGTTCCCTCCGCCAGGTGTATGTACTCCCCGGTGGGTGTGGTTTGGCGTAGTTTTGAATCGAATAACTGGGCTGTTTCCTCATTGAGGAATGATAGCTCGGAGCCGGAGTCGAGCAGGGCCTGTAGCTCGTGTCCTTGTATTCGAATTTGTATATGCGGGCGCGGTGTATATTTTATTCGGGGCTGGGCTGGACGGCGGCCGCCACGTCCCCGGCCCGTTTGGCGTTTCCCGCCGGTGGATGACAGTCCCTCGTCAGTACGCCATCTTTGCCGCATCGTGAGCAAAATTTCTTTGGCGGTCGTTTACAGTCCCGTCTTGTGTGGCCTCTTTGTTTGCATCGCCAGCAGCATTCGTCCCGGTTATATGCTGTGGCGGCTACTATCGGCTTTGGGTCTGGTTTGGCATTGCCCGCGCGGTTTTTTCGTCGGCGTGAGATTTGTTCGTACTGGGCCGCTTTCTTCATTATTTCGGCCATTGATGTGTCCTCGGCTAGGGGGATGTATAGCTGATAGTCCGGGTCCATGTTCTCGTAGACCTGCTTGACTTGTTCCCTTTCGGAGTATCCCCCGGCTCTCCGTATCATGGTCAGGATCTCCGTGGAGTATGCCTGAAAGGCTTCCCCCTGCCGTTGACTGCGGGCTTGTATCTCTCGGCGCAGGTGAGCTTGGTACCCTGGGGGCAGGAAATGGGTCCGCACATCTTCCTCAAATTCGTTCCATGCGGCCCATCTTGCTTGGTTGTTTCGGTACCATAGCAGCGCGTTGCCCCGGAGGCACTCCGGCAGTCCCAGTAGCAGATGATTGTGATCGAGGCCGTATCCTGCTCGTAGCTCCTCGATTCTTTCCAGGAACGTCAGGGGGTCTGTGCCATCAAAGTGGAGGCCCCATTTGCGCATTTGGTTAATCAGCTTGATTCTCTCCATAGTATTGAGAGCGATCGGTGTCCTGGGCGAGCGCGTGTCCTCGGATTCCTCCATTTCGTCGTTTTCGGACTCTTGTCTTTCGTGGTCCGCCTCTTGTTCCGGTGGCTCTCCTTCCCTTCTGGCCTCCGGGTGAGTGGCCACGTATTCGCGTAGTCTCCGTCTGAGCAGGTCTAGGTGTGCGGTCGGGTCAATCCCGTACGGATGATTCACTGTTCGGGCGCCATGTAACGTTTCTACCGTGCTTGCCACGGATGGGCTCGTCGGAACCCGGGTTCGGGAGCGCGGCGAGTGCGCCTACGCTACGCGTGGTTCTGCGGATGGTCAGTGTAGCGGTCGTCGAGTGTCGCGGTGTTTTCGCCGTTCGGGCCGGTGGCGGAAAGCTGAACGCTGGCCGAAACCAAGCTGCGGAGAGGCTGCACCGTCTCCGTTGGCTACGGGAATCGGGATGCCGAATGCTGACCAAAACCAAGCTGCGGAGAGGCTGCACCGTCTCCGTCGGCTGCGGGAATCGGGATGCCGAATGCTGGCCGAGACCAAGCTGCGGAGAGGCTGCACCGTCTCCGTCGGCTGCGGGAATCGGGATGCCGAATGCTGGCCGAGACCAAGCTGCGGAGAGGCTGCACCGTCTCCGTCGGCTGCGGGAATCGGGATGCCGAATGCTGGCCGAGACCAAGCTGCGGAGAGGCTGCACCGTCTCCGTCGGCTGCGGGAATCGGGATGCCGAATGCTGGCCGAGACCAAGCTGCGGAGAGGCTGCACCGTCTCCGTCGGCTACGGGAATCGGGATGCCGAATGCTGGCCAAAACCAAGCTGCGGAGAGGCTGCACCGTCTCCGTCGGCTGCGGGAATCGGGATGCCGAATGCTTGCCGAGACCAAGCTGCGGAGAGGCTGCACCGTCTCCGTCGGCTGCGGGAATCGGGATGTAGGTGTAGGATCGCTAGGAGTCCTCGGACGTTCCTGAGGCCGGTATCTGGAAGGATCGCGGGTCAGGAACTGGTCCTGGCTCTCTATGCGAGCCGGCTTATATACCGGTTTGGCGACCCCTTCCACGCGACGGTTCGTGGTGGGGTCGCATATCCTCGTGGGTTTCGCGCACGCCGTGTCCCCGTGTTGGGCGGATGGTCGGCCCGGGACTTTGGTGACGACACTTTACAGTGTCGTCACACTGTATATGATATTCCAAAAACACGGAATTAATTTCTTTTGCCAAAACATCAAATGTATGCCGTCCTTTCATTCTACGGCAAGCCAGTGCAGCTGATTCCCTTTTTAAAGTTCCTGGATTAATCCAATGAATTGTTATTCCTAAATAACTTCTATAAAAAATTAGAGATTTAATTTAATTATAATAAAGTAATAACGTAAAGAACTGAAAATATACCTCCATAAAAAATAAAATACTAATACGAAAATATTAATGTAGAAATTAAATAAAGTATCAAGATAATATCTACTATCTACCTCTTTGCTTTACTCCATAAGTCTGCTGTTGACATAGTTTCTATTTTGGCCAATTCATTTTCAAGAGCAGTTTTCATGTCAAAATATAATTGACAAAATTTTTCTCTTAACGTCTTTCTGCACATTATTCGAAATGATGAAGGCAATCCAATTTTAACCAAATCAATAAAAGCAGGACTCTCTACAACTGTGAGGGGCTGAATATTTTCAATAACAAATCGCAATATAGCACCATCTAATTTTTTTTGAGTAATTCCAGATATTCCAGAACCCCATTTTTGTAATACACATTGTCTTTTTGTAACACTATTATCGGAGATATCTTCATTTTCTTTTTGACGTTTGTTATTTGCAAGTTTAAATTTGGCTTCGTCTATTTTTTTCAAGTAACGTGGATGTTTTACCTATTAAATTAACATGTAGAAATCAGAAATAAAATAACGTGATGTTGTATGTAATAGGTAGATCAGGTAAATGATAATGTTATAATATGTATAGGGTAAGGTGGTATAATAATAAGGTAGAAAATAATACAATCCAATGCTACTAAAAATTATGGAAAAGCCTTGTTCGATGCGCGGAGTAGTTTTCACGCCGAACTGAATTTGCGGTAAAGCGTTGAAAGCAAGATATTGGCAAGTGAATAATGCACCGTTTTGTTTAAATCTGTGCCACTCCAGTGGCACCGTTTATTTTAACCAAAACTCTTTGCGCTCACCGGATGCGTGGCGATCATGACGCAGAAAGATATGCGCTGCTCTAATGAGCTGAAGATCCGAGTTCAAATCCAACCGAAAATCAACGGTTTTTACTTGATCGCCACCTCTCGGAAGGGTTAATGGCAACTCGCCGAGAGTGTATCTCTAAGAAACCAGAAGGGAGGCCTCGGATTTTATGCAGGCCGAATTTCAGGAGGCCATGGCTTGATCTTGAGCTATATAATGCCGTTGAAAAAGAAGAGAAATTCGATAAATTTCTCGAAAAAAGCGATTTGAACTCGGATCTTCAGCTCATTAGAGCAGCGCATATCTTTCTGCGTCACGATCACCATGCATCCGGCGAGCGCAACGAGTTTTGCCTAAAATAAACGGTGCCACTGGAGTGGCAAAGATTAAAAAAAAACGGTGCATTATTCACTTGCCAATATCTTACTTTCAACGCTTTACGCTCTAGCGCGGGAAGATGCGCTGGATCGTCACGGTCCACTTGGCCACGTCTTGCAGAATCGCCAATGGTTAAGTTAATGGAACGGCGGACGGGCGATAATCACACACGCACGTGTCTAAAATTCGCGAGGATGTGATCCCTTGCGCTCACACAATAACTTGCGTTGTTAAGCTCCGCGATATTTGCTTCGGATGCACCGAGTAAAGTTATCGATTTCGCTCGCACCTACTGGTTCGAAAAGCACAGAGTGTTCCCAAGAGAGGACACGCTCGGCGGCTAAGCGGAGGCGCGCGGGTACATCAGAGCAGCCCGCGCAGATGTCGGAGCGTTCCTCAGAAACATCGGAGCACACCCCGGAAACGGCTCTGCGCAGTCTCATGGACGAGCTGAAAGAGATGCGTGAGGAGCGAGAGCGCATGCGGGAACGGTTCGAGGAGACGCTGCGCTTGCGAGATGTCGAACTGCTGCGTTTTCAAACCCAGATAAGTAGTTCCAAGAATATTTCTTCCGGGAATAATGCACGTGGTGCGGCTTTCGCGTTCGAACCAGCACGCGAGACGCGAGTGCATAATATTTCGACCGAGAACAATGTGCGTGGCACGAGTTTCATGTTTGGTCCGGCGCGCGCGACGGAAACTAATATCTTTTCGTCCGGAAATCTGGAACGAGGCGCGGCTTTTGCGTTCGGACGGGCGCGCGAGGCGGGAGATACGGGAAGTGCGTTCGGACGGGCGCGTGAGACGGGGGATACGAGGGGCGGCTTAGGCTACAAGCTGAAGCCGGACACGTATGACGGATCCGTCTCGCTGCGAGAATTTCTCGCGCAATTCAATTTGATCGCGAGTGCGAGTCGCTGGGATGACGCGTCGAAGACCGTCGCGCTGGCTTCTTGCCTCAGGGGAGAGACTCGCGCTGTTCTCGAGTCGGTGGAAAATCTCTATGATCTAAGTTTTGCGGAGCTCATTGCAAAACTCGAGTTGCGTTTCGGAGAGGGGGATCTCTCTCAGAATTATTATTCGCGTTTCACCAATCGTAAACAGAAATTCGGGGAGGATTTTGCCGCGTTGGGCTCCGATTTGGAAAGGCTGTCGCGCCTGGCTTATCCCGAATGCACCTACGCCGTGCGGGATAAGATTGCCTGTGCGCAGTTTGTGTCCGCTATTTTCGATGGATTCGTTAAAAGAACTCTCCAGTTGGAGGGAATTACCTCTCTGAAAATCGCGGTGGAGAGAGCAAAAGCGGTTAAAGCCATTCAGGGCGAGAGCTTTGCGGAAAGAAGCAAAGTTGGGAGGTTCTTTAATAAAAATGGGAGAACGAACGGAAAGACGAATTCTTTCGAGGAGGAACGAAAAGATAAAGGGGATGCAAAGGAGACGGAAAAGAAAAAAATTTATAAAAATAAGCCAAAGGAATGCTGGCTTTGTGGGAGGCAGGGACATTTTCGAAACGAGTGTCCGAATAAGAAGGAAAACACGGATTAGTTGACCTCGGCGGGGAGAGGTCAACTTGCGTAAAAGGGTCCCCGAAAGTTCAGAATTTTTCCGTTAGTAGAATAAATAAAGTTAAGAAAGACTTTTGTTACATTGATTTGCTTAATAATAAAGAATGCATTTTTAAAATAGATACGGGCTCGGATGTTTCTTTAGTTAGTAGGAAATTTGTTCGTGTGGGGGAACAGAGATTTCCGGTAGTCGGTCGGAAATTTAGATACCCCACAGGGGAGGATGTTTCCGTCGATTTTGAAATTCGCGCGAAAGTGGAACTTGGAAAAAATTTATTGGAACTCCCAATGTTAGTTTCCGAAATCACAGATGATTGTCTTCTGGGGGTGGATTTTCTCCAGAAGACTGACTTTATTAAAGTCTGTGATTCTTTTTTCGGGGCACCTTCGGTTATTCGGAGAATTGCTAAATCGGGAGACTTTGAGGAGTTTCCTCCCATTTTGGAGGAATTTCTTTTTAAGAATTCAGAGAATCTTACTGAGATTCAACGAGAAAATTTTCGTGAATTTGCTTTCGAATATCGGGATGTATTTTCGGAAGAAATTGTCGCCGGAAATTGCGATGTAGTTCGGCATGTAATTAATGTTGTAGATTCTCTCCCAATTAAACAGGTAGCACGCAGAATCCCTTTTCATAAGAGAGAGGAAGTCAATAAGATAAAGAAAAGGAAATGAAGGAACAAGGAGTCATCGAACCTTCACAAAGTCCCTGGATCTCTCCTGCAGTTTTGGTAAAGAAAAAAGATGGATCGATTAGATTCTGCGTGGATTATAGGAAACTAAACGATGTAACATTGAAAGACTCCTTTCCTTTACCACGAATAGACGATATTCTCGACCAATTAGCAGGTAACACTTGGTTTTCTACTCTCGACCTTAAAAGCGGATATTGGCAAGTGAAAATACATCCCGAAGATAGAGAAAAGACTGCCTTTTCTATCGGAAATGGTCTTTGGCAGTTCACTGTGATGCCATTCGGACTGTGTAACGCCCCCGCGACTTTTCAACGTCTGATGGAAAATGTCCTTCATGGTTCATTATTTAAAATCTGTTTAGTTTATCTTGACGACGTAATTATTTTTGGAAAGAATTTTGATGAAATGGTGGAAAATTTAAAAAAAGTTTTTCTTCGATTACGCACTGCTAATTTGAAAATCAATCCTAAGAAATGTGTCCTTTTTGAGAGAAACGTAAAATATTTAGGACATGTAGTTTCTTCCGAGGGCGTTACTACAGATCCCGAAAAGATTTCTGCAGTAAGAGACTGGCCTGTCCCTCACACGAAGAAGCAATTGAGGAGTTTTCTCGGGTTTTGCTCCTATTATAGGAAATTTATTAGAGGATTTTCTTCAATAGCTAAACCTTTATTTACTCTTACAGAAGATAAAATAAAATTTTTATGGGAAGAAAATTGCCAAAAGGCTTTTGAAAAATTAAAATTTGCATTATCATCTTCCCCTATTCTTTCTTTTCCTGATGGGGAGGGAGAATTTATTGTTGACACGGATGCTTCTAGTGTTGGGATTGGTGCAGTCCTTTCTCAAAGACAGGCGGGAAAAGAAAAAGTAATCGCTTATTATAGCCGTGTTTTAAATCGGGCAGAGAGGAATTATTGTGTGACGCGCCGCGAACTTTTAGCGATTGTCGACTCTTTGAAATCTTTTCGTCACTACCTTTTGGGGCGGAAATTTTTTATTCGTACGGATCATGTCTCCTTGAAGTGGTTAATGTCCTTTAAGGATTTAGAGGGACAATTGGCTCGTTGGTAGGAGAGGCTCCAACAGTTTGAATTTTCTGTGGTTCATCGTAAAGGCATTTCTCACAAGAACGCCGACGGTTTATCGAGGCGACTTTGGGAGACAGAAAATTGTCAATATTGTGCAAAGGTGGAAAGAAGATCTTCTGAGAAGCGAGAGGAAACTGTTGCTCGGATCTCTTTGGAAACTGAAAGTCTGGAGCTCTGGCGGAAGGAGCAAAGACAGGATCCGGAGATTTCTTTTATTTTACGAGCAAAGGAGGTAGGTGTTCGTCCCTCTCGTTCTGAAATAATGTCAAGAGATATTTCTTCTCAGATTTATTGGTCATATTGGGATGCCCTTCTTATTAAAAATGGTATTCTATATAAAAAGTGGGAATCTCCTAATTTAAAATCTATCTGTTTTCAGTTGGTGGTTCCTTGTAATCAAGTAGCAAGAATTTTGAGGGAAGCTCATGATTCTCTTTCCGGAGGGCATTTTGGAGTTAACAAAACTTTAAGTAAAATCCGTCGACGTTTCTTTTGGGCTACCTGTAAGCGCGACGTAGAAGATTGGTGCAGGTCTTGTCATGTCTGTATAGCCAAGAGGGGTCCCTCGAATAAAGGGAAATCTCCTCTTCAAATTTATAACGTGGGTACTCCTTTTCAGAGAGTTCAGATGGACATACTTGGCCCCCTTCCGAGAACTTCTTCTGGAAACAGATATTTGCTCGTGGTTGTTGATTGTTTCACTAAATGGGTGGAAGCATTCTCAGTAAAAAATATTAGAACGAGGACCATCGCCGAAATCTTTGTTAATGAAGTCATCTCCCGACATGGAGTACCTTCGGAAATTCATACTGACCAAGGAAGGAATTTTGAGTCCAAATTGTTTCGGAAATTGATGGACCTTCTTGGAATCAAGAGAACTAGGACTACTCCTTTGCATCCTCAGTTAGATGGCCAAGTTGAACGTCAACACCAGACCATAACGAATTTTTTGGCGAAATACATTAGTGAAAATCAAAAAGACTGGGATAAATGGATCCCTATGTTTCTCCGAGAGGGTTCCGATAGCGCACGGTGCGATAGCACACATCCCGGTAGCACACATAAAATTTAACTCATTTCCCGATAGCTCACATCGCGATAGCACACGTCCCGATATCGCACAAGATAAAAAACACATTTTCCCGATAGCGCACAAAGAAAGAAACATGTTATCCCGATAGCACACATTCCCGAATACCTTTTATCCCGATAGCGCACATCCCGATAGCGCACGTCCCGATAGCGCACATCCCGATAGCGCACGTCCCGATAGCGCACATCCCGATAGAGACCGAGCCAAACAACCCCCGTTAACCGGGGTGTCCAGATCGCAAAGATCGAGACGTAGGGATCCGCCACGAGAACCAACGGACTCGGCAGCACCGGGCACGCGTAGGGACCATGCTAGGCGATTCCCGTCAACCGGGATGTCCAGGTTGCGAAGATCACAACACAGAGGTGCGCCACGAGAACTAACGGGTTCGGCGACACCGGGGCACGCGTAGGGACCGTACCAGGTGACCCCCGTTAACCGGGGTGTCCAGGTCGCGAAGATCACGACACAGAGGTGCGCTACGAGAACTAACGGGTTCGGCGACACCAAGGCTCGCGTAGGGACTGTTCCAGGCCACCCCCGTCAACCGGGGTGTCCAGGTCGCGAAAATCGCGACGTAGGGATCCGCCGTAGGGAAAACGCGCAAAATTTAAGTTGTTAACCTATGTGGAAGTAGTGAGGTTGGATAATACGCTTGAGCGGGGTGCAGGGGGAGGGCTTCGCCCTCCCCCTGCAACCCCGCGGAAAAATTATAACATAACTAGAGAGCCCCACATTCAACAACGTGGAAATGAACAGCGTGGACTTAGTTTTGTATGAAAAACAGAAGAAAATTAAGTGCGGTGTCGAATCGTGCGGTTGACGGGGATCGCCTGGCATGGTCCCTACGCGTGTCCCGGTGCCGCAGAACCCGTTGGTTCTCGTGGCGCACCTCTGTGTCGTGATCTTCGCGACCTGGACACCCCGGTTGACGGGGGTCACCTAGCACGGTCCCTACGTGTGCCTCGGTGCCGCCGAACCCGTTTGTTCTCGTGGCGGATCTCTACGTCGCGATCTTTGCGACCTGGACACCCTGGTTAACAGGAGTCGCCTGGCACGGTCCCTACGCGTGCCCCGCTGCCGCCGAACCCGATAGTTCTCGTGGCGCACCTCTGTGTCGTGATCTTCACGACCCGGACATCCCGGTTGACGGGAATCGCCTAGCATGGTTCCTACGCGTGCCCCGGTGCTGCCGAGCCCGTTGGTTCTCGTGGCGGATCCCTATGTCTCGATCTTTGCGACCTGGACACCCCGGTTAACGGGGGTCGCTTGGCTCGGTCTCTATCGGGATGTGCGCTATCGGGACGTGCGCTATCGGGACGTGCGCTATCGGGATGTGCGCTATCGGGATAAAGGGTATTCGTGAATGTGTGCTATCGGGATAACATGTTTCTTTCTTTGTGCGCTATCGGGAAAATGTGTTTTTTATCTTGTGCAATATCGGGACGTGTGCTATCGGGATGTGAGCTATCGGGAAATGAGTTAAATTTTATGTGTGCTACCGGGATGTGTGCTATCGCACCGTGCGCTATCGGGACCCTCCCGTTTCTCCTTGCCTATAGATCATCTAAACATGAGACCACAGGTCTTACCCCGGCAGAGTCGTATTTTGCAAGAGATCTTAGGCTTCCTCTAGACCTGTTACAGGGAAATTTCCCAGGATTTTCGGGGGAAGAATTCCAGTCCTCTGGAAATTACGTCCAAGGCTTAAGAGAAAAATTAGGTAAAATTCATTCTGAAGTGAGACAGAAGATGTTACTTAAATCTTCAAAAACTAAAACCTGGTACGACAAGGGGGCCAGGTCAATTTCTTTCAAGGAAGGACAGAAGACTTGGTTCTTTAATCCCCAAAGGAAAAGAGGAAGGGCTCCCAAACTTCAGAGTAATTGGGAGGGCCCTTATTCGATTATCAAGAAGCTTAGCGATGTGGTTTTCTGCATACAAAGAACTCCCCACAGTAGGAAAAAAGTTGTACATGCGGATAGGCTAGCTCCTTTCATAGAGAGACATATGGTTTAGGCCTGGTTGTAGGGAGCCTAGCGGAGCCCAAAAGGGGGGGAAGGGAAATAATTTTCTTATATTAATGTTTGCAGTGTTTACGCGTTTCGTTTTGTTTTCCAGTTTGCCCGAGAAAGGAAGACCAGGAGGGGAGTTCGGGAGGTGGCTGCGGACGAGGACCAACTCCGAGTCGGGTACCGGCCGGATTAGCCCTTCGCACTTCCTTCGAGGGAAAAATTAATTTTAATTTTTAAGAAGACCGCCTTTCCTGCGGTTTTTGATCCGTGGTTTTCCGCGGGACTGTGGGTGAATGCCAAGGCGGAGGCTTGGGGAGTCCGTAGGGCGTAGGGTCCATGGAGAGTCACATCTTTCCCTTGCCTGAAGAACGAAGTGAGAAGCTCGCAAGTCTGAAGAGCCAAGCGCTCAAGGCTCAAGATGGAAGAGGAGCACGGGTGGCGAACCAGGCTGAAGAGTGCCTAGCAGGGATGCAGCCCGGTAACTCGAGAGCTTCGCATCGGGGAGGGCAGGAAGGCATCGGGGAATTAAAATCCCAGGAAAAGCTGCAAACTGCCTCCTTGATTGTCGGGACGACAATCTGGAAGAGGGAGGGCAGTGTTGCGAGTTGCGGCCGCCCGGTATACTCCTCGGCCGCGCGAGTCTGAATCGGCCGTGAAGTTCGCAAGATCCGAACATGAGGACGAAGAGCCACGGTTGCTAGGGCGCTTGTTGTAAAACAAGCTGCCTGTCAGATTTACGCTGGACTCCGTTCGTGGAGGTTGCGTTCCGGTACTTGTAAACGATTCTTTAATAATAAAGTTGGTGTTACTCTTTACTGACGGACTCTTTCCTTTCTTCCGCGCGAGTCGTGTGCGTGTGTGAGAGAGTGAGTGTTCTCTTACGCGAAGGTGCGAGTTGTAGCGCCGACGCGGCTCGTCGGCGGAGGCGCAACAATATTAAAGAAAGAAATTGACAGAAAATACAGAAATAACTATATTATTAATTCTTAATTCATTAATTAAGGATCGTTAATCTAGTCATGCTTTTGCATGTCATGCTTTTTATACATACTATTCTATGTTGCACATTTGATTCAACGTAGAACATAGGGTAGAATTGTTTAAATTTCTTGGAAATCTAAAAAACTAAAAAAAATAAAATTTTTTTTTTGTAATTTTGATTAATTAATATCATATATTATCTAGTTCAAATTCTTATCTAATTATATTAATATCTAGTTTTATTTTATATATGTATTATATATGTCTCAAATAACTCAATCTTAAGGGGGTAGTACAGTCTAGCGGCCGAAAATGAGGGTCAATTTCAGGATTTATTTGTGACAAAGTGTTAGGCCAATTAGGTTCATGGTGTATACGATATTGAAGTACATATTTAGGTGCATTTATAGTATTTTTTATATGGAAAAATATTAAGAAATGTAGGAGTTATGAGTCATCTCTTCGCGCGCGCGCTCGACTACGGTGTACATAGTAGCTCCTGTACGACGTGCCTGAAATGAAAAACGCAAAAAGGGTATTAAATTTAAATGTATTCCCCACAGGTTGACGTTCGAAAATTGTAAAAATGTTAAAAATTGTGAAAGTTATAGCAAAAGAAGTTCATTTTATGCCAATTAAGTGCTATAACTTTCACAATTTTTAACATTTTTACAATTTTCGAACGTCAACCTGTGGGGAATATATTTAAATTTAATACCCTTTTTGCGTTTTTCATTTCAGGCACGTCGTACAGGAGCTACTATGTACACCGTAGTCGAGCGCGCGCGCGAAGAGATGACTCATAACTCCTACATTTCTTAATATTTTTCCATATAAAAAATACTGTAAATGCACCTAAACATGTACTTCAATATCGTATACACCATGAACTTGATTGGCTTAACACTTTATCACAAATAAATCCTGAAATTGATCTTTATTTTCGCTGAAACGGAACGCACCTTTAGTTTGAGCGTGTACGTAAATTAATTTATATATTATATATTGAGATTAAAATATTGACTGCTGTGCGCCGATATAAGGCTGCTATGTGCCTTTAAAAAGCGATTAATAATTACTAAAAAATGTTTAAGATATTAATTTAATTGCTGTGCGTCGATATAAGGCTGTTGTGCGATACTAATTACTACAAAATGTGTGATTAATTAAATTGTGATTTTAATAGGTGGTACAATGGAAGTGTATGTATCTGCGGTGAAAACACCCAGCTAGTTCTGGATTCAAGTGATTGGTCGTTTATTTACAGCACTTAGTAGATGAGATGACGGAGTATTACAATAACGAAAAAAATTGCGAGCTACATACTTTAAAAAATGTAAGCGACAGGTATGATTCATTTAATTTGATAATATTGCTATAGCAAGGTGTTTAAAATAATGTAAACAAAAGATAGAGTTGTACACACACAATATTGTTATTAATAATATAGGTCTAATTACCTATATCGTTTGTTGATTTTAGATAACGGTAGGCCAAATGGTAGCAGCCAAATTTCATTTCGTGCCTGAAACGGAACGCACCTTTAGTTTGAGCGTGTACGTAAATTAATTTATATATTATATATTGAGATTAAAATATTGATTGCTGTGCGCCGATATAAGGCTGCTATGTGCCTTTAAAAAGCGATTAATAATTACTAAAAAATGTTTAAGATATTAATTTAATTGCTGTATTATCCCCTTAATTCATTAAAGTTATAAAATTATTAAAAAAGCAGTTACATTTAACATTACATATATAAAAATTATATTTTGCAAATAAAAATAAACAGCTAATATTGAGTAATATTAATATTAATATACAAATCATAAAATCGTATATAGTCTGTGCAGTATCGTTTTCAATGGCCTAGTTTACACCGATCACTTGATACGCGTATTAAATAGTAAATAACTAGTAAATAAGTTTGATTATTGGCTGATTCAAATATACTATTTAATACGTATCAAGAGATCGGTGTAAACTAGGCCAATAAAAAGAGAAAAGCTTTGTTCTCGGATTATGACTTTATGACTACACAGAATTAATAATTAATATCGAAAATACATTATATAAATAAATAACACTTACTTTTGTGTGTTTCCTCAAGTTGGATGTAGAGATATTATTTGCCTGAATAACTTTTCTGCCTAAGCATAATTTGTACGTAAATGCAAAATTTTTTTCATTGCTCAGCTTCGGTTCGAATGTAAAAATTTCTGAATATGCCGGCCATGGTGTTTCACAATCTGTTTCACTCGCGGATTGAGACGTACTCGCTTGAGCTTGTTCTGCTTCTTCAGTGTCAGTCATTGTTCTCAGACTTTTAAGCGTTGATTGTCCTAACTCGGAGTGATTCCTAATTCAAAGAAATAACAAATGAACAAAATGTCTCGTAGCGATCGTAATACTCGTATAATTCGTAATCTAAATTCTAGATTTAATTAGTGAATTCTTCCTACCGATGGAGGAGAAATGCTTCTCTCACTACGCGCAACACGAAACCGGAAACAGATACAAAAGAGCTGCGCCGGGTATTAATATTCAACTGAAATCAGAAAGATAAAATTGGATTGAAATGATTGGATTAGGAATAGAAATCCTTGACTGTTTTTCATTTAGTGACAACAGCTGACATAAGTGTCGTCCTGTCTTTGTTACTCAATAGGCCTATTCTCTTATTCTCCTCAGCTAAACTTTAAATGTGGAGAAAAAGAGGAAAGTTGAACGATGCAAGAAAATAGAAATTCAGCTAAAGAGAACAGCTAGGCCTATTGAAGACCAAGAAAGATAAAGACATAAAGATAGAACGATGATTGTGTCAACTTGTGTCATTATTGTCATTAATTCACCGCGTCAATTAACCGCGGTTATGCCGCTACATCAGTCGCAACTTTGTTCTAAACGTTTCAATAGATGGCTCATTTTCAGTTAACATTTTTAAAAACTGCAGCTTTACCGATATTTCAGACTTTTAATCCTAATCCTAGTAATTAATACTGTGGTATTTCAATTTAATTTTTTAATCACCTTATTATTTTAGCGAAATTACGTAGGAGAGAGGGAGAGAGGAGATAAGCTCAACGGGGGCTCTCAATGCTCGAAATAATTCGTTCTTAAAGCCGTTCCTCTCAGCCTGCATTCGTATTTCCGTTCAAAGTGCTCGATAACATCGTTCGCCAATGAAACAGTTTCAAGTATACTCAGGCAAATGATCCTCTCGCTCGTCAAGCATAAGTCCGTACAACGATCCCCGGAACGCCGATCTCTTCTTTTAATCGTCGAAAGCCGGGTGGCGAGCGATCGGGTCTGGTAAGCTCGATTATCACACGTCGTAGAAAGCGTTTCATGCTACGAGGCCGCGAAGCGACTCGAAGAAGCCGCCTCAATCCGAAAACTTACAAGCGCCCGTCTTCCCGCTCATAGAATAGCAGTAATAGTAATTGCAGTAATTGTACAAGAGGTCGTTAATCAGCGGGAGTTTGATCTCGATTATAGTCACTCACGAAAAGTCTAGCACGCACGTCGGATACGTCAATAACCTCAAATAACCACTTTCCTTGAATCACGCTATTTAGCGAAACTTTTTACGGGATAGTGGGTCCCAATAAGAAAAGACGGCACGATGTAACACAAATGACACATAATCACGTAACACACCTTCACAAACACTTTTAGCACATGAAAAATCTACCATGTACACGTGAAGAAACCGAAAAATCAGCCATGGGTTATAACAAAAACAAGCGCAGTAACAAGCGCGCACCGCGCGCGGCATCAAAGTTCGTTTTCATGCCAAATACGGCTCTGTGATTGGTTTATGATTCTAGGAGATGGCGTTTTTCCCTCCGAAGCTAAATATAGAAAGTAACGATAAAAGTAACTGTTAAATTAGTTACAGATATCGAAAAAATGTAACTAAGTTAATGTTACAGTTACCAAAAGAAAAATGTAACACAGTTACCAGTAAATTACCAAAAAAGTAACTTATAACGGTAACTTAGTTACAAGTAACTAGTTACTTCCCAACCCTGGATTATATTTGGTAATGGGAATAAGTCGCCTATTGTGAGATTATTTAATCTTCGAAAATTTACTACTATTCGTAATTTTGCTTTGCCGGACGCGTCAGTTTTCTTTGGTACTACCAATAACGGCGCGTTCCATTGGCTGATGCTGGGTCTTATTATTCCGTGATCCAGCATTTCACGTATTTGGCGATTTACTTCTACTTTATGTTTTTCTGGGAGGCAGTATGGCCTCACATTCACACTGGATGAATCAGTTCGTGTGGTTATCTGATGTGCGATTCTTTCCGTGCATGTCAGTGGTTCTCCGTCCAGATGAAATACATCGCTGAATTTTTCGCATATATTCATTAAACTTTTCTTTTCTTCTGCATTTAAATGCTTGGTTCTTAGTAAATTTTTTATTTGCGCTTCAGGAAATTTCTGGTAAAATTTTTTCGCAAGATTTCGTAGTGTTAATGGGTAACTTTTCCGTCATTTCGTCTATTATTATTTCTTCTATTATTACTTGCGGTACATTTATTTTTACCGTATCCTCCGTAATATTTAAGATACTCACGGGGCACGTAAACTCACGAGGTTTTACTAAACAGTTCCCGATAAAAATTCCGGGTGCGGTTTTTTCGGCTTTTGTTACTTCGATTACATTTCGATTAGTGGTTACTTGTACGATTGTTTCGCTGCGCGGTTCTAAAGCTATTCGTTTATACGGATATAGTTTGAAATTTGTACCTTCGATTATTACTTCTTTCGATTGATAATCGCATGTAGCTTTGTGTCGTTTAATAAAATCGGCTCCTAGAATTCCATCGTATTCCATAGCGTTATCGTTAATCACGTAAAACGGATGTTTAATTATGCCATTTAGTAATGTGACATTTATATATGTCTTTCCGAGGATAGTGATGGAATGTCCTGTGATTCCAGTCAATTCGATTTTTTCCTCGTAAATTTTCGTTTCTCCTTTTAATATTTTTAATTTTAAGAAGGATATAGTGGCTCCTGTATCAAATAAAAAATTAATTCGCTTTTTCTCGGCTTCTCGAACGGGTAAAGATATTAAATCTAATCCGATGTCTATTTTGCTTCTCACATGGGTAATTCGATACTCGGCCGCGGTGCGCGTAGTCTTGGTACTTACGTCTTCTCCGCTTTCGTTATCGCTATCGTGCGTTGCTGAGTTCCTCTTATCATTCCTAGCGCCTTTGTGGTTATTATGATTATTACGAGTGATTTTATTTTATGTTCGTTCCTCGTTGAGTCGAGCCATCCTTGCTTGGTCGTCCGTTCAGCGACCAGCATTCATCGCGCAGGTGTCCGGTCTTTTTGCAGTACTTGCAAAATTTGCTCACGGTATTAATTCGTGGATGCCCTTCGGCTTTAGATAAAACGAATTTATTCGTTTGCTGGTTACTACAACATTCACGTTCGTAATGACTTATTTTTCTGCATTTTCGGCATTGCGGGGTTGAACTTTTAAATTGTCTATTTGCATTGGTTCTTCCGCGATTTTGATAATTATGTCGCGGACTCGATCCTTTAACTTTTTCTTCTGCGCTAGCACCGGCGATTGCTTCTTGTAGCGTATTGTACTTCTGGGTACGAACTAATAGTCTTATTTCGTCGCTCAATCCTATTTGATAATTTTGTAAATGCCTGTCTTTTGATCGTTTCTAGTATAGCACGTTGCTGTTCAAGGGAATGTTCCCCTTCTTCTATCATGGATTCGTATAGTTCCATTGCTAATATATCCACTCGTCGACCGAAATTTTGAGCACTTTCGCCATTTCGCTGTTTGAGCGAGTTAAATTCGATCTGAAGATGAGTAGTACTTCGTTTACTTAGATATTCTCTTTCTAGCGCGGTTTTTAATTCTTCATAATTACGGACATCTCTAGTATGAAAATCTAGTAACGCCTTTCCTTTTAATTTAGTACAAACAATTGCTTCTAACAATATCTGCTCTTCCGTAGGTTTAATATTTTTTATCGCGTAATTGCTCGCGCTTAGAAATTCTCGGATGCGACTTCGCGACGTGCCATCGAACTTTGGGATCATGTCTCTAGCTTCCTTCATTCGTAGATAAACGGTCGATGGTCCAGGTTGGTATCGTATGTCATCGCGCGTACGCCCGTATGTAACGTCCATAGCGTTACTATGCACTCTAAAAATGGCTCCATCGTAAATGTTTGAATTATACACATTTAAGCAGAAATAGTATTTGACTTATCAATAACAAGTGGAAAAACGTTTGAGTTTCAAACATTTTGCATCAAACATTTCATATACTTATAAAATTATATAGACTAAAATCAAATTAAACACATATATACGTTTGATTTTTTGACTGGAACAAAATAAAACACAATTTGTGTTTATTAGAAATTCAAACAGATATATATTTCAAACACTTATGAAACAAACATACAAACTCAAGCACTGAAAGACTTATACAATTTTGACACAAACTATAGCTATCGTTGTAATTAAAATACTATCTATGCAATTAAAATACAGTAAAGAACAAGAATATTTTCTTAGAATTGGACCCCGGACACACTATCGATGAAATCGAACAAAGTGTAAAAACGTGCGAACCAGTGATGTTAAGGGCGTAATGCAATTATGGCGATAATAAATGAAATTGCCTTCTATAACAAAATGCAATTACGAACAGATTAGACGCGAGAGAAGAATAAATGACGCTTTTTAACTTTATTAAAGAAGGCATTTATGGTGATTTACAGAAAGTGACAAACTCGTCGCCAGGGGATAAGGCAACTCGTGGAATGCTTTGCATAATACATATACACTTATACATACATATTTATACATACATACTTATACACACATATTACAAATATAAGATTATATATAATTAATATATATATTCATATAATATATTATGTTATATAATAATATAATCAGTTGTTATATCATAATATCATCATATAAAAAAAAATTACCACTTATTCTGTAGGCAAAATTATTTTATATGATTATATAACATTATAAGAATATATAATGTTATATGAATATATAATGTTATATAACATTATATATTCTAAATTTTATGTAAATGTACATTTTATTTAAACTGATTATCCCATAAATTCACATCGCCTATGATACTGTAAGATAACAAACTGTTCTGACATGCATTGAAATTCGGAAAGGGAATGATTAAATGTTAATTCACATAGCTGCAATAATTTAACATTGGCAGGAATTATTTGCTTCGTTGAACTTTATAAGCATTTAATCCCTCATTATATGAAACGGTTTCTAGTTCAATATACAACAAGAAAATTCTCTTTTCAAATACTAGCAGATCCATAATTTTACCAAAGCATGGCAAAACGTCATCATGGCAGCTGATCAAAATAATTGTGCCTGCAGAATAAGTGGCATCATGTGCTTGAACTTGAGAAGCCATCATTATTTCAACATCACCTACGACAGAGATGATGCTTTCAAAAAATTCGTGCTCCCTGGCTTTCATAGATTTGGCATAACGTATATTGTCTCCGTAATACAAAAAGGTTAGTGCTGCATTAGGTGAAAGAGTACTACATAACTGAGTGCATTTCAACTTCTGTGCACGATAAGAAAATGTTTTGAGAAGGTTTTTGAAATTTTTACAACGAGCTGCAATATTTTTAAAATACTGGTGAGCTGCTTCAAAACGGAAGCACCATTGTTATCTTATCGGACCAAATAATAAAATTTGACTAGGCAAATGAATTAGGTAATGAAATTTCGGCGTTATTTTAGCTTCTCCATAAAGTTGCACATAAAGTGCATGATGAAATTAAATTATCTTTTTCAAGAACAATGCATCATCTTTTGATAATTCAAAAGAAAGAGCAAGATTAATTATTTGAATGTGACTTATAAAACACTTCAAATGATCGTCTGCAGTTTCATCAAGCCATTGATAAACTAAATGGTAAAACATAACCTAATGTTAGCATTTGTGCTGAACTTTGTTTCAGTTTATGATTTAGATGCTGTAACTCAATTCGCGAAAGCTTATTTTTAGACATATGTTGGTAATCAAAACATTTTATAGCAGTATTTAGATTTTCAAGACTAAATAGTTTTGCAGTAATACAAAAGTTAATGAAATTCCTACATTCGGCTTCTAAAGAACCTTTCAAAATAACATGCATAGCATCATGTGGAATTTGTTTTGTTTCGTCAATAGTGTCACTTAGACAGCTACGTGTATTAATCTCATAATGTCTAGACCAGAACACTTTGGCTTGTGGTGTTAAATCTTGATTTGTAACTATTTTAATATATTCCTGGTGACTATTTTTCTCTCTTAAGATTACATCATCCTCCGAAGATACAGTACACATTTCAGTTTTGGTCACCATACATGTTCGACACGGGCGATTAGCACTGCCAACGCCTTCTTTAAATCCCCCTAAAAGAGATGAAGCTGGAGTATCTCCCGCAACAAAATGTAAGAAACCTGAAAATAACTCAGGTCTTCCTTTAATGTATAATAAAACCCCTTCTGAACTAGACAGACGATTCAAATCTTTAATAAATGATTCCAAAACTTTTTTAGGACCAAATTTTTTAAAATAAAGAGATGGAACAGCCGCAAGTAAATTAACAGTTCGGATAGTTGACCTAAGCTCTGGATAAATATTGCCTAAAGACCAATAAATCATTGCCAGTTTTCTTGATTTTGAGCCTAAAGAGTTACAAAATTCTACGTCGTCATAATATAAAATAATAGACAAAGCTTTGCGATTTCTTTTAAACACCTCATGAGATTGGTAGTATTCACCATCTAATACTGTAGAGTAAAAGTTGCTTACATATTGACGAGGATTATTGACACATTTTAAAACGTCATCATTATTTAAAAAACTTCTAAAGAAGGTAGAAATGGTACTATGTATCCATAAGCACCAATTTTAATAAGTTTCTTATTCTTGGTCCATTGTTGCACTTGACCCAATTCAATTTTTTCTGGAGATACCAAACAACAATGGGTACTCATGTAATTCTTTCGTTGATGAGGCAGCCGTACAGATGCGAAAAAATCCCATCTGTTCAGTTCATGAAACTTTTGGATGATATGCTCTGCAGAAACAACACCTTCATTCTGTCCTTGAAGTATTATGTTCTGAGAAAGGAAAGTGATTTTAAAATGTAATTTTAATATTCTGTACTTCCATTAGATATTCATATTAGGCTGATATAGATTAAATTAGTTTCAACCATGTTAGGTTAAATGACCAAATGGAAGTTTCAGTCAATGTCATATACCTTGTTGAAGTTATAAACTTGCTGATTGCAAATTTAAAGTGTCAAATAAAACTTTAATTTCAAAACAGAAAATTAAGTATAATAGCCAACTGTATTAAACTGCTCTTTTTTTATAAGTAATAAGTTTTATAAGTGGATCCGAGGATTCACACTGCATCCCATTTCCATCCGATATCCAATAGGAGAATTCGTTTCATATAAAACAAACTCTCCAATTGGATATCGGATGGAAATCGGACGCAGTGTGAATCAAGGGTATGTAAGTAAAAAAAATTGATCTTTTTGCTACACTAGAACTTTCTTTTGCATACTTCATGTAATATTAACAGGTAATAATGCTATTTACTTGCAAAATTGTAAATTGATCTCGTAGTAAATTTTCGATTCCGTTTATCACTGCATCTGTAATTGATTGGGACAAGAGACATTGTTCTGTCAAATGTAAAACAAATGAATGTGCATTCTTCTTCATATCCTCAAAAGTAAGGTTTGTCTGATCTAGAAAATAATTTCAAACTGTAGTAATTACATAAACAGAGTATATGTGAATAATGATGAATTTTTTACTTGAAATACATGTTATGGTCATGATAAATGCGATATGTTAGTTTATAAAGATTCAGCATTGACTCTTCCTCTTTTACGCAAAAATATAATGTACCTGTTATATTTAACTCTTGAGTTTCTTCACGTTCGGTATCGTCTGCAATTTCCACATCCATAGGAATTTCCTGATTTTCAATGAGGTTCTCAGCTAACTCACAATCAGATAGCAGAGTTATATTATGTTTCCTCTGAATATGGCGCACAAAGGACTTCCAAATCGTATAAGATGCTCCGCAAGTCGGCACTTGGTAGTAAATTTTAAAGTTAGGATCGTACTTATGAGTACGCACGACATGACGCTGAAATTGTTCGGATCGAACGAACAATTTACACATAAAACACTGTTGTAAGGTATGATGAAAAATGATATTGTCTCTGCCGATTTATTTTGATATTGCCTCTGCCGATTTGAATATGCGCCGAATTTATATATACGCGTCTCCGAGTGAAACAAAGACACAAACACACTGCCAAATAAATATCAATATGATAAACACGCAGCCGTTACTCGTTTGTGAATGTAATTTCTTTGCCGCTCTTGCCGCTTCCGCATCGCGAATTCGTTATCCGGGCAGAAACGCCAGACTTGTACCGTGGCGCTGCCACACAGCTTGAGCACCGCTGCTGCCGCATAGCGCAGCCGAGCGCTGAGCCGGCCCGAGTGAGCCGGCTCGCGGACTCGGCGCTCGATCCGCTTGGCGGCAGCAGCAGTGCTCAAGCTGTGTGGCAGCGCTACGGTGCAAGTCTGGCGTTTCTGCCCGGAAAACGGATTCGCGGTGCGGAAGCGGCAAGAGCGACAAAGAAATTACGTTCGCAAACGAATAACGGCTGCGTGTTTGCGTGTTTATCATATTGATATTTATTTCGCAGTGTGTTTGTGTCTTTGTTTCACTCGGCGACGAGTATATATAAATTCGACGCAACCAACAAAGAAACCGAGACAACTAAAATGTGCGTCGATAAAGTGTCCGAAGAAGAACAAAGTTAAGAGAGTTAACTTCGGTCTGGTGCATCCACTTTGCTGACTAGTACGAATAATTCGAAAAACGTTGCATAAAAAAGGCTTCGAAGAATTTATAAAAAAATATAAAGGAAAAGAACTTTGCCTGTTGTTGTTTCTCGATCGGCCCTGTGGCAACCACGTACAACTACAATGGAAAAGAAGAAATTTGCACTCATCAAATTTTGTGGTCACAAAAAGAAATTAACGTTTTTCTCCCAAATGGGGAAATCTGATCTACAAGCCGTGAAAGAGGCACTTCGATCATCGAAAGATAATGCACTGTCTCAAAATATGAAAAAGTGCACTGATGTGATAATTGAAATATTTGATACTGATGTTGGTACGAAAATGGAATTGAGTAGTGACCAAGTTTTGAACACTGTCTCTGAACTGGACATCTCCTTTGTATATGAAATTTCCCAGTTATCAGAACGAAATTCTATTATCGACGAGGAAGAACTTGAAAATTTAAACGAAAGTCTTCCTGGGCCTAGTAGTGAAGGTAACAGTGAATTTATAATTGCATTATCATCACAGAATGACACGTCTTCTGACAATGAAATTGCGGTAACGGATACAATTTCAGTAAGTTTTGTACTAATTCTGTTCTATACTTCATAGTTCGATTTATTCAAATACAATATATTTACTTGCAATATGAGATCTCATGTTATTGCAAAAGAGGCAATGTGTTTCCATACTAACCTATAGTTTAAATAATGTTTACACTGATCGTTTGATATATGTATCAAGTAGTATATTTGAGCTGATTAGCCAATAAATAAACGAATTTGTTACTTATTTACTATTTGATATGCGTATAAAGCAATCGGTATAAAGTAGGTCACTATACTAATTGTGCTTAAATCTAATTTATTAACAATAACTTTACAACACATAGACATTTATTTATTTATTTCAGACACAGAAACGCAAGAAGAAAGCTAAACTTAGTTTTCCTGTTAAATTGCCAGAACTACCCAATCATCTTCATAAGCTGATTAATGATGTAAATGATTCGGCTGATCAGAAATTGAAAGTGCTAGCCAAAAGCGGCCATTTTATTCGCTTTTGGGCATCTGATCTTTTAACTTTAACAGATGGTAGCCTTACTCCTAATGATTATCGTCATTATGCTACATCTATTGTGACAACTTTTTCACTATTTGCAGATAAAAGTAAATCACCACACGTAAGTTGAATAAAATAGTTAGCTTTTAAAAGCACGAATATTAATATAAAAAAGACGGTATTTATACTGATCGACGGACCCACCCCCCCGATTTTAATAATTTTTTATTGTAATATGTAATATGTATGCGAAACTATTAAACTTCTTTTGTAATAACTTCTTGTAATAAACAATAACCGCTGATTAAAATCTTTTGAAGATTACTCAGGACACTGACCTTGACAACATATTTAAAAAATATTAAAATCGAGGGATAGTCCGTTAATCTGTATAATTACCAAAAAGACACTTCTTTTATTTTTGATTTCACTGTTCTTTATAGAAAAGTATTGCAAAACAACTGAGTAGTTGTATCAGAAATCGTCGGGCTTGGGAACGACGTGCAGGTCGTGCTACTATTACTAGTAGTAATAGTACCACAAAGAACAGAAATATAATGTAAGTAACGAAGGCAATTCATGCCAACATAAAGTCCATTCTACAATAGAGTAAGAGTAAGGAGTAAGAGTTCCCATTGATCAGTTTTTGAAATCTGACCAATGGGAACTCTTACTCCTTACTCTTACTCTGTTGTAGAATGGGCTTTAGATATTTTCTTATGAATATTTTTAACTTAACTGCTCATATAGACATGCTACATATTTTTGAAAAAACCCAACAAACACAAAGTAACAGTAATATAAGTTATAATTTCCCACTCAACAATGTAATTGTTACATAACACATGCGTTATATTACATTTATATTATTGAGTGGGAAATTATAACTAACAGTTATGTTACTGTTACTTTGTGTTTGCTGGGAATAGTTTTACATTCTTCATTTAACATCATACGTTTGCATATCTTTATTGAAATACATTTCTATGTATATAGCTGTAAGTGATTTAATAATCTATGTTTTTCTAGTGTCCCAAATGCAACTGCATCACCTGTATTACCCCCTAAAAGTGCTACGATTACCTTAATGAAGGAAATAAAAAAGTTGAATGCAACAACAAAAGACATAGTTCATGCCAAAATTTTGTTACGGCAAACTTTCTGTGAACGGCGAGAATGGATTAAAAACACTGCTTCAAGTATTTCAGCAGTTACAAATGAATTTCAAATTCTCATTAACCTTGAACTTGTAAGTATTTATGCGTAGTTTGTGTGTACATACTGAGTAGCAAAAGTTCTATTGTGCAATTTAATGATTTCTGAAGATTTTTAAGAAAACATTAGCTTGCAAATTATTCCTTGTATCTAAAAAAATGTATGTGAACACTTTAAAAAGAAATACATTCTTATGACACATATTCATATGTCACAGTGTCTATTTAGTGAGACTGTCGACTGTAAAAGTGTATGAATACTATATATATTTCTTTCTTTCGTTTATTTTCATACATTCTCAAAGTTTTGTCATATGTTTTTTTCTAGCTTCTGTTTGAATATAAATTGATGGGACATACAACAACTTCCGAACAAAAGTGGTCAGAAATAATGAAGAAAATATTGGAATATTTTCAAATAACAGCAGAGGGTGAAAATCAAAATAACAGTCAATATCAAATGAAGTTGGTATGGAAAAATGGAAAAAGAAGTGAATAAAAAGAAATACAAATCTCTTATCATTCGGAAAGAGGTATATACATATATTTTTTTTATTATATATTTTAATGCAATTTTGCATGCAATATTTCAATTTTTAAGAATTTGTTTAATTGTATTAAAATTTTTTGTTTTTCAGATTTTTGAAGCTACTGATTGTCTTATGACAGTTCGGGGAGATTCGCAGAAATTAGTAATCTTTTTCGATGGTTCAAATATCAACAGCGCTTATATTGTTGCAGACGGAACAGTTGAAATTAAACTGGACACAGATACACTTCCGAGATGTTTGGCGTTGTTGATAGCCACTTATTATGTTTTCGACACAGTTTATCTTAAAGGATACAAAAACTTTCTTTTATTTCTTGACTGTGTCTCAATGCAAAATCCTTTACCTGCAGCAGTCCCAGGAGCACTAACTAAAGTTATGCGTAAATGGAATGTAATTTAAAACATTCTTGATTCAGCTAAGTGATAATTTGTACTCGCATTTGAAATTTGTGTTGACTTTTGTTATATTCAATATTCATTATAGTGAATTCGGTCGCTTGCACTCGGTGTACACTAGTGCAAGCGACCGAATTCACTATTAGATATACTGCTTCTAAATTTATTTCTTGCATTGTAAAAACTCAATTACGTTATAAAATTTTTCTTATAATTATACTAAGTTAAATGTGGTCTATGTGGTATATGTGATATACCTTTTTTTTTTTTTGCGGGAGAGGGGAAAATCTTCCAAAGACACCTCCGAGCCGGCCTCGGAGGTAGTGGGGGATTCGTTGTCGAACTAACCCGGACATCGAAATGTCCAGGCAAGATCGTCCAACGCCTACCGCCCTAAAACCCCTCTCCAGGCTTATGCCCAAACTGACTTTTTGTTGGGGGGGCCCCGGAATCGCCACCAAGCAATCTGCAGGAACCCCTCCCAGCCGTAGGGGCCCTAGAAGAGGGCCCCCCTACCCGAGCCGGCTACTCATTATAAATGGTACGCGCCGGGCCAGCGTCCCCCGCTCATCTAACACACGTGGTGCCGGACTCGCGAAAGAGGCCGGCCGGGCGCGCCTCCCCGTGAAAATTGAGGGCGTGTCGGGCCCGCGTCCCCCGTCCGTCCGACACCTAGGCGCCAGACTCGCGAGAGAGACGGGCCGGACTCCACCTGACCCACGGAGTCGTCGCCTCCCGGCCGCCCGTTCCAGGCCCGGCAGGTCCACCTCCGCTAAGAGGCAGTCCCTTCGAGCCCTTTGCGGTGGCCGGTGACAACCGACTCATACACACACTTGGGGTCGGAGGGGCCGAACATAGGGTCCCGCAGGACCCATCTAGTCAACCCTCTCCGAACCCCGCTCTCACACGCACACACCATTCGCTCGCACACACACACACACACACACACACACACACACACACACACACACACACACACACACACGCACACGCACACGCACACGCGCGCGCGCGCGCACACACACACACACACACACACACACACACACACACACACACACACATACACTCATGCATACACGAGTCCGCGCGCGCGTTACGGAGGGCGGAGATCGTCCCTCCTTCTGTCCACGGGGGCGGGCGGAGCCGTGCGCTCGACGCAGTCTGGTCCCCCTAAGCTATGCGTCGCCACCTTTCCCGAGTCTGCGCATAGTGGGCATCTCGGAGGAGCAACGCACTCCCTCGCCCTATGTCCGCTGCCCCCGCACCGGTAGCAGCAGTCCTCCCGACTCACTCCCGAGGTGCACTGGGCGCGCACGTGTCCCGGCTCCAAACAGCGGTAGCACCTCAGCGGACGGGCCGGCAGCAATTCCACCGTTGCCCTCGTCCATCCCACCTTGATGCCACCGCACCTTGCCACCCGAAGGGCAGCCTCCATCGGGCACTGCACCCACATTGGCCTACGACCGCCCGGGGATCCGCTAACCCGGACCTCTTCCGTCCGACATCCACCGGCCTCCGCCAGTGCGACGATCACTTCTTCGCTGGTCGCCGACTCGTCCACCCCGCGAACGCGCAAGTCGAGCCGCCTGCTCGGACGAGCGACACGGGCCCTACTGGCAGCCACCGCACCTCTGAGGCGATCCGCCAAGCGGTCCGCCTTCTCTCCAGCGTTCTCCCCGGGGATTTCCAGGATGACGGCTCCGGTCCTCGCCTTCCTCATCTCGAGATGGGTGATACCCATCTCCTCCAAGGAGACCTCCCTCTTTGCGATGGCCAGCACCTGTGCGTTGTCACTTCTCCCGGCAGAATGATCAACGTGACCGCCGCCGTCTTCGGAGGCACGGGCCATCTCTTCCTCGACGTTCTCGCCTCCAACCTCGTCGCCATCCTCCTCTGTCCAGGGTCGGTCCTCGCCCGCCCCGGGTCTCCTTCATTAACTCCGTCGGGCCTGCAGGTGAGGGAGGTCGGAACATCCTTCGGCGCCGCATCCCCACTCCTCTGCCTCTTCTTGCGTTCACTTCTTCGCGCCCTTTTCCCCGCTTTCAGGGCCCATGTGCCCGTATCCACGGGAATGGAAGGGAATTCCGGACCTATATCTCCCTCGATCCTGCTCCCCCCCGCCGATTGTAGGACGAGCCTCTCGCTGAGCCTCCTGATGACGATTTCGTCAATGGCTCCCAGGAGCTCCGTGTCGACACCTCTGCGGAGTGCTGTAGTCGCCTGCTCCATCTCTTTCCCCGGCTCCCTCATGGAGGTCGCGGCATTCACTCCCGCCTGGGTGGGCTTTGCTTGCCGTAGCACCTCTGCCTCCCTTTCCAGCCTGTCCCTCTCCTCTGCTAGCCCGCGCTTTTCCCTCTCTAGGTCCTCGACTCTGGCCTCTAACTTGGACACCCTCGTGCCCATGTCTCTTTCCCGGTGCCACAACATGGTGAGCATACGGCTCGTCATGTTGTAGCACCTCGACATTCTCGTACTCGCTTCCTCGTACTCGTACTTCCTCACAGCTGTCGCACCCCGATCTCCGCTCATCCCACACAATTTCAGCCGTCACGTTAAAGTTCTCCTTGAAGGCCTTGATAACCTTCAAGACCTGCTCGGGAGACTCTCCCACGAGGCTCTCCTTACGAGAGGGTTCCGATAGCGCACGGTGCGATAGCACACATCCCGGTAGCACACATAAAATTTAACTCATTTCCCGATAACTCACATCCCGATAGCACACGTCCCGATATCGCACAAGATAAAAAACACATTTTCCCGATAGCGCACAACGAAAGAAACATGTTATCCCGATAGCACACATTCCCGAATATCCTTTATCCCGATAGCGCACATCCCGATAGCGCACGTCCCAATAGCGCACGTCCCGATAGCGCACGTCCCGATAGCGCACGTCCCGATAGGGACCGTGACAGGCGACCCCCGTCAACCGGGATGTCCAGGTCGCAAAGATCGAGACGTAGGGATCCGCCACGAGAACCAACGGGCTCGGCAGCACCAAGGCACGCGTAGGGACCATGCTAGGCGATTCCCGTCAACCGGGATGTCCGGGTCGCGAAGATCACAATACAGAGGTGCGCCACGAGAACTAACGGGCTCGGCAGCACCGAGGCACGCGTAGGGACCATGCTAGGCGATTCCCGTCAACCGGGATGTCCGGGTCGCGAAGATCACAACACAGAGGTGCGCCACGAGAACCAACAAGTTCGGTAGCATCGGGGCACGCGTATGAACCGTGCCAGGCGATTCCCGTTAATCGGGGTGTCCAGGTCGCAAAGATTGCGACGTAGAGATCCGCCACGAGAACCAACAAGTTCGGCAGCACCAGGGCATGCGTATGAACCGTGCCAGGCGATTCTCGTTAATTGGGATGTTCGGGTCGTGAAGATGACGACGTAGGGATCCGCCGTAGGGAAAACGCGCAAAATTTAAGTTGTAAACCTATGTGGAAGTAGTGAGGTTGGATAATAACGCGTGGACGGGGTGCAGGGGGAGGGCTTCGCCCTCCCCCTGCATCCCCGCGTAAAAATTATAACATAACTAGAGAGCCCCACATTCAACAACGTGGAAATGAACAGCGTGGACTTAGTTTTGTATGAAAAACAGAAGAAAATTAAGTGCGGAGTCGAATCGTGCGGTTGACGGGAATTGCCTGGCATGGTTTCTACGCGTGCCCCGGTGCCGTAGAACCCGTTGGTTCTCGTGGCGCACCTCTGTGTCGTGATCTTCGCGACCTGGACACCCCGGTTTACGGGGGTCACCTGTCACGGTCCCTACGTGTGCCTCGTTGCCGCCAAACTCGTTGGTTCTCGTGGCGGATCTCTACGTCGCAATCTTTGCGACCTGGACACCCCGATTAACGGGAATCGCCTGGCACGGTTCATACGCGTGCCCCGATGCTGCCGAACTTGTTGGTTCTCGTGGCGCACCTCTGTGTCGTGATCTTCGCGACCTGGACATCCCGGTTGACGGGGGTCACCTGGCACGGTCCCTACGCGTGCCCCGTTGCCGCCGAACCCGTTAGTTCTCGTGGCGCACCTCTGAGTTGTGATCTTCGCGACCCGGACATCCCGGTTGACGGGAATCGCCTAGCATGGTCCCTACGCGTGCCCCGGTGCTGCCGAGCCCGTTGGTTCTCGTGGCGGATCCCTACGTCTCGATCTTTGCGACCTGGACACTCCGGTTAACGGGGGTCGCCTGGCTCAGTCCCTATCGGGACGTGCGCTATCGGGACGTGCGCTATCGGGACGTGCGCTATCGGGACGCTATCGGGATAAAGGGTATTCGGGAATGTGTGCTATCGGGATAACATGTTTCTTTCTTTGTGCGCTATCGGGAAAATATGTTTTTTATCTTGTGCGATATCGGGACGTGTGCTATCGGGATGTGAGCTATCGGGAAATGAGTTAAATTTTATGTGTGCTACCGGGATGTGTGCTATCGCACCGTGCGCTATCGGGACCCTCCCGTCCTTACGCCCCCCAGGCTTCTCGAGGTACGGTCTCAAGAAGTCCTCCTCTTCCTCCTCCTCCAGAGGCTCGTTCCGTTCCTCTCCCACGGCTCTGGCCTCCTTGCTGCTCACGTGCGCAACTGGGCTCGCCTCCCCGCCTTCTTTTTTGGGCACCTCGATGCCACCGTCTCCTTCACCCGCGCAGCCGACCCTTGGCTTCTTGGCGGTGGGAACGGATGGGCTTGCCTCCTCGCTAGTGTCCATCTTAACAGTGTCCGTCTGTGACGGCGGCACTGTAGCCCAGAATCCCGGTGGGGATTCCGCTCTCCCAGACACATCCTCCTCATCGTCCACTACCACCACCACCGCTTCATCCCCACTATCCCTCGCCTTCCCATCTTTCCCTGTCACACCTCCCTTCTTCCTCTTGCCCTTCCCTTTCCTCATGTCCTTCTCCCACTTCCTTCTTACCTCTGTCCTCGCGAACAACAACACTAGCGAGCCCATCGCTTGATGACGATGCGAGGTCGCCTGGGACGGCAACGACCTCACGCCGGCCACTGGGGGTCCGAATCCCCTGTGGCGGTAAACGTTTATTTTTAATGTTTGTGTTGTCCATGTTTAATTGTGGAGAAGAAAGTCCCCGGCTTTACGAAAAAACTCTCCGACCGCCATGCCCCGACCCGAGAATACGTCTCGGCGGCCATGACGGTCCCACCCGCCGAGCCCAGACCTCGGAATACGTCCAAGCGGCCTCGACGGGCGTCTACCCTATCGTTCGCACAGTGCTGTGGGCGAGGAGGAGGAGGCGGAATCACTCGACTCAGCCCACGCACTCGTCGCACTCCGAAAACACCGCGGTAATATTCCGCACATCGCTGGCATGTCGCCGGGAAACCACGCAAAACCCCACGCAGGAGGCTAATCCAGCATGACATGCCGTCCGCATACACCCATGCGCATACCCGCGAGACAGACACGCGCCGCGTCCGCCGCCGCCGCAAGGCGAGCACGCCAATCACGGGACGTTTCCCACGGGCGATATCCACGACCGTTATCTCCCGGAAAGAAAACGGCGCGGAGACCCCGCTACCCGGCCGGCCCCAAGCTCGCGCTCGTCGAGCCGGTGTCGATCTGGACAGCAAGCTGCCCGAGATCGACAACGCACAGAAGCCGGCCAGGATAGTGGAACGCCCGCCATGACGACCCGCCAACGACCGCGCCGACCGCCGCGCGCCTCCACCCCGCGCCCATTTACTCATCCACACCGCAAACTGTACAGGCCACACACGCATACAAGTGTAGGGAGTTCCCACCCAAGTACCGGGGGCCTCCCCCTCGGCCCGCGGGCGATGAAAACACGAAAAGTTTCCGGCCGCGACTCGGAGACCCAAACCACCCCCGACGCGCCGAAACCCGCCCCGTTTTCCGACGATGGGCCTTCCGCCCTTTCGCACTCGTCGGCGTACGTGGATTTCCGCTGGAAAAACGCGGAAACCCACAACTCGGGCCCCGGGAGCGTCACTTCCCGTAACGCTGGATTGGCAGGATTGCTCTCACCGCTCCGACGGCCCCGTGGGGGAATATGTAATATACCTTTTTTTTTCTTTTTTTGGTAACGCGGTGGAAATCCTTTATGGACTGACCCCCTCCCTGGTATGGGAGGAGAGTGTGGGACTCCCCGGACCCGTTGAACAGGGCTAATCCCTCTCCCCGGTTGTGCATGTCCGGGTATACTGCACTAAAACCACCACGAGTGTTCTTCACCCCCTGCATGGGCGCGCCCGAGAGATACTCTAGTATTACTTCCGGGCGCGCCCCAGAGTGGGGTCTCGAAAGGGGAGACCCACCTCTCTTCTGTCTCTTGTGAGACTCTAAAAAGCTCCTCCAGCGGTGACGAGGGCACCACCCCTGGCCACCGCTCCACTTACGAGGCCGGGCGGGCCGGCTTCGGACTCCGTCATATAGCCAGACTCCTCCGCCGGCCCGCCCGGCCGGGTTATCCTACTGGTGAGGGTCGGCGACGCCGCCGCGCGCCGGCCCGTCGCCCCTCCTCTCTCTTTCGGCCGTCTCCTTCGCGAGCATCACCGTCTCGCAGAAGGAGACGACCGCCGTCCACGCCCCTCTGTCCCGGACCATGGCCGCTGCCACGGCCGGGAGAGAGAGGTCCGCCCCTACCTTTTCAATCAGGGTTCCGCGCAGCACCCCAAAGGCCTCGCACTCGGCCAGTGCTGCGCGGAGTCCAGCGGGTCTCCACAGTGGTGGCACTCGGTCGTGCGCTCCCTCCCGATGCGACACAGGTAATCCCCGAAGCATCCGTGCCCAGAGAAAACCTGTGTCACCCTATACGACAGACCGCCCCACGATCTGCCCACCCACTCGGGCAGGATCGGCCGGATCGACTCGACGACCCGCCCCCCCAACTGTGACCAAACTCCTCTGCCACTGTCCGACGGCGAGCCGCCGAGTCCGGCGTCCCACCTCCGCCCTGACCCGCGCCTCCAGCGCCGGCCCACCCCGATCCGCCCGCACCCCCCGCACACTCCGATACATCTCGGCGTGCGCGAGGGCCGCGAACTCGATCGGGGGGACTCCCGCCAGGACGGTGGCCGCCGCATGGGATATCGTGCGGTACCCCCTCACTACTCTGGTCGCAGCCCTCGGCGCGATGAAGTAGCGACCGAATGAGCCGGTCCGCGACCACCCTCTCCGCTCATATCGGGGCACCGTAAAGGGCCACGGACCGCACGACCCCATGAAAGAGGCGGCGCACCCTCGCACACGGACCCCCCAGGTTGGGTTGCAGGCGGCTCAGAGCCGCCGCCATGCTCTCCATCCTGGTGGCCAACCCCCGAAAGTTTGCGCGGAAGCGCCACCTCGGATCCAGCGTGAGCCCCAAGTACCTCAACTCGGAGCCCACTGGGACGGTCTCCCCTCCAATCCGGAGGCTCAAGCCTCGGGGAGGCGGCCCCCGCCTATGGAAGAAAAGCACCTCCGTCTTCTTGGCCGCCACCTCGAGCCCCAAGCCTCGAACAGCGCGCACGACCCGACCCACGGCGTCCTCCGCTAAACGCGCGGCATCCTCCCATGAACTCCCGCCGGCCACCACCAGCGTGTCGTCTGCATAGCAGACGACACTGCAGCCCGCGGGGAGTTTCTCCCTCAGAACACTATCGTATGCGGCGTTCCACAGGCAGGGGCCCAACACCGATCCCTGCGGAACGCCGCACCGCACCGCCACTCGGCGCACCCGCCCGTCCGCCTCGCTGACGAGCAGCCACCTGTCGGAGAGGTAGCCCCGCGCTATCACCGCCTGGAGGTAGATCGGGACCTCCAGCATAGCCAGAGATCTACCGATCACCCCCCAGGGTAGTGAGTTAAAGGCGTTGGAGATGTCCAGAGACACCCCCAACGCCACCCCACCTTGGTCCAGCACGTCTCCTACGAGGGCGCGTACACGGCCGACCGCGTCGACCGTGGACCGCCCCTCGCGGAAGCCATACTGGTCCTCCGACAGCCCGGGACCACCCCCCCAGTCCAGGTGTCGAGCGAGACGGCTCACGAGAATTCTCTCGAACGTCTTGCCAGTCTCGCCCAACAGGCAGATGGGCCGGTACGCCGATGGCCTATCCAACGGCCGGCCCTCCTTCTTAAGAAGAACCAGGCCGGCCTCCTTCCACCTAGTCGGGAAGACGCCACGCTTGAGGCACTCCTCGAACAGGAGCGTCAACCTTTCGTCGAAGAACCCCGCCGTCAGCGCCACCACCCTCGCCGGGACGCTGTCGGGCCCCGGGGCAGTCCTTTTGCCCCGAAGTTTCCCGAGGGCGTCCGCCATTTCCTCCTCCGTGATCCCCCACTCTCGGAGCCAGTCCGGCGCCGCGGGCGCTCCCGCATCTTCTTCCCCCTCGGGAAAAAGTGCGCCCAGGACCGTCTCCAGGAGCAGGGGATCCATCGTAGAGGTCAGAGGGGGCGCCCACGATTGCAACCTATTCGTCACGATCTTATATGGGCGCCCCCATGGATCCTCGTCAAGGGAGCGAATTAGCTCCTCCCACGCCTCGCTCTTTGCCCGTCTAATGGCCCGGCTCAGGAGTCCCCGTGCCTCACGGTAGGACTCCCAAGCCCTCGGCCGCCACTCTCCGCCGTTTCGCTCTCCTAATGCCGCGCCTGGCACGGACCGAGGCACGCCTAAGCTCGGCAATTTCCTCGGTCCACCAGTACGCGGCCCGTCTACGAGGTGGCCTGGCTCGGGGCATCGCGACGTCGCAAATCGCGTCATACGTCGCCCCGAGCCATTCCACCTCCCCTTCTATCGTATCTATTCCCCCCTCTCCTCCCATGTGGCGGCCATGGCAGCCGCCATCAGGCGGTCCTCATCCAGTTGCCGAAGGGCCCACCGCTTCGCAGGACGAGGCCCACCCCGAACGGCAGCCGGAGGGTCCCTCGCTCCCACGACCATCTCAATATAGAGATGATCGGAGAGCGTCTCCACCTCGGAGAGTACCCTCCAGCCGCCGATCCCACGCGCCGCAGCAGGGGTCGCCAGCGTGATATCCACCACTGACTTCCCCTGCCACCGCACCAGGGTGCTTCTCGTCCCCCTATTCACAACCAGGAGTCCGAGTGCCGCCGCCCAATCGGCGACCACTCGGCCCCTGGCGCTTGTCCTCCTTGAGCCTCAGAGGGTCGAGTGGGCATTAAAGTCCCCAGCCAGGAGGACCGGGCGACCGGGGAATCTTCTCACCCAGTCTCCCATGTCCTCAAGGCTTTCCTCGACCCTCCGGAGCTCCCAACTTGGCGGGAGGTATACTCCCACCACTACGGTGGCCCCCCCCCCAGCGGACGACCACAAACCCGTGGCCGTCTCCTAACTTTGTTGCAGAGGGGGGAGGAACCCCCGCCCCCCCTCTGCCCCAAACTATCGCGATCGAGGCGCAGGAGTCGCTCCACCAGTTTGGGTCGTCGGCCGGAACCCGATACGGCTCGGCCGCGACCCCCAACCCACAACCACGCTCCGCGAGGCTCTGGACAAACAGGTCCTGGGCCCCGCGGGCGTGGTTCAAGTTTGCCTGGAGGAGCCGATGCGTCATTACGACAATTTGACGCTATCGGCTCCTCCGGCACCGCTCTCCTCTTCCACGGCGCCACCCGTGACGACCTCCATGGCCTCCTCGGCCATGGGGGCCTCCACAGGCGACGCCTCCTTCCTCTCCACAACCCTCCCTCTCGGGCTCCTTTGCGAGAGTGGGGGCCGATCCAGCACCACTCGGGAATCCTTCTCCTCCCCAGCTACTCCCTCCGTCTCTTTGGGTGTCCCAATGGCGGCCAGGAGCACTCCCCCAGCCACCGCTGACGGCACCACAGGCGGAGTCATCCCCCCCCCTATTGGGGGAGGACCCCGCCCGCGGAGCCATGGGAGTGCCCAGCCTCGGACCCCCGGGTTTTCCCGCAGTCATGCCGGCTCTGCAGGAAGATGTTCCTATCCTATGCCTCGCCTGGCCGTCCGGGCCCTTACAGACCGGACAGCGTGGCGAGGCCGCACATTCCGCTGCTCGATGCCCCGGTTCGTTGCATCGGAAGCAGCGGTCCCCCATCTCCACCTCCTTATTGGGGCAGCGCTGGCGGACGTGGCCCAGCTCCATGCACTTATAGCATTGGAGCGGGCGCGACGCCAGCAACTCCACCCGCGACCACGTCCACCCTATCCTGACCCTACCGGCCTTGGACAGGGCGGACGCGGCCGCGAGCGGGCAGCTTACCCACGCTGCCCCCATACCCGCGGGCCCAAGTCTAATCGGCCCCACACGCACCTGCCCTTGGGAGCAGTCCCCCACCCTGGCGATCTCCGAGACGATCGCCTGGGGGGTGGCCGCCTCCTGCAGGTCCCTCACCCTGAGCTCCGCCGTCTTAAACGTCCGGGTCACCTTAACCCCCTCTATCCCGGACAGGGCCTGTGACATCTCCGCGGCCAGGCGATCCGCTCTCTCGGATTCCCCGGCCCCGGAGATCTCCAGGATCAGGGCTCCTGTCCGCGCCCTTCTAGGCCGGAGACCCTCGATCCCGAAGTCCCTCAAATTGACGCGATCCTCGGCTAACCTCATGGCCTCTGCGTACCCGTCCTCGGGTGCCGTCAGAACGACGGCCGCCGATCGAGGAGCACGCGGAAGCCTCCTACCTCCTTGCTGCCGCTGTTGCTGCTGCCCTTGCTGCTGCTGCTGCTGCTGCTGCTGCGGCCGCTGCTGCTGTTACCGCGGCTATTGCGGCCCTTGCTGCTGCTGCAGCTGCTTCGGCGGCTCCCGCTGCCGGGGCTGCTGCTGCCGTCCCTGTCGCGGCGTCGGTGGTGGACGCTGCTGCTGCTGTGGTTGGAGCGCCGTCTCCTTAACGGCGGCAGTAGTGGCCTTTTTAGCCTTCTTGGCTGCCCTCCGCCCGAACACCTGGGTCCAGGCGTCGCCCGCCGCCACCGGCGTCGAAGTCGAGACCCCCCTCTGCGGTTTTTCCGGGGAGGGAGTTGGATCCCCCGACCCTCCTCTCTTCTCTTCTGTCTCCTTCCCGAGCTTGGAGTGGCCTCCCTCTCCGCGTCAACACCTGCAACAACAGAAGCAAAGCTCGGACGCGGGAGCAACACCGGCGACCCGAGCGGCTCCACGTGTCCCGCATCCACGCCCGCACACGGCGTCTCCACCGTTCCGGGAGACGCCACCGTCGTCGCCGTGGCCACGCCCAGAAGCCTCTTCGCCCTCGGCTCCCACTCTTTGTCCATCCACTCCCCGAGATACTTGGAGAGCTGCTGCAGCACCGTCCTCCGCAGGTAGGCTTCGAACTCCGTCCTAGACGACGGCAGCCACCCCGCAGAGGCCGGCGCCTCCTCCTCTCTGCTGTCGAGCCGGGACTCCCTCCTTGCTGGAGAGCTACCGGCGGTCGCCTGAGAGCTCCCAATGGGCTCCCTCGCAGCCGCCCGACGCCCAGTTTCCCGGAGTTCCTCGCGTTCACGCACGAGTCCTGCTATCCTCCGGTCTTTTTCTCGAATCTCCCTCTCCAGCCGCTCAACCTTCTGGCGAAGGGCCTCGACCCCTTGCTCCTCCAGAGAGGGGGAATCACTCCCCCTCCTGGCCAGGATCTTAGCCCCCCCCTTACAGGTCAGGGACGCCACCCTCAAGTGCCGCTTGTCCTGTCCGGAGAGGTTCGAAGCAGCGTAGGCCACGCTATTCATCACCTCCGCCTGCTTGCCGATTATGTCAGCAATGGCTGCCGTCTCTCTATCGCTCATGTCCTGAACGAAATCTTCCAGGATCAGGAGATTCTGCGCCGGCGGGATCGGGGTAGTGGGTAGTCGTGGCCTTATCAGCCTTTCCCACATCCCGCCTTCTCCCTCTCTAATGGAGTCCCCCGCTTCCTCCATCAGGCGGGAGATCTCCTCCACTCTTTTTGCTTCGTCCTCTCTCTTCTTCTGCTGGATCCGGAGCTTCTTGATCTTCTCCTTTTGCGCTCTTGCCTCCGGATCTTTGGGGTTCCGCCCTCTGGTTTCCAGGCACAGAGCAGGCCCGCCTGGTAGTTTCCCAGGGGGAGTGAAAGCGTCCTCGCCTCCTGACACCTCCTACGAGTCCGCCGTTATCGTCTCTGTCCCCCTCTCTCTTCCCCTCTCCCTCTCTCTCTCTCTCTCATCGTCCCCATCATCACCCCCGGATCCCCGAGGGGTACGGGACGACGCCAAGGACGGCTGACCCGTCCGGTCCCTCGTCCCGTCTTTCCTCCCTCTCTTCGCCCGTTGATGACCAGCCTTCCGGACTGGAGGAACCCTGTCCTCCCCCTTCGTGCCGTCCTCGTCCGTCCCTGTTATGTTTGTCCTGATATTGTCTGTCATTGTCCTATACGATCCCACTGCCCGGCACGGCTGCGCTGCCCAGGGTATACCCCCACGTCCGTCTGAACCAGCCGGACGTGCCCTGAGTTCCCCCAGGGAGACAGCATATACCACGGACCCCGGGAAAAACATCCGGAGCACTGGGTTCCAGCCCCTTACTCCCCGTGGGATAGGGGATAAGCCCCGAACTCCCACGGCTTTCAGGGGTCCCCTGCCTCCGACAGCAGGGGCACCGTGCCGGGTGTCGCCACACGGGGGGCCCCATGGACAATTGGGGCGACGGAGGCCACGCCCCCCTCCATGGCCTTACCTGCCATGGCGACCAGCACGCCTGTTTGGACGAACTAGGTTCCCCCAAGCAGGCACCACCTACTCGACGTCCGGCTTCGGAACGGGGCGCGGTCGCCGGACGCCGGACTCTCTCCATACACGCAAGGCAGCCGGACCCAGACCCGGGAACAAGTCCCGGCGGCCCCGACCACCACCACCCACACCGCGAGCACCCGCCCATACTCGCGCACGCCCGAGTGCCCGCGCCCACACACCAAACATACGCTGCGCCGCTCACCCGGCCCCAACCTCGGAATAAGTCCGAGTGGCCCGGGAGGGCACCGCCCCACACGAAAGACAGTACAGATCGGGAGAGGGAGAGCCCCAAGGGGCCCGCCACTCCCTCGCGAGACGTCACACACACCAATAGTGTCCAAAGGCATCTTCCACGGATGCCCTCGGGCCACACCCGCGGGAACCGACCCCGCGCCCCGTCCACCCGCCGGGACGGGAACGAGTACGGCGGCAACTGAAACGTCCGGAGAGAATTGAGACTCCCAATCCCATTTCCCTCCAAGGAGAAGAAATGGGTGGGAGTCTCCGTCAACTCGACCACCGCCCCAGCTCGTACCAGTCGAGCCGGTGTCGATTGGTGTGACGAGTCATAGCCAATCGACAACCCATGGGGGCGGCGTCGCGGGAAAAACCGGGACTTACGCACCGACGACCCGCCCGACCCGAGAGACAGCCGACGCGCGGGTCCAGCCCACGCACACAAAACCAGTCGCGAGACCCCCGAGGCACGCCCGACCAAACCCCCGAGCGACCCCCCGACGACCACCGCGACCCACCGACACGCCCCAACAGGTAAGTACCGGCCATACAGGGACGGGGTCCCCTCCCAAAAGGGGAGGAGGCCAACGCGCACTGTAGGCCGGACCACCCCTCCAACCGCTGAGCCCCGCCCCGGGAAAAACGTCCCGGCGGCCTCACCCGGTCCCACCCGCTCGGCCCTGACCCCGGAAAACGTCCGAGCGGCCCGGACGGGCGTCCGCACCACTTCGCCGAAGCGAAGACCTCGCCGAAAGGGCGTCCTATCTGGACGCCCCGGGGACCGCTCCAAAAAGGAGCACCTCCGCCCTCCAACCAGGGCCCTCAAACACCTAGGGCCACGCCCCGTCCCCAGCCTCCACGGCTACCTCCGCAGAGGTTGGGCGCCCCCTGGCCGGTTTGTTCTCGGGGTGTCCGCTCCCCGGGTGCAGGTGGCTTTTAAGGCGGCCACAGTCGCCTATACCGAAGGCCCGAATCGGGACCGCGCTTTTTCGACCTCTCCATCACCGGGAGAGAGGCCACGCGCCCTACAGGCTCGACGGCTGGCTCGGGGAACTCGGGGTGGCCATGTCCCCGTCTGCGAGAACGGGAGGGCATCAACTGCCCGCCCGTACCGCAGCCCCTGAGTGGCTCGGGACCCCGGGATCGCCAAATCCCGTACCGCTGGCTCGGCAGGATTGCTCCCACCGCTCCAACGGCCCCTGGGGAAAATATGTGATATACCTAGTCTGTGATAATTTATTTTTATTTCTTTAAAATAGTAACTTAGTTTATAAATATTTTTGTAGATGTATAGTTTATATATATATATACTAATAGCTTATATATATATGCTTTTGAAAATAAAATAAATCATATGATTTGTATAAAATTTCTATTAATTAGAAAATCAAATACTTCTGACTTTCAGACTTTCGCGGTTATTAATATTGTCCATAATGGTTTCTTCCGGATATGTACCGCGTTTCTTGATAGCTTCTTGCCAATGTCTGCGAAACGTTGGCAAGGAGCTATCAAGAAACACGATACACATCCGGAAGAAACCATTATGAACAAAATCAAACACCTTCGTGCGTGTGATATAATTAAACACCAACTATAAAACCAACACTTATAAATGTTTGAAATTTCAAACACTAATAAATATCTTGAAAACGGCGACAACAAATATGTTTGAAATTTCAAATACTTATTGTTTAGAGTGTGTGATTCGCGATATGATCTGCCTTGTCTTTCGCGATTAAATTCGTGCCATTCTTCGAGATTATTTATGCGTATTCGCATTTCTCTTAATTCTTGCAAAATCTCGTATAATAACGAGGCTTCTCCTTGCTCCGTGTGAGTGACGATTCCACTAGATCCGGCCGCTTCGGCGTCTGCCGTTCCGCGATTTCGTGTATTTAAATTCTCGTTTCGCTTCTCTGTCCGCTGACATACTTGCGCGAAGGTCAGAGATATTTTTTGCCATTTCTCTTTGATATTGATATATTTCCTCGGGATCGAATATACTACTATCATAAGATGTAAGAGAGAATTCGCGCCTGAGACTCGCCTGGCTGGGAGTTCGGCTTAGATAATGTCGCGTATGTTCGTCAGTCTGTCGCTGATCGGGTACGTCGAGTGCTAACAAGCTAGTGTCAATTTCTGTGAATGGGAATTCGCGCTCGATTATGACGTTAGTCGGTAATTGCCTATCACTGTCTGTTGAGTCGCTTTTTGACAAGACCCTATTCACGTTTGTTAATATTTCTTCGAGAGCTTCGGTCGCAATTTGCACGGGAGATCGCTGGCTTATTTCAAGCGTGCGTTGCACTGATTCACTTAACAGCCACGATTTATTCAGTTCGCTTTTCGCGTTATTATTATTGGACATTCGCGTCGCTAAATTGTACAAATGGATCGACTTACAGTATCAGAGCAGTTCGCATGGTGACGTACGGCTTTCCTCGCTGGTCCCACGAAGTGTCTCGTTCCGTGCGGGCGATGACTGCTACTGTCATCGTGTTGTCCCGATGTTATCCTGCACGTCGTTTGGTCCGGTGATGATTCGGAGTCCTGTTGTCGTTGGCGATTGGCAGGCGATTATCACGGTCGTTGACTGTGCTGCTGATATGTATCTCGTGCTCCACAATAGGATAACACTGGCTGCTGGGTACTGACCCTCGTTTTAAGGTGATATCTGTCTGTTGTCACCGTCTCCTCTCGGTTGAGAGAGCGAAAGAAAGATTTGTTTTTTCTGCCTGTTACCACTGCGTGGTTTTACAGGTCTTCGCTGCTGTTCTCCTGGTGAAGCTCGTTTTATCGGATCTCTCCAGAAATCCTTTATGTATGCCTTTGGCAAATCAGGCTCTTGGCTAATTTTGCTTCGGTGAATCCCACCGCTGCCACCAATTTTGTTGTGCCTCTCGACGCAACAAGGAATTTTTGGGATTCGTTTCGCCTTAAGAGTTAGAACTCAAGGAGTGCAGATAGGAAATCTTCCAGGTTCAACAATCAACACGCTAGCTAGATATCACTTATATTTCGAAGGTTCGTTACAATTCTTCTTACAGAACTCGTCCGCGTTTGACGATAATTTCCGTGTCGCGATTGATACAGTGATAATTTTGACTTTGATATTCGTGATAGTTTCGTTATAGATTTCTTTATGGATTATCCCGTTAGGGATCTGCCTTAGATTCTCTCGATATGGATTTGTTATTAGTTCCTTAATGATTTTCCCGATTCTCCCGTTAGGAATCTGTTATAAGTTCGTTATAAATTCATCTTAGATTCTCCCGCGAGTGGCGATTAGGCGGGCGCTTTTATAGTGCCATTTGTCAGGAATTTAGGTGGGGTGATACTTCTTAATAGAACCATATTTGGTTAATGCTGTATCAGTCGTGCACGGTCTCACGGATTAATTTCTATATCTCAGCAATCTTGCATTTCCGCTCGCCCATGGCGTGATCGTTGCTATGCCGTTGAAAATGCAAGCTTGCATTGTGGTAGCTTCTGAGCTACAACATAGTAACATTATTTCGCTCATTTATTGACTGTATGCTGGAAGATCGTTCAATAACGAATTCCAATTTGTGTAACCAGTCTTTTCAATCTGACTGCCTTACTACTCTCACCACAGGTCAAGTGGTTTCGTTTTCTTAAGGCGTTGAAATTTGTTGTTGTTACTAAAGAGAAGAAGCATTTCAACATTCATATGCTCGTGAATTCAATTTATATGACTAGTTGCTATATTTACGATTTCCTCTTTGACAGTATCCATCTTGAGATCTCAGTGGATGGTGTCATTACGTATATACCAAGGAGCATTTACGATGCTTCTCAAGACGTTGTTCTGAAAGGTTTGAATAATGTTGATATTACTTTTCTTAATGCAATTCCAAAGTTGAATCCCGTAAGTCCATATTGATTTTAAGATTTGTTTGTAAAGCAATAATTTGTTTTGAAGGTTCAGCTTGGAATTCCTTCCTAGCAACTAGTACATTTTTCTAAATTTAATATTTAACTCTTCCTTTTTCTTTTTCACATGTTCTTTCTACCTGAGTTTTGTGTCTACTGTCATACCTAGGTATTTTGCTGTGTTAGCATATAGTATTGTTTGCTCGTTAATTCTGACTGGAATAAGTTTGATCTTTTTGTTAATGAAGTTTACATGCGTTGATTTAGTTTTATTTAACTTAATCCTCCACTTTTTAGTCCAGCTATTGACCCTATTTAGTGTTTTTTGAAGTTTGGTAGTAACTTTTTCTATTGTTTCCCATTGCTAAAATTGCCGTGTCATCGGCAAATGTGGTCAGAGTTGAATCTTCATCATGAGTAATGTGTCCAGTATACAATAAGTAGAGAATCGGACCTAAGACATTCCCTTCAGATACTCCAGCTTTGATTTCAGAGTTTTCGCTTTCATATTTGACTCGAGAACTCCTATTTAATAAATAAGATTTTAATATTTTATAAAACTGCTTGGGAAGATCATTGTAGTTCATATAAAAGACTTTCGTGGCAGACTTTGTCGAATGCTTAAGCTATGCATATCTCTGTTTTTTCCGGAGTTTTTTCAATTGTATTCGTTACTCGATGTCATTGATCAATTGTTGAGTGCTTACATCTAAAGCCAAACTGATGTGGTGGAATTAGATTTCTTTCTTCAATCAGAGATTTTAGCCTTGCTAGAAGCAGTTTTTTTAACCTATTAACGCCCAAATGCACTGAAATTTTACTTGAACTTTGATCTGACAGTACTTGAATAAAAATAATTAAAATAATTCGAAACGTATCTATCAGGAGGTTTTCGGGTCTGCTCCCATTTTCTTTCCGAATATGACACTTAGAACCTCGTGAAATTGCATTTAACAGTGAAATTTTTATATTTTAATAAGCAATGCACGATTTTGACGTCATTTTTTTTTCAAAAAACCTGAATATCAGTACTGAAACGTTCTTTTATATGGCTAAAAGTTATTGAGATCGTGCACTCGAAACTTGAACTATAAGATAGGACGGTTAGGAAATTTTTTGCAACATGTCGAATCCAATATGGCGGTTCAAATCATAACAATTTCAAAATCTTGGAGTTTCTCCGCTGAAAAACATGAAATAATATTTATATTAACAAAAAATGAGATTTTTATTTTTTATATAGATAATGAATCACGAATTGGATAAAAGATTACCGCAATCCAAAATGGCTAATCCAAGATGGTGGACGTCGAAATCAAATTTTTGTGATATTAGGATAAAAATGCTCTTATGGGGGTTTTCGAGGTCGCTGATTTTGAATCTGACATTCTCCCATAATTCAAGATGGCGGATCCAAGATAGCAGATGATGGAATTGAAATTTTGTAATTGCCATATGAAAACACTCGTCAACGATTTTTCGGCGAATGATTTGTTTTTACTTTTATGTTTATTATCCTTTTGCCATCGAATACCTTTCGATGTTTCCCAATTCTCACCACGAGAAGATAGATAATAATGGAGAATCATTTGTTTTTTGTTTTTTGGGGAAGAGTTTTTCGTATTTTGTTTTTTTACTTTTTTCATTTTTTATTTATTCTAATACATCAATAGGAAAAAAATTTCGAAACCTTCTTCAAGTAAGAAGTTTCAAGCCACTTTTTATGGCTATGCTGGGGAGTGAAATTTCTCAGAATGTTTATCACAATAATATGATTAGCAGGTTTTACAAAATTTTCTTGTCCTCACTTTACAATTTCGATATGAGCAAGATCGTTGGTTCTCTCTCCTCTCATGTTCATGATTGCCCAAAAACCGCGTTTTCTCAATGTAAGCTTTTGTTATGTTCATAGCAAATTCTTTTATTGCCGATTTTTTGGAACCCTTGTTCGCTGTGTTCCACAAAACAGTCACGTTAGTAATAGACACTTGAATCAATCTTATAAATATTATCCATGTCCATTTCTTGGATGTAATCACAGGCATTACGCGATTACAATATTGATCATGGATGTTGACACCGCCCATGAACTTATTGTAAACACTAAAAGCGTTTGGAAATGGGACATCGACTTTCAAGTTTTTATTGTAACGTTTGACAGTAGTTTCAGGAGTAACACTAACTGCGGTAGATAGGAAAGAAACCAATTTCGAATCTTTGACTGTTATAAAATTTGTCCCACTGTTCTTTTCATGTTTTACAGCCCATGTACTCCTATCAGCGTCTTTTGCGATTTCATTCTTTTCTGTTACTCTATTTTCTACTCTAATTTCATTCACGGATTCGAATTGCTTGTAGAGCGATACCAAAAGCCATCTTACTTAAAACGGTCGACCATTTCGCAAAGAGAATTAGATTTTGTGTTCAAGTCAACGGGGGCAACTTTGAACAGTTTCTGCGATAGATGCTAAAAGAATGCTCGGGTCTTGCTTTGACTGGCTGGATCATGCTCGGGTCTTGCCTTGACTGGCTGGACTATGCTCGGGTCTTCTCTTGACTGGCTGGACTATGCTCGGATCTTGCCTTGATTGACTGGACCATGCTTGGGTCTTGCTTGATTGGTCGAATAATGTAAGATAAGGCTATCAGAAAGTGAATATTTTACGAGGTATTTTGTATTTTTATCAAAATATTGCAACTTTGGAGCTTTATAATTCGAAAAGTGCTTCACGAAAAGACATTTGCCTATAGTGTTTCGGAAAGCTCTAGAGGTAAGCTATAAGAATATGCAATAAAAAATAGGGATTGAAGAGTCATTTGAAGGTTGCGTGAAGATCACTTCAATTAAAAAAAATTGAAGTGATCTTCACGTAACCTTCAAATGACTCTTCAGTGTCAAACCAATGATACCATCTTATGGCCCATTCAAAACCATAAAACTTTTGTCTGAAACATTTTTCTCTAAAATGCTTTGTTTTCGAAATAATTACGTGCGTTAATTAAAATGGCTCACCCTGTATAATACTAGTTTTGTCTTGAAGTGTGACTAAAATTATAGTATTATATATAATCATATTATTCCATGATTTTGAATATTGGGAACAGTGAATGGGCCCCTCCAACGTTCATTCTCGTGAGAATGCAACAAATAAATTTTTTTCATCTCTCGTAATCAAATTTACAAATATTTGTAATAACCAGTACCATGAACAAGATGCTTCTGTTGGTTTTGGTTTTTATTAAAATCAGTACCGTCAAATAGATGCTTCTAATTTAGTTATATCGTTTAAAATTGAGAATCTTTGAAATAATATTACGTTATTTCAAGATAATATGATTTTGAAATGATATTGAGAACAGTGAATGGGCCCCTCCAACGCTTATTCCCGTGAGAACGCAACAAATAAATTTTTCTAGTCTCTCCGATTAAAATTTACAAATATTTGTAAATAATCAGTACCATGTTAAAAACGAGATGCTTCTGGTTTTTATACAAATCAGTACCGTCAAATAGACACTTCTAATTTAGTTATATTGCTCAAAATTGAGAATCTTTGAAATAATATTACGTTATTTTAAGATAATATGATTTTGAATATTGAGAACAGTGAATGGGCCTCCAACGCTCATTCCCGTGAGAACGCACAAATAAATTTTTCTAGTCTCTCCGAATCAAATTTATAAATATTTGTAATAACCAGTACCATCCTAAAGACGAGATGCTTCTGATTTTTATTATAATATCAGTACCGTCAGACCACAGACGCCTCTGATTTTTATACATAATATATAATAATGCAGTTTTATATTTTAATTTTATATACTCAGTACCATCAAAATAGACGCTTCTGATTTTTATATGTAATATACATATAATCATGCAATTATATATACTCAGTATCGTCAAAAAAGACGCTTCTGATTTTTATATGTAATATACATATAATCATGCAATTTTATATATGGTACATTGTTGCGCGCTGCGGCCGCCCGGCATACTCCCCGGCCGCGCGAGTCGTTTGACGGGTCTATCGGAGGCATCGATCGACCGGCCGTGAAGTTAGCTAGATCCGAGCAGTGATTGCTGGGACGCTTGTTAATCAACAAGCTGCCCGTCAGATTTTCGCTGACCTCCTCTCGCGGAGGACACGTTTCGACAGTTGTAAACGATTCTTCCAATGAAGTTGGTGTTCGCTTTTAAACGGTGTCTTCTTCCTTTCCGTGCGCGTGCCGCGTGTGACTGTGTGACTGAGTGTGAATGCGAGAGAGAAGCGCGAGTCTCTACGTCGTCGCCGAACGACGACTGAGGCGTAATAATATCAATTTTATATACTCAGTACCGTCAAAATAGACGCTTCTGATTTTGATTGTATATACCATTAGAAATCGGGACTGAGAATCTTTGAAATTATGTTATTTCAAGATTCTAAAGGCTCGCGATCGAGAAGTCCGAGTGGAAGCGCTCGTTCGACGTGTTCGAGTTGGTGCGCGAGAAGTCCGACGAATCGTAGTTGGCCCGCATGGAGAATCGCTCGAGCTGGAGCGCGGTATCGAGGACTGGCTCTCGGACTCGGAGTTCTTCGAGAACCGGCCCTCGCTCGAGTCCGAGTCGTTGCGGCTACGCCCGCGCCACGTCGACTCCTCGTCCGACCCGTTCATTAGCAGCCGGTCCTCCACGCTGCTCGACTTCATGATCTCGTTCTGCTAACGCTGCTGCTTTCTCGCGTGGTGGCCGGCGCGCTCGGGGCTGCCCTTGGGGCTGCTCTAATCATCATGACTATCACTTGTAGCGGTACGCCTTTTTCCCACGCGGTATATTTAATAGCTCGCCGGGGTCGAGGGTGGAAAAGGAGAAGACATTGCTTTGTGTTGAATAAAATAAATAACAATGTTTATTCAAATATAAAGAAGTGGAGTATATGTACAACAAAATATGTGTATGTGTGTAGTGTCGCGGGTGTCGAATATGTCGGTGTGAGTGTGTACTTATATGCTACGGTATTTAACAGAAACGGAGCACGGCTTACAAAAGGACGGCGCGACTTATAATATAAACGGAGCGCGGCTTACAATATAGACGGCGCGACTTTATAATTAAACGGAGCGCGGCTTACAATATAGACGGCGCGACTTTATAATTAAACGGAGCGCGGCTTACAATGTGGACGGCGCGACTTATAATATAAACGGAGTGCGGCTTACAATATAGACGGCGCGACTTTATAATTAAACGGAGCGCAGCTTACAATGTGCACGGCACGACTTATACATAAACGGCGCAACGCGTGATTTGCGGACGCGGGTCGTGTCAGAGCACGAAACGGACGTTTTGGCGTAGTGCCTCGGTGGCACTCGGCAGGATAAACAGGACAGGTACGGTGTCTCCTCGGGAGCTCCCGAGGAGGGGACTGGTTGCACTCCGGTGGCACCCGGATGCGTAACCTCCGTTCGCTGTGCGGATACACTAGTAGCACCCAGCGCGGTCAGGAGTCGGACAGGTAATAAGCTTCCGGTAGCACCCGGAGGAGGAAATCTACACACCGGTAGTACCCGGCTGCGCACGGTGACACCGTGACGCTGTGTAAGGGATGTGGTCAGTAGCTCCTGACCGCGAGGAATGATTCTCTCTTGCCGCGGCGGCCATCTTTTATACTCGGCAGATGTCGGCGTGGTGTGGAAAATCGCGTGGGCCGGAGCGCTATGCGTGGGCGGCTTGTCGGCTAGTGACGAGGAGGGGAGGCGTATCGTCACATCACCCCCCCCTCCCCTCTTAACGTGGTTGTCTATCTCTGGCGGCAGGATGTCGGGCAGCCCTTCGCCCTGGCGAAAATTTTTATTTTAAGATTATGTTTATAACTGTTTATGTAGAGTTTTATCGATGGTTATATTGTTTATGAAGAGTTTTATTAATGTTTACTGCTAGTAAAAGTGTTTGAAAGCACGTTGAAAACACCTGGTAAATCTTTTGCCAACATAACATTTTACAAACATTTAGAAAAGTTCAATAGAAATGTTAAAGACTATATCATTAAACAATACTGAAACATTTTATTAAAAATGTCTTGAAAACAGTTATATATCATTGATTTCAGCATGCATCAAAACAATCTTGCAACATCTTTCGAACATGCTGTTACACAAGAAGTTATTAAACATCTTTACAACATAAAGATATAATCTTTTAAATACAAATCAAACATAAGTCAAACACTACTCAAATAATGCAATAGAAATACATCTTAAATCATTTACAAAACAATGCAAACAATTTCTAAACTCTTGAAAATGTTTAAAGATATTTATTAACTTCTTATGAACAGAATGTTTGGAAAATGTTATGAGATTCTTTTGATACATGCTGAAATCAATGTTACGTAACTGTTGTCAAGACGTTTTTAATAAAATGTTTAAGTATCATTTATTGACAACTTCTAACGATTCTACTAGGCCTTTCTAAATATTTGTAAGATGATATTATCAGCGAAAGATTAATCAAGTGTTTGTTTCACATATAGGTTTTAAATCATAAAAAATATATACTACAATTTATCATGTCTTTCATAAATTTATTAATTAAATGTAAATTACACAATTTTTATTTTTATTATTGTCATTATTGAGAAAGCTCAAATAAATTCAGTAAATATTCAGTCAGCACAAAAAAAAAAAAAGAAAAACAGGACACGCATTACAATCAGATAACTCTTATATCAATCTCCATAACAACCAAACGGCATTTGACACACATAGTTAGTACACAGTATACTTATAAAAATATATTGACTTGATATCTGACTTACGTCAATACATTTTAAGTGGCCATAGCTATCTATTTTCTGAATATGAAAATTTGTTATATTTTCATTTCTAATAATAGATTTATTGTGAATAGTAAGCTGCTGCACAATCAGTTTAACACTATCCAAAAATCTCAAAATTAATCTAATCACAACAATTTCCCCAGAATTAATTAATATATATGAATCATTATTAAGCTTTTTGTTACAATATCTACTACATGTATATCTTATTCGCTTATAAATCATTTTCTGGTAACTTAAACAATTTTTAGTTAACATACTATTTATCGCAAGTACTTCCTCTTCCTCAGCTGATAATAAACATTTTTCACCTTTTCCTAAAAGTATACTTTCTTCTCCACAACGCATGAAACGAAATTTCTCTTTAAAATTCTATGAGAAAACTCGATAGTCTTTTCTGATAAAACGAGCTTTCAACACAAATAAGGTATTAAAGTATAAATAAGAAACTTGCGCGCAATTTGTAAAATAACATTCGAGGGACTATGATATAATTGCATAAGATGACGGTTTTGACCTTCGAAGAAGGAATTATGAATCCATAATGGACCCCAATTAAAAACACCTTTGCAAATATGTGACAAAAGATGAATATTGTACACCATATTTTCTTTATCGAAATACTTTTGAAATAAATACATATAGGTCAGAAAAAGTTTGTGAGCTTGAAATACTTCTTCACGTGTCACTGATTTTTGAAGTAAAATATTAGTAGCTACAGATACCGCCGAGTCAATCGTCGCGACCGTGGGAGAAAATGAAAGATTATGTTCATAAGAAATCGGTCGAACGCCAAGGATACCGTCCTCTAACATCGCCAAATTCATCACCGTCGAAGAAGAAATATAGTAAATAAAATTTTCAAGATCTAAGCCATCATCATCAAAGTAATAAGGTATGTATCCTTTTTTTTATTTACGAACGCGTTTTATCGAATGCAATGAATATTCGGAAATTTTTCAAGTATTTTTTCTTTTTTTTTAGGAAGCGCTGTCGCCAACCGTAGCTCGAACATCGTCAAGCACTACCTCGCGCAATCTACTACTGATGCTTCAATATTCTTTTAATTTATTTTAAATGTAAAAAATTGTGAAAGGAATAAAAACTAATTATTTCACATTTATAAACGATACATTATTCTGAAAGCGGAGCATGTACGGGGGTACTCCTTGGGCATGGGCATGGAGGGGGGAGGGGCATACAACTACGGAGAGGGAATCCGTGGTGGAGGGGATGTGTATTAGAGGCCCTACGGCTGTGGGTCCTACGACTGCGTGAAGGATTTTTTTCTCGCTCCCACCCACTTTCCACCTTCTCTCGCTCCCACCCGCTTCTCATCTTCTCTCGCTCCATCGCTCCCGTTCCGCCATGCATCTCGCATACCCACCCGCTCGCTCGCTCGCTCGCCCGCTCTTTATACACTTTTTTATTTTTTCTTATTTTATTCTTTTTATTATTTTTTCTTATTCTTATTCTTATTTTATTCTTTTTATTATTTTTTCTTATTCTTATTCTTATTTTTTCTTATTTTATTCTTTTTATTATTTTTTCTTATTCTTATTCTTATTTTTATTATTTCTTATTCTTATTCTTTTTTTCTTATTTTATTCCTATTCTAAAATAGGAAAGGGAAGGGAATGGGAGAAAAAATATGTATCATATATAAGTACATTTAAAAATAGATATTTATTCTTAATACTAAAAAATAAAAAACAATGTTTAAAAATATATATATATAAATATATATAAAATGTGTGAGGCGACAAATATTGGGGGACCAATGGATGCGCTGAAACAAATAAATAAAGAAATTCATTAATATACATTGAAATATATATGTTAAAATAAAAATAAAACATGTAACAATACTTACTTCTCAATCCCAACGTTCCTCCTCGTATATTCGATCCCCGAAGAGGATCTGGAGATCCATTAGGTCTTCACCATCTCCGCACCATATGGCATCGTTCGCTTCCCGATTACAATATCGGACCCATCGGGTCCACTTCATGTCGCTTATTTTAATGAATCTCGGTGCCCTAATTTGCACCTCGACCTCATTAACGGGCTGAAATCATAAAAGGTATTAAAAATGTAAATTTATACTAAATATATATATATATATATATATATATATATATATATATATATATTAAATATATACCTGATCGTGCGGAATCAGGATCCTTAACTCCCTTCTCAACTGCACCTCTTGGATAGGCAGGCCGCCCACCCAAATCCACTGAAAAAAGAAGAAAACACATATTTATTTTTACGCGTACACACACTTTATTTCATGCTAGTACGCTTTCGGATGCCTGGACTTTTTTATATTGAAACGCGCGTGAGTATATGAAAATTGAAAATCTACACCGATGTTAAAGTTGTAGCGCGCTTATTACAAAGATTCAAAACTATAATACTAATTACGATTTACTTACTCCAGCTGAGGGAAAATTGAGTTCCACGATGTCGCCGATCCTATCCATTTTTTAACACTTAATATTTTAACTGTACGCTTCGAAGATCTTCTTTGCGTCTCTGCGTCTAGTTTTGCACTGAATTCTATAATTCTTCTTTCAAGAAAATTCAAACATTCCCACTCCCAAGTCTTATTCCCACTCCTATGTCTTATTCCTACCCCTTCCCCCCCCCAAGTCTTATTCCTACTCCCATTTTACTCTATTTGTTAGAGAACAATAAAACAATATAAATTTTCAGAAAGTCCATAAATTCTTTTTGTGAAACGTATGTTTCATAGCTGTGAACCAGGTATGCGAGGTATATATTTTTACACAAACGAAAATTCAAAAGAAAAGAAAAAACGCAAGCAGGAATGTTGTTTGAAATATGTGTAATGGGAAGAAAGGGATGGATAAAAATTAACGATATCACGTTTCAGATTCCTACTCCCATTTTACTCTATTTGTTAGAGAGCAATACAAATTTTAGAAAGTCCATAAATCTTTTTTTTTTTGCATATGTTTCATAGCTGTGAACCAGGTATGCGAGGGATATAATTTTTACACAAACGGAAATTCAAAAGAAAAGAAAAAACGCAAGCAGGAATGTTGTTTGAAATATATGTAATGGAAAGAAAGGGAGGGATAAAAATTAACGATATCACGTTTCAGATTTTCATTTAAACATTTTATTCTTAATTTTCATATACGTTTATACATATTTTTTCTTACGTACTAAAAACTAAAGCCAACAGCTCGCAATCGATGAGCTGATGCTTATCGAAAGTATCGCTGACGCGAATCATGTTTGATACCTCTTTAGGATCCGTCGCAGTGGACGCGATATGCGAGAATTGTGTAAACTTTACATCAACCGAACCAACATTTTTAAATAACTGCTCAAATGCTAAATAGATGCACCGATCCAGATTGAACATGGAGAACAATGTCGATTCGGTCATCGTCAAACGTACGTTTAAAGATTCGAGACGTGCGAGTTTAATATTATTAATCGCGCAAGTGCTGATCGTTAGCGGTCCGATGCTCATAGAACTGCTAGTATCCTTATCGTTCCGAAGAAATTTTTGAATGTTCCATCGCTGCTCGTAGAATTTTCTCCACGTTTCGAGAGACAGAATCATCTCGTTCCCACGATTATCTCCCACGACGATCTCCACATAGCTCGGTGGGCCTACATTGATGCTAATTTCGAGGAATTTGTATCCCGTTAGCGCGTATCGTCAGTACACGAACCGCACGACGCTCCAACGAAATGCTGTAGAAAAATAATAAAATTAGTTTCAAAATAATATAATTTACAATATATAAAATAGGAATCTCTATACTTACTTGTTAGATTTTTTCTTCTCACACGATAAAGTTTCATCATCCTGAATCGGCACGTAATAGTTCATCGCGCGATTGCCGATGTTCTTTTCGACGGAGTACATTTTTCTCGGTTACAAGAAGCGATCCGTTGATACATGCGGTTGATGCAACACTGATTGCGTAAAATTATCTGCGTAAATTGCATAAACGTGACAATAGTCGACATTTTGAAAGAATAAGGGAGGGGATTAATGTTTTAAGCGCGATCTGGAGGAGGAGATATGTTTATAGAAACGTGTCAAAACCTGAAAAGACGTCGAGCGAAACGTCTCACATACGTCTTGCATACATCGAGAAACATCTCACATACATCTGACATACATCTCACATACATCTCACATACATCTCACATACATCTAGCATACATCTAGCATACATCGAGAAACATCTCACATACATGTCTAATACATCTAGCATACATCGAGAAACATCTCACATACGTCTCGCATACATCGAGAAACATCTCACATACATCGAGGAACATCTCACATACGTCTCACATACATCTATCATACATCGAGAAACATCGAGTGATTATTAACAGAATATTGAGAAACGTCAAACGAATTAGCAAAACATGAAATAACGTGATTTTACTTTAATAAAACGTGAATTAATATAAAGAACGTAAATGTTGTATGCGTAATGGAGGAGGGAGGAATAAAATAATCGACAATACATATATGTGTAAATAATATGCGTTTATTTTTTATGGTTATGCCACCAATTAAATAGCTTGAATACATTTTGCATTGCACAATTGGATACATGTTTATGGCAACGTAAAGTATGTGTAGCGTCCATCTTTTTCAACGATTACACGTCTTCGTAGTGCTCGTCGAGGCTCTCGATGTAGACATTGTCTCTCGCATCGTCTAGGAGCAAATCCCGCAGCCATTCTCGTTTCTCAAGTCCCTTTACGTATACGATGGGTGAGTTTTCGCTCTCCGTCACATCCCGCAACGCTTTTGTAATCATGTCTCTAGCCGTGAAGTACGGAATCGTTCCGTGATCATCGCGCCAATGCAATCCGTGATGTTTCACCTCCAACCAGGATACGTGTTTTCTATCCGCTTTGCTGAGAAAATACCATGGCTCGGAGCTTCCAAATATATAATGAGTGAGAATATATCCGTCTCTGAGAGCGGTAAATTCTTTCACGACGAAGGAGTTTCTCCCGACGACGAAACCTTGCAGATCCACAAACGTTGGTGTTGACATGGTTGCAGACATGACTGATTTATGTCGAGGAGCGGGAAGTTGTAGATTTTATATCGCTCCCCTCTCCAACGTCGTATTTAGGTGATTTTGCGAACAATGTTGGTCAATGGGTTGTACTGAACTACGCGATCGTGCAAGATGAGGCAATAGGCAGTAGTACTTGCAGGTATATTTTCACTGCAATCGAATTCTATGCGTACATCCACAGTGGCGCTCTTGATCGATTCGTTCTGTCGCGAGCAATCAATGACCCGAAATGGTCCTTTTGTTAAAAATGTGCCTAGGGTGAAAAGCACTTCTTGGCTCTCGGATCCGTAATAAGAATTACGAAAACGTGAATACATGTCATAAAGCAGAGCGTATCTTTTTTTCTTAAAGTCTAGATTCAGATCATCATATGGATAATAATCAGAATTTAGATAGAGTTTTACGTTGGTCAGGTTACAGTGGTCGAATACGCTAGCATCTTGAGACATGGTATTCTTTCGGCCAGTCTGCAGAGCGAAGACAACGTATCGCGGTTTTTCCAATTGAGTCGCAGTTTTGACGGCCCATGAATGCTTGGTTGTGCTCTGCAGTAGCGAAAACTCGTACAGATCCCACGAACGAAAACACATGTTGAAGTATCGCCCGCTTTCCAATGCCCGTAGCATGGACAATTTATTGACTTCATTTAACATAACGTGAGGCATTCGCCACTGTACTTTGAATAATTCGATTTCTGGCTCCGTCGTCGAATCTCCCATGAGGCAATTGTTGTCATTGCGCGATCGTATTAGAATCAATTCGTGACGAGCGTTGATAACCACATGTTTGTAATCCTCACAAAATCCCAGCAACATGTAGAGCGGTACGCAAAAATTAAAGTTTCCTTCCGGCATGCTGGATCCAACGTCCCATCCAGCATTTATCAGGATCAATGATTTGTCGTACGTTAGCGACGCATAGTTCTTGAGCGTGCTGGCTATTCCAACATTTCTGCTGCGATCAATCTCCACACCATTGAGTTCGTATCGAATTTCGTCAAACATAAATGCTACGCAATTATTTGTAAGAACATTCGCCGCCGACGTAGCCGCCGACGTGGCCGCCGCATCATTGTTCTTCTTCTTCAATATTCCTTCGATGTATAGAAAACTTTCGCACGGCAACGTGTACAGATCCTGTTGTTGTATGGGTATCCTTATCTCGTCGTTGTATCCGAACGTTGTATTAGCGTACGGGTTGTACGTGTGAGTCTCGATCTTGATAATGCGATCATCAAAGATCGGTTCACCCTCGATGTTCAAGATGTCAACCATTGTAGATGTTTCGCATGGCGAATCCCAAAGATTTTAAAAATTCAACGTTCGACGCGTTGAGTTTCTTTTTCTCGCTACAACCGGATGATCGGATATTGCCAAATGTCGATGTCGTTGTTCTCGTGACGATCGCGTTAGCTCTGACGTTCTTTGCGTTTGATTCGTTCAACACGAGCATCTTACGCCCGGGTTATCGCTGTCGCCGTCGCACGTGCAGTCTGACAGTAATCTCCTCTCCTCGAACATCGAGCAGTCGACCGTTTTGATCGACGACGCGTATTGTTAGATCCGTAATGCTCCGTACGATGATCAGCAGATAAATGATCTGCGTCGGCGTTTCCGATATCTTATATCCTGGTGGCACGTTCGATGAAAATTCATGTATCGTGTGCACGCGTTTGCTGTTGCTGTACGCGCCCGCGGTCACGTTGCATTCTATGCGGATAATGTTCACCTTCATAATGTTAATCGGCATGTCCGACTCGTACCATTTTTGCGGCTGCAATATACGATTCGACGAAAATCCCAGCAGCGATCCTATGTTGTTGGGCTTGTTAAAGTTTACTCTAAAAGCACATTTTATCTCCCTCCTCATCGTATTGTAATTTGCGCGCATCACTATCGGATATTCTCCATCCTCGTAATCGTTGTGCGTTTCAACATGTTCATCGTGTTTCGACAAAATTGCGCGTTTCAGAAACTTGTTTATGTCACGCAGTTCATATGATCCCTCGGGAATTGTAATTTCCACGTCATCTTTGTGAAAGTAAAATTTATTGTTCGAGGCATTCACATTCGCTATCGTATGATAAGTCTCGGTCCATTAGACCGAGCTCGTAATCGTCATCGCTCAAATCTATGGCTGGAGAGTAGTTTACCACGAGAACGTTGCTCTTGCCGCTCAGCGTGAATGTCAACGACATGATGGAAAAACTGCTTAGCGTACACTGAGTCCTCGCAACGGCTCGTCAGGCTTTAAATTCGCACGCGTCCACCGTTTGGAGAAACCGCAGGCACATCTGGCCGCAGATGCTCTGATCGTAGGTTTGATAGGACGTTCGATTGTATTCCATCACGCAATTCTCGAAATAACGCACCAGTTCTCTTGGCGGCCGAAGATTACCAAAACTGTCGAAATATACCACGCGATCTCTCCTCTTTGCGTACGCCACCCAATGAGTGCCGGGGCCCGTTGCGTTGTCCAGATTCACAATACCGCTCTCGTTTCGACGTGCACCGCTTATCGGTAATGAATCACGCATGAAAACGCCTCTAAAGTACGGTACGCACATACGCCTCGCCAATTGATCCAACTGTACGTTTGTCGTTATACCCGCAGGTATTTTTAACGTCTCTTCGAATTTTTTTTTTTTCTTCTCTTTACAACGCCTTGTCCGCGTTTGTATGGAGCGAGATAGAGTCCACGACCCTCCACCGCGCGATTATGATGCTGCAGCTCCTCGAGTTGGCGTCGCGCGGCTTTGCTGTCGTTCACCACCTTTGCCACACCGGCCGCTCCACCGATCAGAGATCCGAGCGCACCCAATATTGGCAGAATCGGAAGTATACCGCCGCGTTTCGCTACCGGAAGTATCCTTTTTTCTTCGCTGTTGTCTTCTTCTTCTTCGTCTTCGTACCCATACCGATCTTCGTCTTGGCTTTCATCGCTGCCCAGACAGTAGCGGCGGCAGCTCTCTCACCCAGAGTAGAATCTCTCGCGACGATGCGTTTTCGCGCTTTCTCGGCGAGTATTTTGTCCGCCGCGTGTCTCTCGGTAAGATCATTGCTTCGAGAATACGCTATGTCATGCTCGCGGCACGTCGCGTCCAGTGGATTTATTCCTCGATCACCTCTCGCCAAACGTTTCTCCAAGTGAGTTCCCGGACCGCAAAACTGATAGCCGGGGAGATGTAATTCGAAGGGAAGCGCGTTTATCGCGCTATTGAGCAAACTGCCACCGCTTTTTACCGATTGGCTAGACGTCGTTGTAACTGACATTCGCGGCAATCCTTGATCAGCGGCGCCGAACCATCGATATGCGTTCGCTGAGACGGTAAATTATAATGTTGCAGGCAACGACGATACTCTTGAACTTCCGAATCCGCCTTAATATGATCTGGAAGTCTATCCCACACATAATCTATGCAATTATAAAACTGCCGTAACAGAACGATCTTTGGCACATAGTTCAACTGTTTAGCGGTTAAATCGCATATGTCACTGTTATCTGACAAAAGCAAAAACATTTCTGAGCGATTTACGATTCCGCGAGACTATAAATAGGCGCGTTCGATTCCGTTCTCTACACAAAAGTGCAAAGAGAAATGAAATTCGTGCTGCAACCGCTGACGATACGCGTCACAAACTACGACGATAGATTGCGGACAATGGGGGACAGAGCAGAGGTGCGAAAGCACGGCGCGATGCTGCCGACCACTGTACGCGCGATCATCTGCGGCCCCTCGAATTGCGATAAAACCAACGTTTTGATAAGTTTGTTGGAAAGTCCGCACGGCGTGCGTTTCGAGAACGTGTATGTGTACTCAAAGTCGCTGCAGCAGCCAAAGTATCTGGAGAAGCTACTGACATCGATCGATGAAATTGGCTATTTTACATTCTCCAATAATAGTGACGTCATCCCGCCGAGCGATGCGCGTCCAAACTCGATTTTTGTTTTCGATGACGTTGCGTACGACAAACAAGATACGGTGAGAGAATACTTCTCGATGGGTCGACACTCGAACGTCGACTGTTTCTACCTCTGTCAGACGTATGCGAGAATACCCAAACATCTAATACGCGACAACGCGAACCTGCTGATCCTGTTCAAACAGGATGCCACTAATTTGAAACATGTTTACAACGATCACGCAAACACCGACATGTCGTACGGGGATTTCTGCGCGTTTTGTAACGATTGTTGGCAGCGTGAGTACGAATTCGTAGTGATAGACAAGGACAGTCCGCTTACGAATGGGCGATATCGAAAAGGATTTAACATGTTTGCAATACCGCAACACAGTTAGTCGTCGATAATCCATCGAGGCAAACGCGAACGATCTGTCGACATGGCTGGGAACAAAGATATTCGTGAACGTGAAAAGATCGCGAGGGAGATTGAGAAGACGAGTGAATCGATTCGCAAGAAACATCGCGCTTTGAAGACTGGTAAGATCGAGGATGATATCGCGGTGAAGACGCACTTCAAGCCCATTATCGAACCGCTGCAAAAGATGGTTGAAAATTCTGGCATGCGCACGATAAAGGAAGAACCGCGTGACGATGACGACGGCGACGGCGACGTAGAAGACGAAACGTTATTTGCCCAGAAGCATGAGGAGGAGGAGGATGCGACATTGAGTAAGACAAAGAGAAAACGATCGTTGGTTCACGCATCGACACCGTACAAAACTTATCGATTTGCGCCTCCGCTGAACGTATTACCGATACCGACCGCGACGGCAACAACCGTACAATCGCCCGAATTGCTTGCGAGCGAGAATCTTTTCGAGCGAACGGACGACTCGCTCAACAAGACCTCTTTTCAAAAGCAGCTGGAAACGGCAGAAGATCGAGAAACGTTGCTTGGTAACCTGGGTCCGTTAAGTCGAAGGTATATCGAAGACGTTTTGAGCGACGATCGAATAAGCAGTTTAGATAATGTATACGGCGTTCGTCTGAGCAGCGATGGAGCAATGATGCTCGGTGATAAACGCATTAGCGTGGACAACGCTGACAACATAATTATCGATGGCGTACGATTCGCCGGTACGCCTGGTCTTTATGAGTTGATCTTCAAGAAATTGCCTGCTAACAACGCCTATACAGAGAAAGATAAGCTAAACTACAAGAATATACTGCTGTTGACGAACGCGCATAGACTCAATTATAATGCGCTTAATCGCATATCGGGCAACAGAGGATACAAGTACAAATATATAATCGCGCCGTTACTATCGATCGAATCCAAGAGCAAATCTGGAGAAGGACTGCCTCGTGCTATGACGCTGAACGACAATGCGATTGATTACGTGCACTGGGACGATCCCAACGAGCTGGTGGATCGTCTACGTTTGCTCGACGCTTCGCGCCAAGCCGGTCATAACGCTCACGTCAACGAGATGCTGTCGATCATCGAGGAACTTCGCGAAGCTGGTATTATTATAAATTAACCGGAGTATCCTCGAAACGAACCAGTCGATTGGCGTCACTCACATCGAAAAATGCCTGTCAATATATTCGGTCTATTTGAACGGAGAAATGACTCGATCAGCGGCTGGAGCGAACTAGTGAGAAGTTACGTGCGTGATACTGCACTGTGCCGTGTCGGTGTGGAATTTGACGCAAAGTCGTGCAAGATTCGTTGTGTAGCGCAACCTGAGGATGACGATGACGCGGCTAACAAACTATATGTGGAACAGTGCGTTAAAATTTTGAGTTACCAACAGCGGGAATTTGTTGAGAGGCTGACAGCGTTCGAGAGGGATGTGCAAGCGTTACAGGCCGCGATAAGCGAGCTTCGACGCGACGCTACCACCGAGTCAGAAACGGTGGCGAACGGAGAGGATAAGAAAGCAGTTTAAAAAGTTAAATCTTCACACGTACTATTACCAGTCAATGATCGCATCGCCGAAACATGAGATCTGAAGATGAAAATATCGTCAGTTCCGAGAGACGGCGACTCGTCGAGGAACTGCATGCCCCGGCGAGAAGAAATTTTCCACGAAGACGTGTTATAGTTAGAGGATACGACGACCTGTGGCAAGCTGATATCGTCGAGATGCAGCCGTACTCGCGTTTCAACGGAGGCTATCACTACATACCGTCATCGATGTGTTGAGTAAATACGCGTGGGCCGTGCCGCTCAAGAGCAAAAGTGGAAGTGGAGACAGCCAAAGCTATCGCCGAGATAATTCGAGAGAGCGAGAGACATCCGAAAAATTTACAGACAGACAATGGAAAGGAGTTTTACAACGCCGACGTGCAACGACTTGTGAAGAAACACGCCATAAATCATTATTCCACATATTCGGTGTTGAAAGCATCGGTTGTCGAGCGATTCAATCGCACGCTCAAGAACGATATGTGGAAGATGTTTACACTCAACGGAAACTACAAACGGATCAACGCGTTGCCGCGTCTCGTCTCAGAATACAATTCGCGAAAACATCGAACGATCGGCATGCGACCCGCCGATGTTACGCCCGCGATCGTCGAAAGACTCTTAGCTACGGTATACAGCGTGATAAAGATTGCGGGACCGGCAAAGTTCAAAGTAGGCGATTCGGTGCGCGTGAGCAAATACAAGACCGTCTTCGAGAAGGGTTACACGCCAAATTGGACCACCGAGGTGTTTAAAATCATTAAAGTACAGCGTACTAATCCCGTGACGTATCTACTCGAAGACTATCGTGGAAAATCTATCGCGGGAGCGTTCTACGAATATGAATTGCATCGCGCAACCGATCCCGATGTGTATCTCGTAGAGAAGGTACTGCGCAGCAGAGGTGACGAGGTTTACGTGAAATGGTTGAGATTTGATGAGTCGCACAATTCATGGATACACAAAGACAATGTGGTTTAATTTGCATAAAAAAAAAGTTTATTCATTTCAAACATGTATAAAAAAGATGAATACACACACATTATAAAAAAACATAGTATAAAAAAGATGAGTACATTATGAGATACACACAACACACATAATATAAAAAAAGATGAATACACACACATTATAAAAAGAATACATATAATATAAAAAAGATGAATACACACACACACACACAGTATAAAAATGTAAAATATATGAGATACGATATGAAATATATGAGATACGCAAGGACAAAGAATCTTATATTAATATACCTTTTCCAGTAATACATAGTATAATATTACATTTACAGAGGTATTCGATAATGTCCCCATGGCAGAGTTTCGGTAGAATCGGGCTTAATGTATCGCTTGTCGTCGTACGGACTCAGAGCGATTTTCTTTTCGGACACTGTATACACTTCATGCAGCTTGGATCTTATGCAAGTCTGTTGTCGCGTCGTTTCAATTTCCTTTTTCAAACATTGCGTGTAATCGTCGAACGTTATCGTTCGTGCTACAACGTTACTTTTGACGCCTTTTGCTTTTTTAGTGTCCCTCTTACCATCTACTCTTAATGCATACATCTTCGCTCTAAGCCCGACAAATTCCGTCATTATAGCGCCGTTATTCTCATCCTTCATTAATCCCGGCACCTTCTTGTTCGCGAGCGGAATATCGTACGCGTTGTCGATCGGATAATCGCTCGTGTCAAATCTATGAATGTCACGTTTCATCGTCTCATACACGTCATCGCATTTGATGTGGTATATGAGACTGTCAGTGTCGGTGTACGTGATCTTACATCTGTCGCGATATAAAGGTAACATGTACTCGTGGTGAAAATTGTACAAACAGACCTTTGATATGTCGAGGATGCACATACCTACATAGATCGGTTTGTCGAATACCACCTCATGTTTTCGAAGTTCTACAGCGGCTAGATTTTCGGAAAAAATGCTTCGACTGTGGAAATTCGGTTTCGCGATCAGAGCTTCCACGCCGTAGCGTCCTTCCCATTTAGTTAATAATTTCACGTCGACATGATTACGAACATTTTCCATGGTTTTACCGAATACGGCATTGTTCATTAATTTATACAAGTTTTTTTCGAAATCATTTTTTGCGAGTGTTCTAAATTTCGTATTCAATTCGATGTATTTACGAAGCCATGTGGATTGTGCGAATTGTAGCACGCGATGAATTTTTGTAACGCGAAGACCGTGACGCGTGCATTGCTGCAGGTTACGATAGTGGATGACATAACACTTTTTGTCGTATAACGTTGCAAGTAGCTTATCTTACCGCTTGCCGGGCGGCTTATCGCGCGTCGGACAGAACGGTAGGTCAGTATGCGCGTCATGAAGATGTTGCGGGTACTCGAGATCGACCTCGAGATTGTAACCCGTGGGCGAATCCGAAGCAATCGCGCTGTAATCAAAGTCTGCGGCATCGTCGACCCATCGAAATTCGGCGTACGGCAACGGCTGACACATTGCCCACCCATACAAATTATTTACATCGAAATACATTAAATATGAGGAAGGTTTCGATGGGTCGTACGACTGCATGTACTTGTTATTGGCTTGCGCATATCTGCTGGAGCATTGACTCAGACCGCCGCGTATACCGCGCTCGACAAACATGACCATATCAATGTCTGTGAGCAGTTCGAATTTGACGCGTGTATGTTTCAACATCGCGTCCCATGTAAAACCTGGTAAGGTGTAGTACGCGGGATCGAGACCATAACTCGTGACGCAACTATCACGAAAATTTTCAAATATATCAGCCAACAACAAGACATCGGTTTTCAAATATAAATCGCTATACTCGCCCAGGGTTCGAATGGAGAACCGTTTCCAGACGTTCGCGGCGTGCGCGTAATCACCGTCGGATACAGTGTCGCCGGTCAACGAGCTGTAAAATGATTCGCGCGGCGGTAGACACGTGTCCTCCAGCTTTTCGACGCAATCCACGTATTCATATGGAAAAACGCCTTTTCGCGTCAACAGTTCGAAATCTTCGTTTGATAGATTTGTGAAATTTGAACGTAGAATTTTTAATTTATCCCGGCTGAGAAATGATACCAATTTTTCAAGACTTGCGGTGAGAAATTTATATGAATCGATAAACCTTAATTTTATATGATTTCGCGATTCTGACCTGTCGGCTGTGTCTTCAACATGTTTTGTGAAAGATATATATTTTTCTTTCGTTATAGGCAACAGATCAACATGCCCTTCATACGCCGTAGCAATTTCCTTTATAATAAAATGTGAGTCGTAGCCTGATAAATTATGGAAGACTATAGGGATGGTATACGAATCTTTATAATTCAGATTACAGCTCGAATGCGCGGGACCTCTGTATCGTCCGGTCAGGTGGCAATGATCGCGCACTCTTTCGTCATTTGGCCCGAACGGTTTCTCGCATATATGACAATGTGTAGCATTACGATATGCTATCCATTGTTGCTTCGATAAGATCTCCATGGACATTCGCGGATAGAATACCTTTTACGCGATGTGCCAAACATTTTAATTCCTCTGCGAACCATGCAATGCAATTCTTATAACACCGGTACGCGGATAACGATTCGTCAAACGAGCAACGCACGTAACATGCAATGCTAAATGCCTGATGGTGGTGTTGGTGCGCTGCCGAATCCGTCTTCTCTAGTGTGCACTCTAGATCGGCGTATACTACAAACGGCATTCGTTCCTTCCTACCGTAATTTTTGAAACATAGCCACTTGTTGCTGTCGCTGGGTAGTCGAATTGCACAATCGTTCATTTCCTGGCAGTCGATGCTGTAAGCCTCCAACTTGTCGCTTGAATGGAAGTAGTGCAAGCATCTGAAAAAAAATTTTTTATTTATATTATTCATTTATATTAATCATTTATATGCATATTGCTTAAACTTGTATACGTACCGATCGCAAAAGTATTTCTTGCCATTATGTTTGCTCACTTGCGAGCTCACGAGGCGGGATAGATTTTTTTATCCACGTGAAATGTCCCACGTCGGCGTCTTCTCCTTGCATGTATAGTAGGTTTACGTGTCTCTCCCTCTTCTGATCGGTGAGGCGTATCGGTAGAATCACCTTTTCTTTTATCCCGTACACGTTGATTGAAATATTGTTGGAATTTTCAAACTTTTTTATTTGATTCAATGTCACAGGAAATTCAATGTCTTTTAGATTCAGTATCGTCGTATAATGAGGGTACAACGATTCTCGGTCAGCATTTCTTTCGGCTGGGTACAGTGCGGCTACCACTGACCACGCGAAACACGCATTGTCTTTAGACCGCACATTGATCACCGCTCCCTTAAATTTTATTTCTCGCGGTAATTCAATATAACACCCCGCGTGCAATGGGTTATATTTATTCACATTAATTGTGAGATTAAGAATTCGCGACAACGCCCAGCCATTGTCGCGTTCCTGGAATTCCTCGAGCGACGCCAGAGTAGGCTCGATAACGCGCTGTTCGTACCACTCGCGCAAATCGGATTTATTAAAAAGTTCGCAGTTACGCGTATTAATACTTTTGTTTGCGCGTTTGTCACCAGTAACAAATTCCCCGTTGAAAATGGTATTTGCTTTAACGCTGTTGCGCACTCTTAAAATGTCTTGCACTCGCTCGAGCACTATTCCACCAGCGTCTTCCAAAAATTGACGCGGCTCGATATAGTCTGTGTTAATCACCGCGCCAGTCAGAAGACGATTTTCAAACGCGGTATCGATTTCTCGCTAAACGAGTCTCTCCACGCTACCGCTCGCATAATCGCCACCGAAATGTATAAAACGTCTTTCCAGTTGATTTTTTACACCCGCGAGTCGCGCGATGCTCGCCACCAAAGATTGTCTGTGTCCGATCGAGAGCCGCGGACGCTTGACCCGACTTTGTTCTTCGAGCCGTTCCACGCATTCATCGCATCGCTGCACCCACGCGAAATAATCACTCAAGGTAGCGACTCGACTGGACTGCTCCTGCAGGTCGCGTTCGATTTGTTCCATATTTTACTATATCATATCACATTCCTCTCTAGAGCACTTGCACGTAACTCGTTCACACGATATGCAGTAGCATTCATCAGCTTGAATGTTATATTGATTCTCCCTTTGTTATGATCAACCCAGACACCTTTGTAATCGTCTATCAAGTCCCACTCTTTAAGGTAATCGTCGACACTCCACATTTTATCGTTTATATATTTCAAACAAGTATTAAAACCCGAAAAACGAAAATTGTTTATTACTGTTAACTCGACGCATCTGTCGATACCTGCAGGAAACGTGATGTACTGAGCTTTACAACGTTTATTTTTTTCCAAGATTTTCTTAATGTATTTACGTTTTAATTTTTTGTCCGCTTCTTTATAGTGTGATGTATTACGGATTTTTTTCAGCTCCCATTTAAACATTAGTCGCTTCCTTGTGTATGCCCAGTCCGCAAATCGGAATGTGCGGCTCACACTTTCGATTTCAACTCCCTGTTTTATGAAGCGACCACTGGTTTCGCGAATACCAAGTTCTCGATCGCGTAAAAATTGCACCGGCGAGTTCACACGCGTTTCGCTCTGTGATTCTCCTGCTTCAAGACCATCAAAAATGCCTTCCAAATATCAACGTTCATCCATAATTTTCTCACTCATGAATGTTTTTATTGTGCACACAATGGACACATGTTGCACTGGAATATCATAAACACTGGATTTCTGCAACCGGAGCAATACTTGCCATCTATGGCATCATATGTCAAGGTGACGTGTTTGCGTGTAACAGACATTAATTCGTCATTATCCTCATCATCTTGATTAATACTATTGGGCATACACTTTGAACATGCCACATAACTGTTGCCTATAATGTAGTAGTAGTATATAGCGCACTGTTCGTTCTGCGCGAATATTTCAGATGCGAGCACTATTTTGTTAACAAGGCTCTCACGCGGATCTTCGTCATCCAGATCTTCAATGTTCACATCCAGATCTTCAATATTCCATTCCGGATCATCCAGATCTTCAATGTTTTCCCGCGGATTCTCAATATTTTCACGCGGATTGTCAATGTTTTCACGCGGATCCTCTTAATTTTCACTGTCACTGATATAATCACTGTCGTTAAACACTTCGTCCTCTAATTCAAGTTCCATTAATTCATTGTCGTCGTTAAAATTATTCACATTAGCCATTATTCAAAGCACAGACACTCGTCACAACTTCCAAAAACTTATTGTAATCCTACACCCTTCCAGACCGATTTTATATTTTCTCTCTTTTCCAACTTAAATATTTTCGAAATCATTGGTCCTTGAATCTGTTTATTACACTAGCAGCCTGAGAACGGCGCTGGAAAAAAGGGTATCTTTAGAAATACAGAAACGCATTCAAAAATTCCAATCGCATGTGCTTGAAAAACGAATATTCTTTCATAACATTATAAATTTTAGCAGCCCGAGATCAGCGCTGATAAAAAAAGATAATTTTTTCAGAAATACAGAAACGCATTCAAAAAATTCCCATTACATGTGCATTCTCGAGAAAAAGAATATTATTTTATAACATTATAAATTTAACATTATAAATTTTAGCAACCCGAGATCGGCGCCCGAAAAAATTTTGAAAAGATAGTTTTATCCTTGTTCATATTATTAAAATACAATACAAGGGTAGGTATCTCAAACTTGGGTCTACCTACAAAAAATTTTATGACGGTCATAAAAGCGCTTTCAATCCTGTGGCGTCATCCCCACCACTCCTGTGACGTCATACCCCCGCGCGCTCCGAGAATCCCCGCGCCCCGCTCCACCCTCGGAGGACCTTGAAACTCTCATATCCATACTACTGGCACAGAATAAAATAATAACCATGCTCTCCATTCGGACGCTTTCCACTTAGCTATGTCTTTGATAGACCGAGGAATTCTTGTTATAGAAGAAGGAGGACATATATTTAAAAGCCGTTCATCGTGCTGAGTAAATGATTCATTCCTACACTTTCTGAGATTTTCCAAAATTTTTTGCGAGTAGATTGTAGAATAAGTTCAGTATGTAATTTCGTTACTCCAAGTAGAATATTATGCATATAATCAACTACAAATCCAGTCATAAAGTTAAAGAAGTGCAATGACATTAACGGTGAGAAACCCTTTACTCCTCTATACTGTCTTTTACTTTTATTTGTTTCATCTTTCCTCTGATATGCTTGAAGCAGATCTTTTTTTGTAAACTCCAATGTTCTTTCTTTAGCAGGATGAATTAAAATTGTAAATCTTTGTCCTCTCCGTGTGCGTTCTGACTTTTGATAACAGAATGTACAACCGTAGTAAGCAGCAAATGATTGAAAATTAAGCAATTGATACCTTGCAACAGAATCAGCATTGCAACAAAATGGAATAACTTTACTAATAATTTCTTTATCATTATGAAACCATCTGAAGCCTTCTGTAGAAAGTTTATTAGCTTCATTAATAAATGGTTGTAAAAAAACATTTTGATTAGGATCTTTGTTGCCTATGTATAAGCCAGCAAGCAAAACATATTTGTTCCGTTCTGAGATTGGTAATTCATTTATAGTGAGATAAATTGGCCAAAGTGTCTTGTTATTCGATTTACCAGTGTGAATACCATCAGTGAAAAAAGAGTAAGAAAAATTGTATGGTGAAGATAATATTCTTTCTCAAAATGCTTTTTATACTCGTTCCCATCATAGAGATCTTTCAAAGCATCTTCTTTTATGTTATTTCGATTAAACCTATGATTCATCACAGCGTGCACAAAATCATTATCTTTAGTCAGTTTTTGAAGCTGAGACTCTAAAGATACTGAGACAAAAAAATTTAATGAATCTGAAATATTAATATCAGCATTACAGCTTGTACATATTTCATTCCCTTTCAATTCTTTCTTTTTTCCAAGATAGATCTCACAGTCAGGGCAATAAATATGAAAAGATATGTTTTCTCTTTCTGTATCTAACAATTTGAAATAGCTGTACTTTATAACTTTAATTGTATTATCTCCATAAATAACATTAAACATTTTTAACATATCGATTTGAGCCTCCCATGATAAGTTATGTCTCAGCTCTAATACTAAACACATGAACATAACATCTGCAACAGCAGTTTCGGTGTACGGACAGAGGGTTTTTTGTTCAAAATTCGACTCTCTCATGAATTCCTCATGAAAGATGGAATCATTTTCATCTCCTATAATACAAGGCTCGATATTTTTCACCATAGATTCGTTTCGAAAATAATCTACAATCTCTTCCAGATCAGATTCATCTGTAGCTGTACATTCAGATTCATCTTCGGTTCTAATAGTTCTTTTAAAGGTGAAATCGTTACTTCTCTTATCTTGATCTTCAATGGTATCAGGACGAAATTGAAATTTTTCAGTTGAAAACGAGTCAATCTGATTTGAACTTTCATTACAAGTAGATTGAAACACTTACAAAGCTGGCATATTTTCTACAACTAATGTTGATGAGATTGAAGTTGGAATTTCTGTGGTACTGCTTCTTATTGAAATAGGTGTGGAATGAGGTATTTGTGCACAATCTTGATTATAGTTCATATTTTCTTCTAGGTCTTTATCAAGGTTGGATTGAGGTGGAAGCTGCTTTTCTTGTAAAGTAGGCTTTTCCTCAGCAATCTGAACATATTAGTACAAATGTAAAAAAATTAACAAAAAATTCTGCATTTTATTTCAATCATAGAATTATACGAAAAAGGTCTTACAAGTCTTGTTAGTTAATAATACAAATACTTTATCGAATGATGAACTATATTTTCCTCTTTCTTTTGTCGTTTACGTCGGTACCATTGTGTACTTCGAGGGATACTCTCGTTCGACAACAAATAGCGTTTATAACGGCCCATTATAAATCCTTACATCTTCACAATTTTATTTTATTTTGTATAAAAGGCAACAATCATGAAATATAATAAAATATTCATATTTTAATTTTTATTACTAACATTATTACATATAAGGCAGTTAAGGCTCACACATGTACATTTCCGTAACCATAATCGTAAGATTTCGACCAATCACATTATTCAATTTGGCCGTCTGTAACCGTAATCGGCCAAATCGACCACTCGTGTTTCTCAATTTCTTACGATTATGGTTACAGAAATGTACGTGTCATGGCCCTTAATGTCAAAATAAAGCTCGATGCTCATTGACTGTCACAAATTGCAAGCTGCTTGCAACTAAAGGCAAGAGCACAAACTTCTATAACACATTATGCATAATACTTACGGGAATTAAGCAATCAAAGTTTTTTATTTCCACTTGAAAATAAAGATAAAGGACTTTGTTCAGTTTTGTAAAATAAGCTAACACTCAGTCTGGTGTATTACGCCGGGGATGATCGAATGGTCGTTTGCGGGAATGCAGAAATGCAAGTCCTTTTATCACACTGTAAAACAAATGTTTATTATCACAGTCAATCACAGTCACGAAAAATAGTCAAGTTCGCAACATGCGAGATATTTACAACAGTTCGTAATATCCGCGAATGAGAGATCGCACGTCTCGATACAGAATCTAACTGTATGAAATACGCAACTAAGCGTACGAAGCCGCTCGCGTTAGAGAATCTTTCGATACTGAATTTTCGTCTGCGAATCGATCCGAATAGTACGACTTTCCGAAACGAACTGCACTGTACGAGTTATAGAGACGAACTGTACTGGGCAAGCCTCAGACCAGAACTCACTGGAAATCGCAAAAGGAGCTACGCCTTACATATTGTCAGGTTGACTCGAATTTTACAACGACTGTGGAAGGGCTCATAACGCGTTACAAGAAACTATGAATTGAAGAAAAACTATAAAGGAAAAGAGAAAGTGTGGCGAATCGTGTCCAATATTTGTCCGAACGGGCTGCAAGTTTGAAAGAAGTCAGCTTGTAAATCCTTCCCCCTTTTTCTTTTCATTCCTGCTAAGAACGTTGGTTGCTACCATTGTTCTGCAATATGCTGCTCGACATCTGGAAGCAATCAAGGGCAGGCTCGGAGGTGAGTGTATGCGACAACTAGAAAAGAGAAAGTTTTAGAAAATACACGGACAGCCTTGTATTAGGCAGGCCCGTGAAGAATTGCATGATGGCCTCGACCAGTCGGCCGCCAGCCCCAAATGATGCGACAAGTCGCATCGCGTTTGAGAGCATCGACGGCATAAGAATATGCGCGCCGCCAAGTATGCGGGAGAAAAGTACTCCCTTTTGCGTGATAGCCTCGGCCTTTCAGCCGCCATCCCCATATGATGCGACAAGTCGCATCGCGTTTGAGAAATCGACGGTATAAGAGTATGCACGTCGCCGCTGGATGTAATGCGAATAGTCGCATCCCTTTGTGATGATCGGCGGCATTTAGAATGCGCTTCGCCGCAGGAGAATGCTTCTCCCTTTTTTTCCTGTTTTCTCAACAAGTTTATTCCTTTATGCATTACGCATATATATGCGTTACCCAATCTATGTTGTCGCTTAATGTAAAATAGACTTTAATAACAATTTCCTAGCGATACATTGCTTTAGCATTTCAAGACTGGCAGTATTGAAATATAATCTCGCATTACTCATCTATTGTTCAACCCCGACTGATCTGCAGTCAGAGTCATAATTACAGAGACCGGACATTCGGGCTCGATTTCGGGCAGCACGCGGAGAACCGCTGCGTGCGAATGAGTCGCCCGCTAAAACGAGCGAGATGACAATAATCGACGCGACAACTGCCGACAGTCGACAGCTATTGTTATCTCGTTCTAGCGGGCATCCGACTCACTCGCACGTAACGGTTCTCCGCGCGTTGCCCGGAATCGAGCCCGAACGTTCGGACTCCAGTCATAAATGCCAGGTTTAGGTGGCTGCCACATAGCCGCGGCTGTGGAAGGGATAACACACACAAGGTAAGCGCTGTGTATATGTGCACATGTAGGCCCTCGACAGCCGCGGTCTGTAGTCTATGGTCCGAACACGTTTCTACCAGTTCGCGGCATACACGCTTTGTTCGTAAGTGTGTATCCCCACCACTCAATGCTGGTAGCGGGCACAATCATTTGGGCGTAGCGAATTCACGGATCTGAGCTCACCACACTGCAGACAAATTGTTTATAATAAGCAGGCCAGTATTATAAAATTTACTTTCAGTAGATTTTGTAGCGATATGGATTCGTCTGGTTGGTTCGCGTATGTGAAATATAAAGATAATGAAAAAGAAAAAGTGCCAATAAGCAAAATAAGTGATGTCAGTGACAAAGGGAAAAAAATCCTATTTCAACCTAAGGATTTAAATGATTATGTATATGACAAACTCTACTCGGTTCGAACAAGTTTACACAGCAAGGATGGCAAAGAATCAAAATATTATGCCGTTATTGGCAAAATGGCAGGTAAGAGTGTATAAATTAACTTTCTTTGTCGAATTATGTAATTTTTACGCAATAATAAATCTTTCTTATTAATACTGCATGTTTTAATGCTTTTTAATAGTTTTTATTTTTATCTAACGAATAACAGTATCGACAACTTTTACGGAAACTTTATGGTATAATTTTATAGATGTAACAAAGATTGGAAACACTTTACACACATGATTTAAATGCTATTACGTTTTATATGTCTTTATAACAGAGTCGTTAGAAGCGTTAAATAATGTGAGACCTAGGTGGCCAAACATAAATATTGATGATGATGAACCAGAATCTACAGGAGTGGAAGAGGAGAAAGATAACGAGACAGTAAATTATTTTATAGAGAAAAATATAGATAAGGCTGTCAGTAAAATTTTTTTTCATTTTTTTGGAAAATATTTTGGTTACATGTTTAGTTACATATTTTTATTTTATTTTACAGAAAATTAAAAAAAAATAAAAAACATGTTGCCTACAATAAAGAACTCAAAGAATTTATCAAAAAAAATTCATTAAGGAGGTTCGGGAGTATCATGCGGGGATGTGAGAGGCGAGGGGGTCCTCCTATCTTTTAACATGGAAAAGGATCAGTATTGACAACTTTAAATAAACTATATTTCATTACTTTAAAAGTACTGTAGAAAGAAAAATATTGTATGAAATAAGCCTGAAATATTATTTAAATAGTTCATGAACAATTTTTTGTTGAAAAATATTATTTTTTTAAGACTAATATTATTCAATCAAAAGCAAAAATTGATGATGAGATTTGGCAATAGCGCACAGTCATATTAAGTTTTAGTGAATTGGTAATATAAATGTTTCAATCGAGTCTGTCGTCAGCTACTTCATAATCGTATAACCTAAATTAATAATTAAACTAATAATAATAAAGTAAACTATATAGAGTAAGAAAGCAAACTATAATAAAAGCATAAATAAACAATGGCTGAAGTATATCGACATAAGGGAAAATTTACGAAAAAAAAAGTATACGAACATATGTTAAAAAGATCTGAAACTGGAAAAAAGAATAAAAAAGGTGATGTTAAAAATAATGAAAGTCCTGAAAATGAACGATGCTGTAATCTGGAAGGAAAATCATGTCGAAACAAATGAAATGTTCATGCTGTGAACAGCCACTGCTATTACAAGAGACTCGAAGAGGCTCTATTTTCATCAATTTTCTACATAAGATGCAGTCATTGCTTGCTAATGAATCCTGTAAAAAGTGATGAAGAGTATAGAAGACCTGGATCTGAAAAAAAAATGTTTGTGACAAATGCTAAGGCAACACTCGGTAAGCATAGATTATTGGCTAGTGAATTGTTGTCTAAATAAATCTCATACAAATATTACTGCAGGAACAATTCACACTGGAATAGGTGCAACTCAAATGAATGCATTTTTGAAAGTTATGGATATCCCTGGTATGGACACAAAATCGTTCAAATCTCAAGAAAGAATTATTGGTCCTATTATCGAATATATAGCAAAAGAAAGTTGCTCAGAAGCTGCAGAGATGGAACGATTACTAACTTTAGAAAACATTGTAGAGTTGAAAAAATTATTGTAAGTTAAACATTCAAGTTAAAATAATAGTTGCGAATAATACTGAACAATTGTATAAATAATAATTTAAAGTCAAATTTTATACGTAAAAATTTTACATCAATACTTACTAGACATATGGAAATCATATTTATTATACATTTTTAATTTTTTTTACAGTTTCATATAATTTATGTGATGACTTTTTGAAAAAACAATTTGAACAATCATGTAAAGAGATTTATTTGAGATTTATTTTATTATATACATTTATTTATATATTCATATATATTTCTTATAAATAACCTTTTTACAATATCATTTTTATTTGACAATAAAATAAATACCATTATACATATAGGCTTGACTTTTTTTTTATTTCTACCTTAATTTCCTTAGGCCTACAGAAATGCAAGATAACTTTTTAGTGGTGAATGTAGATTCATCAGACAGTGACAGACCTACTGTGCGAATCTTTGCCTCATATGATATGGGATGGACCCAAAGAGGAAATGGACACGTATATGATAGCTTAAATGGCTATTGTGCTTTAATAGGCCTCAAAACTGGGAAAGTTTTGGATTATTGCACAAGAAATAGAAAGTGTAAATTTTGTGATTCTGCACTTAGAACTGGCAAGGCTATTGAACATGACTGCAGACTGAATTTTCATAGCAGTGCTAAGGCTATGGAGGCAGATGGAGCAATGGAACTCGTTACTAAAAGTCAAGTTCTGAAAGAAGCAAACATCGAAGTCGGTGTCTTCATTAGTGACAATGATAGTAGCTGCATATCAGCTATACAAAATGTTAGTAATTATAAGATTATTAAGCAATCAGACATGAATCACTCAACTAAAGGCATTGGGAATGTTCTTCATACAATTCATAATGATAAATCATCGGATCCAGATGGTGAATTGTCAAATGATATTATCAAGCACATACAATGTTGCTTCACTTATGCTGTTAAAAAGAATGTAGGTAATATTGGTCAAATAAAAGCAGCAATTGAGAACATACCATACCATCGATTCACATAAAAAATGTGGTCAATGGTGTAATACTGAAAAAGAATAGTTCAGGTATAAGGCTTAGCAATAATATTTTATTTAAAGTATTAAAGCAGACTTTTCTTCAATTGGCTGATACTAGTGAAAAGTTTGCCAGTGCAGCTAGTAGTCAACCAAACGAAAGTTTGAATAACTCTATGTGCTCAAAAGCTCCAAAGAGACTGGGCTATTCGACATCAGAGTTTACAGATTTCAGATTTGCTGCTACTGTTGCTCAAAAGAACTGCGGAGTAGATTATATTAGGCGTACTATGGCTTTAGCTAAAACACCTTGGAGCAAAAATTTAGTTACTTATATTGAAAACTGTACTAATAAATCTTCGAGAAAGAAAGAAAAATCTAGTCTACCAGTATTTAAAAGACAAAGGTTGGAATTAAAAGCTAAAAGATCTCAATTGAGATACTTAAAAGAAAGAGTTAAGGGAGAGACGTACAGGAGTAATATGAGCTTGTTAGAAGCTCCTTTAGTTAACAGCGATAATTGCATTCAATACTCAGAAAACTGGATCAGCTATGGCACTGAAGAGTGGGCTGTATTTTTTGACTTGGAGACAGCAGGACTGAGTCCCAGTCATGAAATACTACAAATTTCAATGAAATGTGAAAGATTTGATTCCTTTATTACTCCTACTCGATCTATTGTTCCTGCAACAACAAAAATGAATGATTTGAGTACGGTTCACAAGAAGTTATTTCAAAATGGTAATGAAGTGATCACTCTGCCTCAGCGAATAGTATTCAATAAACTAATTGTATATTTAAAAAGTTTAGGAAAAAAGTGTATACTTGTTGCACACAATTGTACCTTTGACTCGGCTCGCTTGGTTTCATCTCTGAAAAAAACTATCTCTTCTTGAAGATTTTCAATCATGCGTTGAAGGCTTCAGTGATACTCTTACTTTATTTAGAAAACGTTTTCCTATAAAAAAAACTGGATATAAATTAACGACACTGGCCAAAGAATTTCTCAGTCTCTCATGTGACGGTGCTCATGATGCAAAATTTGATGTGAATTTATTGGAGCAGCTCGCAACAACCTATTTGGATATAAATGACATTGTCAACAATAAGAAGTCAGTGGCTGAAGTTGTCACTGATATTCAGAATATGCAGAATTCTAAAAGAATTGTCAAAACGTTTTTACCCATTAAATCAATAATAAGTGCAGCAATGATTAAACGCTTTGCAACTAATGGAATAACTTATGAAAAAATAGTTGATACCTATAAAACGAAAGGACTAAAAGAAACGGAATGTTCATTAAAAGGAGAAGTTGATGGAAAAGCTACAATCATTAAATCAAAGAAAGTTTTAAAAAATATTTTAGATTATTTACAATAGCCTAAGAAAAATTATTATATATAAAATATATATTAAATGTTATTCTTAATTTATTTTAACTACACAAGAGAGAAATATTATTTTAAAAGAAGTTAACTTAATTATTCTTGTTCTAATAATAAAATGTTTGATAACAATACAATTTTTTTGTATTAGATTATCCAGTTATCATGTGCTTATCATATATCTGCTTATCATATAAACAATAGTTCATCAAAACTAAGGCACCAATTTGTCGTTTATAAAATTAGAATAACACTGTAAGATTTTTATTACATTATATAAGACCTTATACTACAAGATTATTTCAATTCATTTGTATACACTTTTAATATCACATATCTCACTCTATTAGCTAACGATACAGTAAATGCATCTGAAAACAACTGGCAGCAAAAAGTACTTATCAGTTTGACAATAATACTTATTATACCAAAGAACGACTATGCTACTGTTTGCCAGAAATAACCTCTAAAATGATAGAGATTTCTATGTACACGATTACATAATCAATACTCAAAAGATGATTACACACTTTTATATTTTCACGTAAATTAATAATGAGAAGAAATGCTAACTTTCAGCAAAATATATAGGTAGACCATAGTAGCTGACAGATCGCAAACATTATAGGCATAGACGGCGGCGAGTTGCACTGTTGCCAATTCTCATCGACAATCGCAATCAATCAAAAAATTTATACTTATTTGCGATAGAAAAGTAAACATTTCTCTTCGAAATTAGCGGTAATGTACCATTCACAATATATGAAATCATTCGTTGATAAATTTTCTACTAGGGCGTATAAATTATTTTAATCTCTCTCATTTTTTAAATATTATTTTTATATATAGAAGTCGAAGTATTACATACCATAAGAACCCGTGCTAAAACGAGCTAATATCCAGAACGAATTTTTTAATAATACGACGGTAAAAAAAATGGAAAAACTTCATGGAGATTTGTAACGCTATTAAGAATCATATTTCAAAATTTTATAATTCTCTCATTTTTTGTAATACTCCCGAACCTCCTTAAATGAGTTAATTGAGCCAGTAAATGTTACAAAAGAACATCATACTGTGAGTGAAATATTTATTATTAATAATAGTTATTATTAGTGAAAGTATCATACTGTGAATGAAATATTATTAATATTCATGAATTGTTATTAATAAAAGTTACACAGATTAATGAAAATTTTTGTAAGAATTTGATAGCCAAGTAATATTATTTTTTGCGTGAGGTGATATTTTTCGTGAACTTTTTTACAATGATTTGAATACTTATCTAATAGTGAAAAATTAAAACAATTTCGATGTAATTATGTGGATTTATTTGTAACATAAGATTGTGTTTTAAGCCATATAAGTATTCGGCACGTAGTTTCTAAAGTTGGAAATATTAAAAAATTCACACAGAAAATAATATTAGCTTCCAAGGTTCAACTGATATAATTGCTTTTCTAATTCTAATAAATTTATTAATTTCTTTGTTTATTATAGAAAAAAAGAAAAAGACACATGATACAAACAGTGATGAAATAAAATCTCTCAAAGAAAAAATTAAGCAATTAAATGCGGATTTAAAAAAAAAAAGATGAAGCACTTTCTTCTGTTAACAATCAGCAAGGCGATTATTTGGAAAACATAGAGAAGAAAATAATAGAATTAGAAGAAAGATTCCAAAAAAACTTGGAGAATAAAGTTAAAAATATAGTTCAACATGTATTTGTTGACAGCGTTAATAGTTTGGACCAAAAAATTATAAATATCGAAAATGCGCTAAGTATGTCATATGTAATCAATGATCAGAAAGTATTAAATTGGATAAATAGTATTTCTGAGTAGATTATATTAGGTATTTGATCAGTAGGGTTTTGTACAACACTTTTCTTTTTTTTATTATAGCTTAATTATAAAATATTTACATTATATAATTATTTGATGACTTTAGATAACTTTTTTTTCTTAAAATTTGTTTATGGCATCATTTTCCAAAATTTTACTTTAATAAATACTTATCAAAATTTAATTTACTTCAAGCAGTAATTAATTACAGATATTACTCTAAGAGTAAGCTTATTTCTTTGTATTCTTCTGCAAAGAATTTATTTCCAGTTGTAAAAGATATCTGTCTAATATGTGTGAGTTTGATCTATATTATTATGTAATTCAATTTTATCTATGATATTTTTAGACTATTAATTTTTTACAGATTGTTATATATAATAAATATTAGATTGTAGGACTGCTAATTTCTTACAAAAAAGACGTGATAGCAGCCATTTTGCAAATCGTTTTCAAGCAACATTCTATACACTTATAAATAATTTAAACTATCATTAATATTAATATGTACAATCTTCTATATGATAGACTTGTAAATGGCCACTGTAATTGATTATTGATTACTTATATTTAGAAGCTATAGCATGTTAGCAGGCTATATTTATTATACTATATAAAAATCTGTAATTACTGGAAATTTTTTTTGCTTTAATTATTCTATTAACTCAGAGTAGTTGAGCAAAGCCCTACATTTGCCTTATATATCTTTTTACAAAAAATTTTTCTAGAAGAATATATAAATGTACATAATTAAAGATATAGGCCAGTATTCATAACTAGTTCATATATTTCAGATGATCTTAAGTACAGTCTTATGTGATTCTAAACCAATCATAAAACACGGTACTGCTGCAGATGAAATGATTAGATTCTAAAGAAAAAAACTATTGTCTTATAATTTTTATAATAGTATATTAAAAATTATAGTAGTTATATTAAAAATATCAAAATCAACATGACTTGTTTGATATTTTTTAATAATTATTACTTTTTAAAACATCGAAATATTTGAAATTTTTCTTAATTTACATGATTTTTATACAAATACATGATTAATTTTATAAATCTGTTTTCTCCTGTTTTCTAAGATTTTTTTGTTATATATTTAATATATTGGACTGAATCATTTTGAGACTTACAAAATGTAGATAAAATTTTAGATTTAAATTTAAAAATTTTTTTATAAATTCTTTGGATTCTTCTAAAAGAATATAATATAGATATATAAAAATATAAATATAAATACATATAAAAAATTTTTTCTTAAATATCATGTTTTTTTGACAAATTCTTTGTCATAGAAATAAATATAAGTTAATCTTTGGTGGTTCTCTAGCATTAATAAGTATAATTTAAAACATCTGTGGAGTCTAATAATTTTGTTTGTAGAAAGTACATATCATTAAGCAAGCGTAAAATTATGTGACCGGTATTCATAATTTGATTTCATATTAAAAATTTTAAAAGCTTAAGGTTATAAACTTAAGTTTAGCTGTAGATTCATCATAAATTATTTTTTTTACTACGGAGCATCTAAAAATATTAAGATAAACTTAAATATAAGATCCGATTAAGACAAATTTATACTAATATATTTATAGATTTATATTCAGAATTCGCTTTTATTGATAAAAAATTCTAAATACGGACTATAATATATAATTTTTTTTAGAAACGTATTCACCTTCTTTTACATCCACTTCAAACAGTGTAGCCTCTAAATCTGAGGCAAAGGTATTTTTACTTTTAATGTGTTTTTTGTTTCTTCTTAAATATATATAAAACATAATGCACGTCGGTTTTTTATGTCTTATATTCTTTGTGAGTTATATTATTGCTGGATTTTTTACTAACTCATTGTTACTTATTCAAGTACATCTTGGTGAAGGAATTATGTGTTCTAAATATGCTCATCAACTTTTTAATACAATCAAGGAACATTCTGATTGGACTATAACACTCCTTACAGGAGTCTATGGTGATAAGGCCCGAAAAATGCGATATAAAAAGTCGCGATGTCCAGACCTTGAGTCCTTTTCAATTCCTTCGTAAATGTTGCAAAATGTGAGATACACTTTTATATTCTGTTGAATGGTGTTATACATGTTTTCGATATTTTAATAAGTTTAATACTTAATGTCAGTTAATATATTGATTTGCAGATCATTATAGAAAGTGGCTTGAAAACTTAACAATGGAACATACTGAAGATCAACGCAAGTACAGTTCTGCTCAAGTGGAAGATTTAGTTAACAGCCTTCCAACATATCTTTTAAAAAGATCATTGATATGAATGGGTCCCGTCAAAAAAAGAACAAAAATTTAAATGAAGAAAGACAACCTGCAGATCTCAATCGAAAAAAAGACCATATCAGAGGAGAGGTTCTTTGTTTCACTCATCAACCATAAATCAGACATTGCAATCTAACCAAGAGCCACCAAGAATCCAAGAGCAGTATGTGCAACAATTAAACGTACCAATACTATCGGAACCTAGTTGCAGTTAGAATTGGCCGATTCCTTATGACACGTACGGACCGCAGGGTCCAACAGCAGTTCAGATGCTGGAAAATCGTGGTAAATTTATTTGCAGCTTTTGTGTTAAAAAAATAGTTTGAATTAATTTCATTTATGATCTTTGTATCTTTCAGAAGTCGGACCTAACACTGAGATAAAAAAGAAATTAAAAATAAAAATTTATTTTTTAGTTAAAAGCTATATAAATTTAATAGTAATAATAATTATTATACGTCTAATAGTGTAAATCTAAATAAAAAATATAATTTTAAAATCTTAACAGTGAATTTCTAAGTCTTTCCTATTTATTTTTGTAATATCGATGACTGGATCAACAAGAAATTAATCCGAAGTATAATTTTAATATTTTTTCTAATTATATTGTTTATTTAAGAATTTATTCTTAAACAACTTAGTAAACGTTTACAAAGTATTTATTTTCTCTAACCATATTATTGAGTGCAAATGTTTTAAGTATAGAATTCTATTTTATGAAAAGACTCATTATCAGTCAGGATAGTTCTTATTACAGTATATAATAACATTAATCACGATTTAACTTGCCTTTTATTCTTTCTCTAGTTTCAAATAGCACAAAAAGATAAATAGTAAGTCAAACTGAGATTAAAATTAATCTATATTGGTAAAATTGGGTCTCAGTTTCTTAAGTGTTTTCCATAAGTAAAGATAGAACTACATGCTTAAGAAATTAGTCCTAAATAATATGTTTAGAAGAAAGAAAAACATTTTATAAACGTTTACTTGTAAATTATTTAAGAACAAATTCTAAAACTCTTGCCAAACCGTTGGAAACATCACTACAAACGTCTCAATAACAATAAGGAAACATTTAATAAACTATCTCTAATGAAATAGTGTGTTTATTTAAAGTTTATAAGATGTTTGCTTAAATGTTAAATAAATGCTTTAACTGAGCTTGAAAACATTTATTAAAGTGTTTGTGAGATGTAAATTTAGACATGGAATTGTTTATGAGATGTTCTCAGTTATGTTCGATAGATGTTCGAGAAATATTGTGTGATGTTTTCATAATGTTGCAAAAGTTTAAAGGATGTTTCATCACAGTACTGTGAAAACATCTCTCAAACATTTGCAACATTACGAAAACACCACACAATACTTTCTAAACATCTATTGAACATAACTGTAAACATCTAATGAATAATTCCATGTCTAAATTTACATCTCACAAACACTTTAATAAATGTCTTCAAGCTCAGTTGAAACATTTACTCAACATTTAAGCAAACATCATATAAACTTTTAATAAACGTACTATTTTCGCCAGGGCGGGTCGAAGCGTACGACCTATTTCCCGCTGTTGCTCCGGATCCTGTATTTCCGATTGCGGGCCCCTGGGTAGAATGGCACCCAAAATGTTTCACCTGTGGGCAGGTGAACCTCGACGATCTTTGTCTCAGGTTTTGCTCCCTTCTTCGTCGAGCTGATGGTAGTCGCGGTGGTGGTGGCTGGTTGGATAGCCGTCGGCGGTAGTGGTCTTGGAGCCGCGGGCGGCAAAATCTTGATTTTCCGGCCTGGCTCTATAGTGATCATCGCGACGATGGTCGGTCGCGTCGGTGCTGGAATTGCCAGCTGGACGGCCGCTGGAACAGTCGCTTGTCCCTCCGCGTGATCCCTCGCTTTTAGTTGAGCGCCGGCAGGCGCGATTTTTGACGGCGGTCGCTTCTTGGCTGCACTGGATGGCGGTGCGGTAGCGGTCAGCGCTTCTGGAGCAGGTTCAGCCTGCATTTTGGTAGGCGTCGGTTCCGGTCGTTGTGGTTCCCGGGTCAGTGTAGCAGCGAGCTACGTCGGCTGGTGCGCCTTTTTCGCCGGGCGTCGTCGGTTTTTAAGCGGCTCCGCACTGGTGATCTTGCGTCGAGCTGGTTGTGCCGCAATAGGCTCCGTGAGCATAATTGCTCGACGGTGGTTTTCGGCATCGCTCCTCTGGATCCTTGTGCCTACCTTGGGCACTTCGCGACGCGGAGCCGGCGCGATGGTGTTATTCGCACCGTTGTCAGGCTTGTTAAGGCCAGGATCGTGGTCCGATGGATCGGAAATATCGGAAAGATTTCTGAATAATTCCTCTAAAATTTTCCGAGGTTCCATCGTTACTTGTCGAAATTCGGAAGAATTGTGCTTGCGCTCCGGAGCGGTCGGTTTATATACAAGGTCAGGCGCGTGATTGGTCGGTGATCTGGTGGTGGGGGTATTTCGGCGCGCGAATAGTTAGTGCGGTGTAGGCTTGCGTGGGCGCTTTTGGCGCGTGGTGTGGACTCGTGGGGCGCGTGCGGAAGTCGACCGTGATTTAAATAAGCCGGTGTATATCCGGTGGTTTCGTGTCGCGCGGTGTTGTATGCAAATTGTAGAGGACCTAAATTTTCGTCCCATCGCCGGTGGTTTTTACCTGTATATTGTGCGATCATCGTCTTCAGGGTTCGGTTGGTTCTCTCTACCGGGTTGCAATGCGGCGCTCTAACCGGTGTCGTCCGGTGCTTAATTCCGAGGGCTCGTAGTGTCCCTTCTAACTGGGACTTTGATAATTGAGTGCCATTGTCTGATATAATTTGATTCGGGCAACCGTGTTGGTAGATTATTTGTTCTACAATGGCCTTGGTAACGACCGGGGCGGTGGCCCGTCGAAGCGGCTTCAATTCTACCCACTTCGTGTATCGGTCTTGCATCACGAGGAGCCATGTGCGCCCTTGTAAAGACCGTGGCAGCGGTCCCACTAGGTCGAGGGTGACTTGTTGCCATGGCTGGGTGACCGGTGCAGTGTGCAGTTTTCCTGCCGGTTTGATGGTTGGTGCCTTGTGTGCCAGGCATGTGGGGCACTTTCGGACGTACTGGTTGATGTCTTGGAACATCCCTGGCCAGTAAAACAGACGAGCCATTCGAGCGATGGTCTTTGCGGTCCCGAAATGTCCGGCGGTGGGATCCGCGTGGGGTGGCGTTCCATGACCTGTGCGCAGTCCTCCTTTGGAAGGCAGAGCTTCCACTGTTCAGTGGGGTCGATCTCCCGGAAGTCTACATTATGTAGAATATGCCGGAAGAGCTTATCATCTCGGAACTGGTAATCCGGGAAGTCATTCGGACGTTTTCGTACCCCGGTCGAAATGCGCCGATACCACATACATTGTAGTCTAGAGTCCTATAGTCAGAGAAGCGACATTTACCCCCACCATGACTTTTGTCCGCCATCTTGTGTACCTTGCAGCTGATCCATGAGTGTGTAGAGTGAGTATCCGTGAGCGTGTAACAGCTGTTGACGTCACAAAGCGAGTTGATGCACGCAGTCACATAACAGTCGCAATTGTAAGTAATTTTCCTTGTTTTTTCTGAGTGTATCATCTGAATATAGTGACGCTCGATAGTATTATACAATTGAATTTGATTTACTTTGAACAACGTGAAAGTGAAAATAATTTGTAGTTTTGAGAAAATAATGTAAGGTTGTGAGGTTAGATTATATATATTGGGTAAAAGCTAACTCACAATGAATTTCTTTTTCCAGATTGTCCAGTATTTTCATCGTTTCTCGCAGATATTCTCAGTTTTAATCCTTGCAAACACATTCTGCATTCTAATTTCGAGGTTAGTTTTTATTTACTGCAAAAATTTTGGAGTATTCCTGTGTATTAATCACTTTAGGCTGCATTCCATTATTCACTGCCAGTGCCGAAAATGTATAGTGAATTGGTGTAAACTTGATTTTTAATGTTAGCAGTAAACATCGAAATGCAGCTTTAATATATGAGCAATAATTTAGTATATGGTTTCTTGCAGTTGCAGGTTTTTTGAATATACATCCCTTTAAAAGTTATACAATAAAGTCAGCTCAGGAAATATCTGGAGATCATACTGCCACAACTCTAATTCATTACTCTCAGAAGAATCAAAGCATTACTAGAAGTGTTTATAAAGAAAATGTGCGATCCCATGCAGAATCAGGTGCTTGCACGCTACCACAACTCTGAGTTTTCATCCTCAGAAGAATTAGAGCTGTTGCAAGCTTTACAGAGAGAATATGTGGTCACATCCGGAATCATTAGGTGTTTGAAGTTGAAGCAGAATATGAAACTTCATAGAATTAAAAGAATGCTGTATGAGACAAATCAAATGAGGAATGAAATATATTTCATGAAAAATATATTTGATGTATGCGAATCGAATGCAGAATGAAATACATGTTTAATGTATGATGTAAATTTAATTATCACTGTTTTTGATCTTAGAGGCTTAAGATTATGTCACCAGCAACAAATATCTGTATAATAGGTCATTGTCTTTACATATGCGAGATTACACATGTCAATGAATAATTATATACTCATGTCAGTAATAATAAAGTGTATTTTAAAAGGTAAACATATATTTTATAGCTACTCCATAAATTTCTACATTTTATAAAAATAAAATATGTTTCAATTGCACTTTTTTTGTTCTATTACATGCGATACGTATACATAAAGAAAAAAAGAGCAACTTAAGCTATTAAAATAATAAGAGTATAAACGTGTATGTGTGTGTTCGTGGATGCGCGCGCATGAACATAATTTATAAATATATTAATGCACGATTACATAAATGTTATATGTAACTATTTAGAAATATATAAATATATAATTATCATTGCTCTGATACAGCTAATGGACGGCTACAAGATCGAATACTTAATCTCTAGGCACAGCCTAACACAAAATTACCCTGTTACATTTATATATGCAGTACTAAGACTAACTTAAACAAAAATATATCATTTTTTTCTATCACAGCACTGCAAAACAGTCTTCTCAATTAAAAAAGAATTACTAAAACGACATAATAACAAAAAGAAAACCAAAGTTTTAATAATAATGAAGAAACTGATTGAGATAACTTTGATTACATCATATTTATGAAAACGCCTTCTTCACAGAAGCATGCATAGCCATAGTTTTGCTGTCGTAACGCCTTCCGTTAAGATATGCTAGATCTTCACAGCGTTTAATATTATATGTCCGTAGCCTCATAGTAAAAAACTTCTTTAGAATTTTGTGTGTGATAGAGTGGCATGTGGGAATATTGCAGCCATCCCAAACATATTCCATTTGCTTTACTAAGAAATCTATCATGTTAATTTTAGCTTCACACAAATCATTTCGTATTTCTTTGAATGTTATTTCTGATTTTGCGATTGCTTTGAAGCATTCATCGGAAACTTCTACGAGGTTCTTGTCTTTGTAATTTCTCATTTCAGTTACGAAGGAATAAGGATGGCGATCGCTCCCCTGCCATAGGACGGAATTGAAACACACATCACAAACTGTCGTACTACTTATTTTTATACTATGAACAACTGACCCTGCCATGTCATATAGGATCTGCAACTCCCAAGAATCTAATATGTTTATATGATGATCTTTTAGTTGAGGTAACATTAAAGCAGATGATTCCATCAATTCTTCGATAACATTTTCTTCACGTCGTGCTACAGCTATATTTCTAGAAAATTTGATAAAATCCATTCTTATATCCTCAACACCTTCATCATAGGTATCATTGTCGTAGCTGCTATTTTTAGCATTAATGCAGACCTGGCTCAATACCAAAACTTTTAAATTTTGTTTTACTTGGAGAGGATTTGGAATGGGTTGTTTCACTCTCAAGGCAGAAAAAAGATTTTCAATACTACACTGACAAAACCGGCCAGTAAGTATAAACTTGTAGCAACGCTTGCACAAAAAATAATCTTGCAACTCAATGATGCTTGCGCATGCCATGATAATGCCTGTTTGACAAGGCTTCCAGTGCCCATCAGTACCTACCGACATAAAACGAAATACATAAGCAGTTTTTCTTATGTGGTCCATTGTTTCTTCATATGCTTTCTTGTTCAACAGGTCAAGAGCCAACTTCGATGATCTGTTTGACATTATATCAAACCAATGGCTTACTAATCTAATAAAAGAAGCAGTGGTCCTATAAGCGTCTTTACCAGTACGTTCAGCATATTTTCTCAGCGCAATCTCGGTTCGTCGATTGAAGACTGACCGGGCCGTTCCAACTTTCATTTTTTCATATGAATTCCGACAATGAACCTTAGTCTTCTTTAATCTATAAGCTATCTTCATTTCAAACTGTAGTTCGAACTCTAGCACATCATCTATATGTTGGATATTAACTACTGGGTCCGTTAGTTTCTCAGAAACAAGAAAGTCATGAGGAAGATAAATAATTTTGTTGCTTTCAAGCATAGTTACGATATTTTTGAATAAGTGTACTGGATCCGGCATAAAGTAAAATTTATCCTCTGGTCTAACTGGATGCTGTATGCTGACTACAGCATCGGATTCACGTGTGCAACCAATACCGAACATATTCCACATGGCTCTATTTTGGGAGTGGTTCACTTAGACACCGTTCAAATAGACACGGTGCTGAAGGACACAGAGATATTAGACACGATATTTTGCGCACGATTCAGTTGGAAACGGAAAAGATGCACACGAGAAGAAACGCACCGTGTATTTGCACACCGAAAGAAGGACACCGTGCATTTGCGCACGGAAAAGATGCACACGAAAAGATGCGCACTGTGCATTTGCACACCGAAAGAAGGACACAGAGATGTCTCACGGGAACCAACCGGCGGTACCGGGGCACGCGTTGGGACCGTGTCAGGTGACCCCCGTCAATCGGGGTGTCCAGGTCGCAAAGACCGCGACGTAGGGATCCGCCACGAGAACCATCGAGTTCGGCGGCACCGGGGCACATGTAGGTACCGTGCCAGGTGAGCCCCGTCAACCGGGATGTCCAGGTCGCAAAGATCGCGACGTAGGGATCCGCCACGAGAACCAACAGGTTCGGCGGCACCGGGGCATACGTAGGGACCGTGCCAGGTGACTCCCGTCAACCGGGGTGTCCAGGTCGCGAAGATCACGACACAGAGGTGCGCCACGAGAATCAACGGGTTCTGCGACACCGGAGAACGCGTAGGGACCATGCCAGGCGACCCCCGTCAACCGCACGACTCGACACCGCACTTAATTTTCATCTGTTTTTCATACAAAACTAAGTCCACGCTGTTCATTTCCACGTTGTTGAATGTGGGGCTCTCTAGTTATATTATAATTTTTACGCGGGGATGCAGGGGGAGGGCGAAGCCCTCCCCCTGCACCCCGCCCACGCGTTATTATTTAATCTCACTACTTCCACATAGGTTTACAAATTAAATTTTGCGCGTTTTCCCTACGGCGGATTCCTACGTCGCGATCTTCGCGACCTGGACACCTCGGTTGACGGAGGTCGCCTGGTACGGTCCCTACGTGTGCCCTGGTGCCGCCGAACCCGTTGGTTCTCATGGCGGATCCCTACATCGCGATCTTTGCGACCTGGACACCCCGGTTGACGGGGGTCACCTGGCACGGTACCTACGTGTGCCCCGGTGCCGCCGAACCCATTGGTTCTCGTGGCGGATTCCTACGTCACGATCTTTGCGACCTGGACAACCCGGTTGACGGGGGTCACCTGGCACGGTCCCTACGTGTGCCCCGATGCCGCCGAACTCTTCGGTTCTCGTGGCGGATCCCTACGTTGCGATCTTTGCGACCTGGACACCCCGGTTGACGGGGATCACCTGGCACGGTCCCAACGCGTGCCCTGGTGCCGCCGAACCGGTTGGTTCTCATGGCACATCTCTTTGTCCTTCTGTCGGTGTGCAAATGCACGGTGCGCATCTTTTCGTGTGCATCTTTTCCGTGCGCAAATGCACGGTGTCCTTCTTTCGGTGTGCAAATGCACGGTGCGCATCTTTTCATGTGCATCTTTTCCGTGCGCAAATGCACGGTGTCCTTCTTTCGGTGTGCAAATGCACGGTGCGTTTCTTCTCGTGTGCATCTTTTCCGTGTCCAATTGAACCGTGCGCAAAATATCGTGTCTAATATCTCTGTGTCCTTCAGCACTGTGTCTATTTGAACGGTGTCCAAGTGAATGCCACTCTCTATTTTCACACCCCATGTCAGTTGTAATTGAGTGAACTTTCAGCCCTATTTTTTCACACTTGTTAATGACTTTCAATATTATATCCTTGAAGACACTGCCGCTGCTAGACCTTTTGTCCATTATTTTGGAATCTTCCTTCCCAGTAAAAAAATAAGCCACAGCAACTTTCCATCGTCTACTAATTCCTCCACACATGACGACAAGGACCTTTTTAGCTGGTCCAACATGAGAAGGAAAGGTGCAATTTCCTATCATTTTTTTAGTTGAAGGATCAAACACTAATCCAGCTTTAATTGCCATTTCGTCTGCAACAATCATACAATCTCTTTCATTTTCAGACATATTTTTTACTGCACATTTGAGCATGTCGAAGACCTCATCTAAGATACCACTTTCAAACCAAATATGGTCTACCGTTCTTTGTAAGGTCCTAACTGATGGAAAGATGGGTAGATAACTCACGAAGTCACAAAAATTTGTAGTACCCCACTTCATCTTAAATACAAGGGCATCCTTGACAGTTTCTGGGCTCCAATTAAATCGACCACGAATGGACTGCCTTTTTAGAGATGCAATCTGGTCAGCACGTAGCCTTGATGTTAAGTCGAGAGATTTTGCATTGTTCTGTTTTAAGCGCCATAATTTACATTTATATTTTTCATAAACAGACTTAACAGTATAGAACTTCTTTGTTATTTTTTTTCCTATGGTAGTCAGACTCTTATTGTTATGTTGTAAGGTTTTTATTTCTTCCTTTTGTTTTCTCAGTTGATCTTGTAGTTCTTTAATTATTATTGACGTTGGACTTGCAGTAGATGGAGGTATATGAATGGGTTCAGAAGCAGCACAGATATCGGCCAAAGTAGTTAATCGGTTGAAATCATCAGTACCACAGTCTGCAATGCAAGGTGCAGAAAGTTCATGATTAATTTCCTTTGGAAAGTCCATAACAGAGAGGTTATGAGAAGAAGTGAAAGAGAGCTCTTGGTTTTTATCTTGGTATATAAAAGTATGATATAGCATACCTTTTGTTACAATGTTATTTGTCTCGGTTATTACTTGACTTTCTGCAACTTGAATGGGTTTTGATGGCTCACATTGAATTGAGGTATAGCCATGATCATGAGGTATGTGGTTTAATTGTGTGGTGAGATCTTGAAACGGATGACGCTGATGTACGTCAATAACATATCGATGGTCATGCATTGCAAGAGAGATGTTTTCATTATTTTCTCTAGCCAAAGGTATTGCAGAAAATCGTAGCACTCTGGATCCATCTGTACGTACTTTTTCCCACTGTGATTCATCAAAATGATTCTGAAATTGTGCTAAAATTAATCAATTCATCATGTGTAAATATAATACATGCGAGGGGTAATAAAAATATCTCACCTCACAAATGTAGCTGGAGACTCCAGGATACCATAATGTCTGTCCAATCCTCGACATCCAAACAGAACGTCTCTCGAGATCTTTAGGAAAGCGAAAGAGCTGCTTTCCTTGTCCCACTCGAACATTGCAGCCTTTTACTATGCACGTACGGACCATTTCAACTGCATATTAAAAAAACAGTAGTATAATTAGAGTCCTACAAGATTTTAATGTAAGTAGATAATTAGGTAATAAACATATACATTAAGCAATAACAATGCAAAGACACAAATTAATCTTATATTAAATCTGGTCAATTTATAATACTACATGTTATGTTAAAACGAAATAAAACACAGATAGAAACTAATTCTACATTATGAACTTACAGGGTCAGTTTTTTCAACATCAGTAACTTTAATTTTGGTTTACATTATACCTTCTTCTCAGTTTCAATTTACTTAAAAAGACGAGGATATAATTTAAACTAAGATTAAAATTAGGTTAAGAAAGACGGACCCATAATAATATAATAATATTACATATTCATATATTACATATTACGTAAAATAAGATTTTACCTCATAATTTCTAAGTCTCCTCATGTATATTTACATACGTAACACTGCGCCAGCACACACTAAAGAGCACGCTTGTATACGGAGCCCGACAGTGGTACACAAAATGGCGACTAAACCACGTGACTCAATTGACCAATCAAAAGGAGTTCGCTAATGTCGCTTCTCTGATTATAGGACTCTATTGTAGTCTGGTCGGTCGGGTTCCCGGTCGTGCGGCACACACCTCGGGTTGGCGGAACAATGCGTCAGCCACCTTGTTGGCGTTTCCCCTACGATATCGTACGTCGAACTCATACTGTTGGAGTTCGAATAGCCAGCAGCCTAGTCGGCCAGTCGGTTCTTCCAGCTTCTGTAGCCAACGGAGCGATTGGTGGTCCGTGACCACGGTGAATGGATACCCCTTCAGGTATCTTCGCATTTTTCGGATACCCCATACAATGGCCAGGCACTCGAGCTCCGTGGCGCTATAATTTTTCTCTGCCCCGTTCAATGTTCGGCTGGCATACGTGATGACGTGCTCTCCGTCATCCTAGTGTTGGGTCAGGATTGCGCCGAGGCCGTTTATACTAGCGTCCGTTTGAAGGACGAATCATCGGTTGAAATCAGGACACGCTAATACCGGTGCCGTGGTTAGGGCTTGTTTAAGCCGTCGGAAAGCTTTTTCCTCGTCCGGGCCCCATTTCCATTTGGCATTTTTGCGTGTCAGTTGATTAAGTGGAGTAGCGAGAGAAATTTGGTACGAAACGCCGGTACTAAGAGGCCATGCCCAGGAACTGTCTCACCCGTCGGATGGTGGTGGGTGTTGGCCAATTTGCCACTGCACTGACTTTCGCAGGGTCAGTTCGAACTCCGTGGCGATCTACGACGTGGCCAAGATATTTGAGCTGATCTCGGCAAAAATGGCACTTCTCGGGGTTGAGGCGGAGCTTAGCTTCTCGTAGACGGCGGAACACCTCGGCTAGGTGTCTTAGGTGGTCGTCGAAGGTCGGGCTGGCCACTATAATGTCGTCAAGATAGACCATTACGTGAGGCTCCAGCTCGGGTCCCAGCACTCGGTCTAGTAATCGCTGGAATGTTGCCGGGGCGGAGTGTAGCCCAAACGGCATGACCCGAAATTGCATCAGCCCCCTTCCGGGAATCGTGAATGCCGTGACTGGTCGGCTTTCTGGCTCTAGTAGCACTTGCCAGTAGCCACTTTTTAGATCGAGAGTCGAGAAATAACGAGTCCCTCGTAGTTTATCCAAGGTTGCGGCCACCTGGGGTAGGGGGTATGCGTCTCGTTCGATGACTTCGTTTACCCGGCGGAAGTCTATACAAAACCGGTGGGTGCCGTCTTTCTTGCGGACGACCACGATCGGTGAACTCCATGCCCCGTGTGACGGTTCAACTATTCCGTCTTTTTCCATTTTATCAACCTCTTGGTTGATAATGGCTTGCATAGCCGGATTTCTCGGCCTATAGCGTTGCTTTATTCGCTGGTCGGACTTAAGGCGGATACGGTGTGATATCAGGTTGGTCGGTCCGTTTATTCCCTCGAATTTAGCCAGTTCTTGGCTTAGAAATTTTTGTAGTTGGATTTCTTCCTCCCCGATATATTTGGTCAGCCCAGACGTGGTGGTCTCGCAGGCGTTACTGGTGCGTCTCCAGACGGTTCGGGGCGGTGCCGTGAGTGTAATTCCAATACGGGACCACAGGTCGACGCCGATTAACATGGGGCTTCTCAATGATGGCATCTCCAAGAAGTCGTGTCAAAACTTCCTGCTCCCGATCCGTACCGGAAGGGTGTACGTTCCGGGGATGCGGGTTGACTCTCCGTCTGCCAAGTGAACGTTCTGGCTCTCATTTCGTGGAGAGTACCCCAAGGATTCGGCATGTCGGACGGTGTCAGCATTAATAAACAATACCTCTGACCCGGAGTCTATTAACGCCTTTAGCTGGCGCTGATGGAAGCGGACGGGAATATGCAGCCGCGGCTGGTAAATTATTCGGACGTTGTTTCGGACCGGGTTGCGGCGGCTTCGCTCCCCGCCCGAGCGGCGTTTCCCGGTCTCGGGTGACATTCCCGGGTAAGAACCCCGTCTTTTCCACACTGGGAGCAAAACTTCTTTGGTGGCCTCTTACAGTCGAGCCGAGTATGGCCTTGCTGTTTGCAGCGCCAACAGCACTCTTCGCGATTATAGGTAGCGGCGGCGACTGCTGGGTCTGCCTCTTGATATTTTGACTCGGCCTTCCGTTCTCGTTCTTGTTGTTGAACGGCCTCATACTCGGTGACTCGTGTTTTTAGTTCTCCAATACTATTAATCTCGGCTCGGCGGATACAATATTTGTACTTCGGGCTCATGTTTTCGTATAGTCATTCGAACTGTTCTTCCGCCGAGAACCCTCCTGCTCTTCGTATACTACTAGTAAGGATGGCCGTTGCGAATTTTTGGAAAGGTTGGTCGGGCTTCTAATATCGACCCACGATCTCTCGGGTCAATTTTGCTCGGTATTGGAGTGGCAGGAATTCATTCTGAAAATCCTGGATAAAATCCTCCCAGGTGGTCCAGGCATCTCTGGTATTTCGGTACCATAAGAGGGTCTCCCCGCGTAATAATTCGGGTAGCCCTTGTAGTAATTGTTCTCCGGAGTAGCCGTAGCCCTTCTTTAAATCTTTTACCCTCTCTAAGAACGCTCAGGAATCTCTTCCATCGAAATGGCAACCCCACTTCCGAATCTGGTTTAATACAGTGGCCGTGTCGGGTAGGACGGGCTTTACCTCCTCTGGCGAAACCTCCATTTCGTCCGTTTCCGGTATTGTTTTTAACGTCTCGAATTCTGAGGCCGCCGGTTCGGAATATTCGTATTCCGGGTTTGCATCAACGTAGTCTCGAATTCTTTGTCGTAACGCTTCTATATTACCGGTACTATCTAAGCCTAATCGATCTAATTCGGCCGCAAGTTGGACTTTTGACAGATATATCCACCTCTTCATGAGTGACGCTGTTTTTCAGAGCAATGTCTTTCGTAGCAAGTCAGGTCCCTGTTCGAGCGCCAATGTAATGGTACGCCTTTTTCACACGCGGTATATTTAATAGCTCGCCGGGGTCGAGGGTGGAAAAGGAGAAGACATTGCTCTGTGTTGGATAAAATAAATAACAATGTTTATTCAAATATAAAGAAGTGGAGTATATGTACAACAAAATATGTGTATGTATGTGTGTAGTGTCGCGGGTGTCGAATATGTCGGTGTGAGTGTGTACTTATATGCTACGGTATTTAACAGAAACGGAGCGCGGCTTACAAAAGGACGGCGCGACTTATAATATAAACGGAGCGCGGCTTACAATATAGACGGCGCGACTTTATAATTAAACGGAGCGCGGCTTACAATGTGGACGGCACGACTTATACATAAACGGCGCGACGCATGATTCGCGGACGCGGGTCGTGTCGGAGCACGAAACGGATAATTCGGCGTAGTGCCTCGGTGGCACTCGGCAGGGGAACAGGACAGGTACGGTGTCTCCTCGAGAGCTCCCGAGGAGGGGACTGGTTGCATTCCGGTGGCACCCGCAACGGCAACCTCCGTTCGCTGTGCGGATACACTGGTAGCACCCAGCGCGGTCAGGAGTCGGACAGGTAATAAGCCTCCGGTAGCACCCGGAGGAGGAAATCTACACACTGGTAATACCCGGCTGCGCACGGTGACAGCGTAGCTCCTGACCGCGAGGAATGATTCTCTCTTGCCACGGCAGCCCTTTTTTATACTCGGCAGGTGCCGGCGTGGTGGGGGAAATCGCGTGGGCCGGAGCGCTGTGCGTGGGCGGCTTGTCAGCTAGTGACGAGGAGGGGAGGCATATCGTCACACACTAATTATCACAACATTGTCCGTCTCACTTGTCATTTGTCGTGAGACACGGTACGGATACACGATTACACTCCAAAATACACGGAGCGAACAGGCATTCGTAATTCGCGCGCTTTGACAGTTCGGCCAACTTCTTTCCGTTTACGTTGTTTACGTGTTTTGACTGAGCGCGTATCCTCACGCACTCGGGTTGTGTGTAGTAGTGTGTATATGTGAATCTTCCGTGTGCTAAGTTACTAACACAAGGATGTGTCACACCGACACGCCAATGCTATCTTCTAGAAAATTTCGGAACTATTGTCGCGCACTATATATATGTAATCACTGGTCTGTTGACCGCTCCACATGTACACTGCGTAGGTGCATGTGAATGAAGTGATCTCGTCAATATATCTCTTTTATTAGACATTTGTTTGTATTTTCATAGTTACCACAGTGTTCGTTATTCCTGTCCGTGGAGTGCTGTGCCTCGGTTTATGTGTCTAACCTCATATAACCTTTATATGAGTGAATGTTTCTGTGTGTTGACAGCTCAAGAGTGCAAAAGGTACTATTCACAATAAATAATTAATATAATGATTTAATTTGATGCCTTTTTCGGTCTTCAATTGGGCACGGCACCCCACGTTTTCGTTCGTACTTTATATATGTCAAAGGCTTTTTTAATCCGTAAAGCCAATTCGATGATTTCTTGCTCATTACGAAATGAGTTGTAATGTCGGTATCCAGCATCCCCTTGTACCTAATCAGGCACGAGCACTTATATAAATAAATAAAAATTGTATATACTGATCTTTGTGACCAGTCGTCATGTTCTAAAAATTATAAATACATTAAGTCAAGAAATAATAAAAGTGAATAAAAATAAAAAATTAAAAAATATAAAACTAAATTAAAGCAATAAAAATAAAGCTACATATTTAAAAATTATTTCTTCTTCTATTGCTACTATTGCGTAGAAGAGGTGCTCGGACCATCGTCTGCGGCATATAACTGAAGACTATTTTTTTGTCTTTTAGAAATGTTAGCATATAGTTTACTGACGATATGAGAGCTAAATGGTTTGCGTCAAGTTTCATGATCAGCGGAGTTTCGCCTCTTGTTTTTAATGCTGACTTTAATATACATATAGTATTTAAGGTAGTTGCTGATAATTTATTCCGTTTCTTCGTTTTTATATTTATTAATAATGAAAATATTCTTTCCGGATCAGCATTGGAATTTGGAAGTGATCTTACCGAATTCAAGAGGGATGTTTTATGTAAATGTGGATATTTTAATTCATTAGTTGAATTTTATCTTTTCAAAATTTGTATCCACATGTCGTCAAAATTTAAATCTTTTAAATTGTATTTTTCCGCCGATGTCAAGTATAAATTTAATTCAAACCGTTCTCTCTTTAAATCGTCTTCGTCGAAACCGCCGATGATTTTAGCAATGGAAGAAACGTCATTGTATGATGTTTCTTTGTTAGTCTCTGATAAGGCTATGTGTGGGAGAAAAACTCGTAATTTTGATAAAAATATATTATTAATTGATAATTTTTCATGAATTTCTTCAGCGGTAATATAAAATTGTAAACAATTTTGTCCAACAGTTTCAACCACATTTAAAGAAGGCCCATCCTTCAAAATCTGAGAAAGATATTCTTCACATTCCGAACCTAAATTTATGTTGGTTAAATCTTTGTGATTTTCAATTTGGCTGAATGTTATATGTGGTAAATTTAAAAAAATTTTTGGTTTTATAAAATTTTTACAAATTTTAGTCAAAAAATTTAATGATTGCGGTTGTAACAGATGAATTCTCGTTTTTGCAGAAGCTTGAAAAAATAAATTAAATGCAACGTGCGCTATTAATGCGGCAGAGTGACATGGGCACGGAAATGTCATAACGGTTTTGCACATTTTTTTCTAAATGTGTTTTAAAAGATATATGTTTCCCTGTTATCACAGATGCATTGTCACACGCTAATGAAATAATATTATGAAATGGTATTTCATGTTTGTACATTTCATTTTTGAATGCATCAAACAATTTCTTTGCACTGCAATCTGCCGCATTAATATTAATTATTTTTAATAATTGCGATTGTACTTTAAGCGTTGCAATATCAACGTATCGCAATGTCAACCATTTCTCATTTGAAATGTCTGACGTTTCATCTATGAAAATAGAAAACTTTGTGTTTCGTATATTTTCCACAATGCGATTTGTTTCTACTGGACACAAAACATTGGATATTACATTAGTGCGTTTTGTTCGACCTATGCTCATGGCTCCTATTAAGTTAGGATTTTTCCTATTAGTGTTTTTAAAGAAAGTTAATATTGTATTTGCTACATTTGAAGGAATATTGCAATCCGCGATTAAAGCAGCATACTGTATCTCCGTTAATTTTATTTCCTCTTTAAATGTTAAACATGTTCATCATCAATTTCTATGTTTGTTTCATTTGATGATAAATCATATTCAAGATATTTCTTTTTATATTTTTTGGAATCTGCGTGTCGTTTAATTTGTGATAAACTACCTTGAAAAGACTTTTTACGCTACAAGAGAATGATTCGTCACTTTCCGCTTTTCTTAACCAATATTTAAACTCGTTAATTTCCAGATACTGAGGCTGAAAATTTTTTTTTGTGAAATGATTTTTTTTCAGACGTTGCCTTATCATTCACGTCAAGTGACAATGTGTTTTCTTCACACTTTTTCTTAAGGTACGCAGTTTCCGCATGTCTTTTTACATATGATAACGAGCTGCACGAAAAATTTTTGTTACACACAATGCATTCAAAGAAGCTGTCATTAAAGGGCACTTTACGCATCCATTTAAATTCATGAAGCCATGCTTCTGATAAATCTCGCTTCACTCTCTTTTTACACGATTCCATTCCAATAAAATATAAATAAAAAAATAAATAAAATAAAATATAAAATGAAAGATAAAATAAGTATAAATATTAAAACCACAATAAAAGATTACCAAAAAACTTTTACACGTCACCAAAAGCACACGGGAAAACCTTATCGCCTGTCACATAGCCGTTAGACTAACCGATATAGATCAAGAAGGACCAAACTAAGTGTCATTGTTTACGTATCGAGTATACATTTGGATTAAGAGAGGTATGTGTATTAATATCATAAACTAAGGCCGGCTTCATACCTTAGCAGAAAAGCAGAAGCTAATCATAATTCTCACTTGTAGCAGACAGTATGTATTGGTATAGAACATGACGACTGGTCACAAAAGACCAACATATACAATTTTTATTTATTCATAAAAGTACTCGTGTCTTTTTTAGGTACTTAACGCCTCACGATCATTTTATATATAATAATTATTCTGTGGAATAGGCCTCTTGGGGACACCACAAAAAAAAACGCGTCAAGATTAGTACCCCTCGGGTAACGTGGAAACCAACCTATTCACCATAATTATTTCATATTTACACGCGCACACGCACACACACATATTTTATATATTAATTTATCATTAATATTACTCTTTTATTAATTTTATCGTTGAATAATATCGATAATAATAGAAATCATATAATATGCGTTGTTTCTGCAGGAAAAATTTTCTTTGATCTGTTTTTTATTTTGCAATTGAAATTATAAGTAATATATGTATATACAGCGTGAATAAGAAAGAGAGAAAGAAAGCAAATGAGTGAAAGAGAGAAAAAATTCGACTATGTGTAAATAAGCAACTGGCTGGTTGAGGCCCTCACGGGACGACTAGTTCGACATTTGGTAACGATATAGCTATAGCGCGAGAGAAAGAGAGAGTACTATAAGCTTGTCCTTCTCTACTGCTCGAATTCGACCGAAGTCCCGAGCGTCACACGACATTTTCCTCAAAAAAAGAGGGGATGAGGTTGGTACTCACGAGAATCCCTTGGCACTACATTTTAATTTTTGTGTATTAGTAACACTGTTTCAGTAATAATCTGTTAGTTAGCGGAAACCTTTTTGACATATGCGGCGCGAGTTTAAAATGATAAAAGTAAGTACAGAGCGGCACTTAATAAATTAAATTAAAATAAAATAAATTTGCAGTATAACGCTATATAACATATTTTTTTAAAATTGAACAAAATTAAAGGTGAAGGGGGTTAACTTGCATATTTATTAAAATAAATTGACACTAATCTAGATTGTATAAATATACATGAAAACGTAAATTGCTTCGAGATTAACAAAATAAGAAAAATGTTTCATACAATATTAATTTTTCCTCCAGTTGTGACCGCTTAGATAAACGTCATTCACACTGTTATAAATGACATTTCAGACATCGGCGATCTTCGGAATGGAATTAATTGGTCAACGGAAGAATGAAACCTGTGCGAGGTGAAAGAAGCGTAGAAAACGAAAATACAAAGAAATAAATAAAGAATAGAATGTCAGATAAGTAGATATAATGTTCTCATAAAATGGAAAATACATATCTATGTATACACTGTAATTGTAAATGTTGTTAAACCAATTCTTCTCTTTTATAATTTCTTTGTTCCAGCTTTCAGATTTAGAGATGGAATACTTCTTCAAAGAGACAAATTGCGTCAGACAAACTGGGAAAGAATTAAAAGAACCATAAGGTATATTAAAATATTTATAAATTTATTTAATTTCTTTTCCAATGAGTTCTGATAATGTATATAAAGTTAACAGTAAATCTAAGTCATCCATATTTGTTTCTATGTCCTCCCATATTTTCTTTAATTTATTTTCTTTGTTTAGTGTAGACTCACGCACCGACCCCGCCCAGAATTTTGGATGTTGCATCAAACTCTTGATACTTCTTTGATGCTCAGTAAGGAAAGCTGTAAATAACATAAACTAGTATAAACTCGTATTGAGTGAAACATGATATCTTTCTTTAGTTTATCTGAGTACCTAAAAATTCCACAACCGTGGAATGTTTTTTCAAAGTCTCTTGCAGCTCCCGATTGTGTCTCTCTGAGACATTGTTCGTTCTGTGTATTTCTTTAAATACACAGAACGAACTGGGCTTAAACCCTTTAAGCCAAGTGTCTCTGTAATACTTTAAAATTAGTTGTAAACGTTTACAATCCTGGAACATGGTAAAAAATTGTTCATATATGTGTGTTGTGTGAACATGTATTAATAAATTTATATATATTTTTATATGAAAAACTTTTTACCGAGAAGTGACATTGGCTATTATTTCGAATCCTTCTTTTATTAATGACTCTGGCAATAAAGCCAGAGATATTAATAATTTTGTTAAGCCCCAGCCTAACTCTTTCTGTTCTCCTTTTAGGAATCCATATTTCTCTGCATTACGTACTAACGCTTGTAATGAGAATCGAACATGAGAAGAAAATCGATGTACGCTTCATGTTTGTTATTATGTGTAATTATATTTTTTAATACATGATTATATAATGGAAATAGCAACCAATGAGTTTAGCGTTAGGAAAAATTGTCTCAAACGCTTTTCTTTCTGCTTTCTTGAAATCAGATATTACTGTATCGGGTCTTATATGTATAGTCTGTGTAATTTCTTTCAATATTTCCATATAATTTTTAGCAGTACGTTTCTCCATTATAGTATATACAATTGGAAAAGTCTGAAATTTGAGAGCAATCAAATTTACTTATACATTTATTTGTATATATATATATATATATATACAGGGTGTCCCACAATGAATGGCCAACCCGTCAATGGTACATAGTTTGCATCACACTGAACAGAAAAGTCTTATACCATTTTACGAATGGCGCAATATTAATCGAGTTATTAATTGTTAAAAATCGGAAGAAGGGATAGACAGCGCGGTGCGGGAGACGCGAGAGCGGCAATGGCAGCAGGAGCAGCGAGCCCCCGCCCACGTCTCCCGCACCGCGCTGTCTATCCCTTCTTCCGATTTTTAACAATTAATAACTCGATTAATATTGCGCCATTCGTAAAATGGAATAAGACTTTTCTATTCAGTATGATGCAAACTATGTACAATCGACGAGTTGGCCATTCATTGACACCCTGTATATATATATATATATATATATATATATATATATATATATATTATTTTGTGTGTGTGTGTGTGTGTGTGTGTGTGTGTTCGCGCTGTGTTTCTTGCACTTAAATGAACTAACTAATTATTTAATGATGGAACTAATAAATTAATTGTTTTGCTTACTCTATTATTATGTTTAATAAGAACTGTCCATAATTAAGTATCCTTATTTTTTAACAGAGGTACTGTCGCAAACGTTCCATCTACGAAGATTGTTAATTTTCCCTCCGTTTGATCGATCAGTTTTTCTGTTAAAATTTTATCTATAAGGATAATCGCATTTGTATTGCCATTCTTTTTTATAAACTTGTAAATAAAAGATTCTGTCTGGTCAATCTCAAGTAATTGCTTCCAATTATCCTTCTCCAAGCAATCTTGCAGTTCATTAAGATTTTTCGGAATGTTTCCAATACATCGTTTCTTATAGCGTTCTATTAATTTCTCAATATTCGATACACTCGTCAAATCCAGAAGATGGTCGTATCTATATGTAAATGCACAAATAACGAATTATTAATTGTAATTATCATCTTCATAATTATTATTTTCTATTTCATCGACTTTTACTTACTTTGAAACAATCCGTTTTTTTTTATCATTCTCGTCGTCTTAAATGGTCGTGCTGTTTCGATTTCTCTCTTCAAATCGGCAAGTTCATTAATGGGTTTGTCGTGTTTTTCGTGCTTCCCATTTAAAATATATACATTATTTGATATTTTTAATCGTGCTCGGTATTGCACATCTTTGTTTTAACGAAAACTGCATTCATAATATCTGCGAAAGAAATTCCTCATAATTAAATGCTCCAAATGCAATTCAATGTACTCTTACGCTGATTAGATAAACGTAAATTTAAATGAATTTTTGAAGCAAAAAATATATATGTATATACAAAATAAATGTAAGTAATATAAGACAAAAATTAAAAAGTTGCTTCTTACAGTAGACATTTTACCCTTCAAATTAAAAAAAAATTTATGTGTGTACGATAATTTTTCACGAAATTATGCTCTTTTAAATTTTACTTAATTTCGCCTATAAAGTTTTGATGCCATATTTTTTTGAGCAGTATACAGGGTGTAACTGAACAAACATATACGGTGTACATCATCAGGTAAAGAACGAGAATCCAGATCGAAAAGTTTTGAATCATTTTTTTATTTGAGCTTTCTGTTAGTTATTATAAAGTGTTAAAGTTAGCCACTCAGCACCCGTGTACAGAGGGAAGGCAGGGACGGCAAAGTAGCAAGGCGGAATGGAGCGAACTATGCGACGGAAGAACAACGCGCGACGGTGAGAATCGAAGCAATAGCAACAATCTATTCCTCTCTCTCTCTCTCTCTCTCTCTCTCTCTCTCTCTCTTTCTTCACTCCTTGTTTGGAAAATCTTAATAAATTAAAAAATGCACAACTAAAATAAATGTTTGGTATTTTTATAAAAAATTATCGATTTGAGATATTAACGATAAATTATTTTATTAAAATTACAATAAATGTTCAAAATGCATCCCTCCTGCTTCGATACATGCTTCTGCTCTTTTCTGCACGTTTTGCGTAGCTCTCCGAACTTGATTGTTATTTATAGTTTCGATAATATTAAACAGTAATTCCGTCATCCCCTCAGCTGTTTCGATATTTTTATTAATAAATATTTTTTCTTTGAGTGCTCCCCAAAGAAAAAAATCGCATGGATTGCAATCCGGGGATCGAGCAGGCCACGGAGTTGCAGAACCTTTCCCGAACCATTCAGGGAAAGTATTGTCGAGATAACGGCGGACGATACCTTTAAATAAGATTCATTAAAATTAAAATGTTAGTTTAAATATTAAAAGTAGTGCAATGGATAATTGAACTTGAATGTTAAATTTATTCTAATAAAAAAGAGTATGTCTTTATTTTTAATCTAATTAATGAGAAACCTCATTATACGAAAATAATATTTAAGTAACAATGACTTATACTGTTATTAAGATTTTTAGTTGCATTGATATAAAAATTAACCCTTTATAGTAGATTGTGATAGTATCCATCATCTACTGAGAATGAAGAAAAAACTAAAAATAGCGATCTTCACTAATTTTAATAGATTTTTCAAAATTTATATGCAATAAATATTTTCATGATAAAAAAAATTCTTACGTGCAGAGTGGGCAGGTGCACCATCGTGCATGAATATCGTAGCTCGTCTATTTAATGCCACATCTTCCAAATCACCATTCTCTGCTGGGATTAATAAATTTGGTAGATCATTTCTTAAAAAACGGAGATACTCTTGAGAATTTAAACGTTCTGGTAGTATAAAAGGTCCGATCTAAAAATGCAGTTAATAAGATTGTATTAACAATATGATAACATAATAACATTATTACAAACAGCGATTTGCTTCGTGACGATCTAATCTTTCTTCTTTCATTTCAAATTCAAATAAACATTTTAAAAGAAAAAAATTAAAAAGAAAATAATATAAATAATTTAAATTTAATTTGAATAATAATTTTTCTTAAAATACTTACGATTTGATCTCCCAGCAGTCCACACCAAGTATTTACAGAATATCGATATTGAAAAGAACTTTCCCGAGTGAGATATGGATCTTCATGGCTCCAGTAATGATAATTGTGGGTATTAAACATACCGTTTCTTGTAAATGTACACTCATCTGTATACACCCTCGGCGGGTTGGCCATTCATTATGGGACACCCTGTATACATATATACAGGGTGAATTTTAAGACTTCTGCAACCGGTCGTGGGGAGATAGAAGGGACTGAGATAAACAAAAAAGTCCCATACCATTTTGTAAAATTCGCAATATTAACCGAAAAATTAATTTTTTAAGTTGTGCGAATGAGAGCGCGCCGTGAGGAGCGCGCGAGTCCGCCCGGCGATAGCACGGCCCAACATAAGAAGAATAGGCTGCCGGCGCGGTGCGGCGAGACGTGGGAGGGGCCACGCTGTAAGCGTGAGTCTCGGCGCGCTTCTCTCTTTGCCCTCCCGGGGCGCCGGCAGCCTATTCTTCTTATGCTGGGCCGTGCTATCGCCGGGCGGGCTCGCGCGCTCCTCACGGCGCGCTCTCATTCGCACAACTTAAAAAATTAATTTTTCGATTAATATTGCGAATTTTACAAAATGGTATGGGACTTTTCTGTTTATCTCAGTCCCTTCTATCTCCCCACGACCGGTTGCAGAAGTCTTAAAATTCACCCTGTATATACAGGGTGAATTTTAATGGTTTGAACAGCTTTTTACCATGAGAGCTAGGTTACCGATTCTACTACACACACACATATTTATAATGACCGTTTGTGTGACTAAATGCCTAAGTGTGATATAAATGTGTGAATAGTAGAATCGGTAACCCAGCTCTTATGGTAAAAAGCTGTTCAAACCATTAAAATTCACCCTGTATGTATACAGGGTGTCCCATAATGAATGGCCAACCCGCCGAAAGTGTATAGTTCGAATCACGCTGAATTGAAAAGTCTTATACCATTTTGCGAATGGCGCAATATTAATCGAGATATTAATTATAAAAGATCGTCGAATAGCAGAACGTTTCGCGCAGGCAGCCGGAGGAGCGTTCTAGCTACGGCAGCAACGAGTGGGATGGGAAGATGAGGCGTAGCAGCGGCGAGTGTAGGCGCCCGCGAAGAGGCGATGAGGAGGGGGCAACGCACGACAACAACCGCCTAGAAACGACGCGTTACGCTGGAGCCCCGCGCCAAGCGATGATTGTTTTATTTCTTTTCTTAAATATTTCGCGATAAAAAAATTTTCGGGTCATCGTTTCCTCACCACCTTGCGGTAGATAGCATGGTGCGTTTTTTTTTTAATGTGGTGTCCCCAGTAGGCCTATTCCACTGATTACATTATTTAATGTAACAATTGTTCGAAGTGCCTCCCTCCTTGTTCTACACAAAGTTCAGCCCTTCGAATAATATTGCGCGTTGCACGATGCGCCATTTCCGGCGTGATGGTATTGAAAGCCGCGATAATTGCTTCACGTATTTCATCTACTGTCCCATCACACCGGTGTTCAGTTAAACTCTTAACGTAGCCCCATACAAAATAATCTAATACGTTAAGATCTGGCGATCGTGCCGGCCAGGTGATTGGGCCACCTCGACCTATCCACCTTTCCGGAAAATGCGCGTCTAAAATTTCACGTACTTCGCGAGAAAAATGAGTAGGAGCCCCGTCGTGCTGGAAAATCATTTGCCTTCGTGGAGTGGAACATCTTCGAGTAAAATTGGCAAATGATTTTCCAGAAAATCGGAATATAATTCTCCGTTAAGCCGTGGCGGAAGAAAATATGGACCGATCTGAAAATGAAGGATAAAAAATTTTAAAAATTATCGTGAAGAAAATCTCTCTTAAATAACTCAGCTTCTTTACCACTTGATTCGCGATTATTTCTGCCCATACGTTAATTGACCATCGGTGTTGGAAAGATCCAGCGCGGATGACGTGCGGGTTTTCCTCTCGCCAACATACAAAGTTACGGGAATTAAATATCCCATTTGGTGTGAAGGTAGCCTCATCTGTCCATAAAATTTGATCCGGGAAAAATAAATTTCGCCGGCACTGTGCGAGAAACCCTGCGCATTTTTCGCTAATGGTTAATAAATTGCAATCAAAGTCGGATAAAAACAATAAAAATACCTTCACAAAAGTAGACACGTTGAGGATAATCTCTGGCAAGTAATTGTTGTATTCGTTGATAATGATATGGATGCAATCCATATTGTTTTAGAGTACGATGTACAGACTGTCGCGGAAGTCCGAGTGCACGAGCTACACGACGCACACTATTGCCAGGAATTTCGATTAAGTTCAAAATTCTTTCTTCCTCGAAGAGGCGAAGACGCCTTGGTGGACCAACACCATTTAAATTTGGGAAGAGAGCTCCCGTTTCTCTCGCACGTTGAACACATCTACTTATTACTCTTCTTGTCGGATATCGTTCACGTCTAGGAAAACGGTTCGCGTAAATACGAGCCGCGACACTGGTATTTTCTCCGGCCATCCCATAACAGATAATCATATCTGTATATTCCCGAGCAGTAAATTTCATCTTGATATCTCAAGAATACGTGGACGTGTAAAATGCACATTGTGTATAATTTCTCGCAAGGAGTTGTATACGTTTGTAATGATACGGATGATACGGATTTCTATTTTGCCGCTTCTTCCATGGTCGATAAAATTAATCTCCTTACCGTTTATTTATCAGCGAAGAATGCTCAAATACGAGGGCGGCACAGAAGTGTTCACGATTTTCAATTGTTTTTCACTTTTCACGTACACGTTTCTCGTACACGTGCATTTTACACATCCACGTATTCTTGAGATATCAAGATGAAATTTACTGCTCGGGAATATACAGATATGATTATCTGTTATGGGATGGCCGGAGAAAATGCCAGTGTCGCGGCTCGTATTTACGCGAACTGTTTTCCTAGACGTGAACGATATCCGACAAGAAGAGTAATAAGTAGATGTGTTCAACGTGCGAGAGAAACGGGAGCTCTCTTCCCAAATTTAAATGGTGTTGGTCCACCAAGGCGTCTTCGCCTCTTCGAGGAAGAAAGAATTTTGAACTTAATCGAAATTCCTGGCAATAGTGTGCGTCGTGTAGCTCGTGCACTCGGACTTCCGCGACAGTCTGTACATCGTACTCTAAAACAATATGGATTGCATCCATATCATTATCAACGAATACAACAATTACTTGCCAGAGATTATCCTCAACGTGTCTACTTTTGTGAAGGTATTTTTATTGTTTTTATCCGACTTTGATTACAATTTATTAACCATTAGCGAAAAATGCGCAGGGTTTCTCGCACAGTGCCGGCGAAATTTATTTTTCCCGGATCAAATTTTATGGACAGATGAGGCTACCTTCACACCAAATGGGATATTTAATTCCCGTAACTTTGTATGTTGGCGAGAGGAAAACCCGCACGTCATCCGCGCTGGATCTTTCCAACACCGATGGTCAATTAACGTATGGGCAGGAATAATCGCGAATCAAGTGGTAAAGAAGCTGAGTTATTTAAGAAAGATTTTGTTCACGATAATCTTTAAAATTTTTTGTCCTTCATTTTCAGATCGGTCCATATTTTCTTCCGCCACGGCTTAACGGAGAATTATATTCCGATTTTCTGGAAAATCATTTGCCCATTTTACTCGAAGATGTTCCACTCTGCGTACGAAGGCAAATGATTTTCCAGCACGACGGGGCTCCTGCTCATTTTTCTCGCGAAGTACGTGAAATTTTAGACGCGCATTTTCCGGAAAGGTGGATAGGTCGAGGTGGCTCAATCACCTGGCCGGCACGATCGCCAGATCTTAACGTATTAGATTATTTTGTATGGGGCTACGTTAAGAGTTTAACTGAATACCGGCGTGATGGGACAGTAGATGAAATACGTGAAGCAATTATCGCGGCTTTCAATACCATCACGCCGGAAATGGCGCATCGTGCAACGGGCAATATTATTCGAAGGGCTGAACTTTGTGTAGAACAAGGAGGGAGGCACTTCGAACAATTGTTACATTAAATAATGTAATCAGTGGAATAGGCCTACTGGGGACACCACATAAAAAAAAAACGCACCATGCTATCTACCGCAAGATGGTGAGGAAACGATGGCCCGAAAATTTTTTTATCGCGAAATATTTAAGAAAAGAAATAAAACAATCATCGCTTGGCGCGGGGCTCCAGCGTAACGCGTCGTTTCTAGGCGCTTGTTGTCGTGCGTTGCCCCCTCCTCATCGCCTCTTCGCGGGCGCCTACACTCGCCGCTGCTACGCCTCATCTTCCCATCCCACTCGCCACTGCCGTAGCTAGAACGCTCCTCCCGCTGCCTCGCTGCACGAAACGTTCTGCTATTCGTCGATCTTTTATAATTAATATCTCGATTAATATTGCGCCATTCGCAAAATGGTATAAGACTTTTCAATTCAGCGTGATTCGAACTATACACCCTCGGCGGATTGGCCATTCATTGTGGGACACCCTGTATATATTACATGTATATATACATATTATATATATATATATATATATATATATATATATATATATATACATATATAATATAAATGTATAAGTAAATTTGATTGCTCTCAAATTTCAGACTTTTCCAATTGTATATATTATAATGGAGAAACGAACTGCTGAAAATTATATGGAAATATTGAAAGAAATTACACAGACTATACATATAAAACACGATATAGTAATATCTGATTTCGAGAAAGCAGAAAGAAAAGCGTTTGAGACAATTTTTCCTAACGCTAAACTCATTGGTTGTTATTTCCATTATAGTCAGGTATTAAAAAATATAATTACACATAATAACAAACATGAAGCGTACATCGATTTTCTTCTCATGTTCGGTTCTCATTACAAGCGTTAGTACGTAATGCAGAGAAATATGGAATCCTAAAAGAAGAACAGAAAGAGTTAGGCTGGGGCTTAACAAAATTATTAATATCTCTGGCTTTATTGCCAGAGTCATTAATAAAAGAAGGATTCGAAATAATAGCCAATGTCATCTTCTCGGTAAAAAGTTTTTCATATAAAAACATATATGAATTTATTTATACATGTTCACACAACACACATATATGAACAATTTTTTACGATGTTCCAGGATTGTAAACGTTTACAACTAATTTTAAAGTATTACAGAGACACTTGGCTTAAAGGGTTTAAGCCCAGTTCGTTCTGTGTATTTAACATATGTATTCTGTGAAATGCACAGAACGAACAATATCTCAGTGAGACACAATCGAAAGCTGCGAGAGACTTTGAAAAAACATTCCACGGTTGTGGAATTTTTAGGTACGTCTCAGATAAAATAAAGAAAGACATCATGTTTCACTCAATACGAGTTTATGTTATTTACAGCTTACCTTACTGAGCATCATAGAAGTATCAAGAGTTTGATGCAACATCCAAAATTCTGGGCGAGGTCGATGCGTAAGTTTACACTAAACAAAGAAAATAAATTAAAGAAAATATGGGAGGACATAGAAACAAATATGAACGACTTAGATTTACTGTTAACTTTATATACATTATCAGAACTCGTTGGAAAAGAAATTAAATAAATTTATAAATATTTTAATTTACCTTATGGTTCTTTTAATCTTCTTTTCCAGTTTGTCTGACGCAATTTGTCTCTTTGAAGAAGCATTCCATCTCTAAATCTGAAAGCTGGAACAAAGAAATTATAAAAGAAAAGAATTGCAACATTTACAATTACAGAGTATACATAGATAGGTATTTTCCATTTTGTGAGAACATTATATCTACTTATCTGACATTCTATTCTTTATTTATTTCTTTGTATTTTCGTTTTCTACGCTTCTTTCATCTCACACAGGTTTCATTCTTCCGTTGACCAATTAATTCCATTCCGAAGATCACCGATGCCTGAAATGTCATTTATAACAGTGTGAATGACATTTATCTAAGCGTGTCACAACTGGAAAAAAAATTAATATTGTATGAAACATTTTTTTCATTTTATTAATCTTGAAGCAATTTATGTTTTCATGTATATTTGTATAATCTAGATTAGTGTCAATTTATTTTAATAAGTATGCAAGTTAACCACCTTCACCTTTAATTTTGTTTAATTTTACAAAATATGTTATACTGCAAAATATGTTATATAGCGTTATACTGCAAATTTATTTTATTTTATTTTAATTTATTAAGTGTCGCTCTGTACTTACTTTTATCATTTTAAACTCGCGCCGCATATCAAAAAGGTTTCCGCTAACTGACAGATTACTACTGAAACAGTGTTACTAATACACAAAAATTAAAATGCAATGCATAGGGATTCTCGTGAGTACCAACCTCATCCCCTCTTTTTTTGAGGAAAATGTCGTGTAACCCGTCACACCGACGAGTCTTTTCGTTGTGTTCGTTCCGTAACGAGTCCTCCATCTGGCAACTTCGGTTCGAAGCGCCGACGCTACGCGGCGTATGGTCCTAGCTTCTAACTCGCGTTCAAAATGCAACGTGGGAGACTACTTAAGGATCGCCCGCGGGATAACTTGAAACAATTTCTTTTGTCTGGAGAGGGAGTTCATTTTGACACCTGGGTCTCTCGAACGAAATCTCCTAGGTTGACATCGCCGCATCCAAGAGTCCGCCCTTTGGGCCTCTCTCGGGAGTGTGCTCTCTCCAGGACATAAACTTATCATAAAAATACAATACATTTAAAATGACGACAAATAAATAGCAGTTTTGCTACTTAGGATTTAGGTCATATTGTCATGAAAATGACGTACTCTTTGTGACGTCAATTGTTTATGACATTAGACCATCATTTTAATGTCAATAAGCCGTCAATTTCTGACGTCAGTGTTAGTCAGGGAATGATCAAAATTTGACGTCAAAATGACTTACATTTGCTATCTGGGATTAAACACATGTAATGTCTGCTTTTAATGATACTTAGATATCTGATATATATTTAACATCAAATATCGTATCTAAGACAGTGCTGCAAGTTTTCGGCCACTAGCACCACGGTGCTCTTAAGGTGGGGGAAAACAACTACAAGCGCACGCACAGTGACTCTCTTGATTGTTATTAATTCACCTTTATTATTGTTCACTTTTTCCTTCTTTAGTATGTTGTCCGCATCCAATATTTTAAATCTTTTTTACGCAGATTATCTAGTATGTCCTCCTTAAGGCGTGTTGAATGAAGTCTCCTCGCTATAACTTGGATAGATCGTTCGGTTTTATTTTTATATATAAACCATTGCATTTTCAGTTCATCAAGAGGCACGGTAGTGTCTCGCGTGCCAAGTTACGCGAAGCGGGGCGCCGGGACACGGCCGTGCCTCTTTTACGCGAGACGTCGTTATGAGAAATCCTTCGATTATCGGATCTCATTAACGACGGAACCGATCAAATTCTAAGTAGGCTTAATCGAAAGTTTGGGGTCGAATCATATGATGAAAGTGTTTTTATTTTTATTTTACGTGAACTACGAGCGGAGATATCGCGATGTAAAGTTTAAAATCATATAAAATGGGCAATTTTCACTTAAAAAACGTCGCCCCAGCAAAAAATGTCCAGTTCGCTTTTTCGACGTAAGAGCGCCACTGTTATGCGGCGTCTGCACTGACTGAGCTGCACTGCTGAACTAGTGCATCTCAGTGCAGCTATATGTATAACGAGAATCGACTCATAACCTCAATGTGTCAAGACATTAGTCTTTTACTATATAAGTATGGACTGCTAGCACTCCTACTTTCTCCATTAGAGCAAGTGAGAGGACTTGTATCCAACATTGAACGATTTTCAGCGCCACCAGATACCAAAAACCCGGGAGATTTAAATGTTGTGAGGTTATATCAATTATAGAATGTCATATTTTTCGTGCCTGATAGTCATAAAGGCCTTGTTGCTAGGCTAACATTAAATAATCCTCCTCCCCCCAAAAAAGGAATGTATCATATTATATTAAATTAAAATATTTATTTATGTATTAAGATTATAAGATTATAAGAATATAAAATTTTGTATACATAACGAATGTTACTGGCCAGCAAAAATAACTGTTTTTGTTAGCGTGTGCTTCACAAATGTCTTATATTCATTTAACGTACTTTGTTTTCCAAAATAACTTAATTTAATTTTAAAAAAATATTTAATATAAGTTTAATCATAAAATATTTGTGATTTTCTAACAGATCCATATCTTTTATATGTGAGTCAAAGTTTATAAATATTAAATATTGAAAATTGTGTAAATATTGAAAATATTGTAAATAATACATATTAAGTTAAATTTTAACTTACTTGTAAAATGATATTGGTTCGTCATTTTCCCGAAACTTTTTCTTGTATTGAGTACACCCTTTAACGAAACAATATACTACCATTTTATATAGTGTATTGCAATAATCGCAGTTTTAAAATAAAAATCTCAAATTGATAATAAACAGCAACACAAATCTTCCAGAACTGAGAATTGATAATACAAAAACAAGTATGGCGTCGTATTTTAGTTCGCAGTTTTCTCGTTTGGTATCTTGTAGCGCTGCTCAATGTTGATTATAGTTCCGAAGTTTGTGCTAGCAGTCCATACTTATATAGTCAAAGACATTAGTAGACATGTGTAGGTTAACCGTGGTAGGTGTGCGTACCGTGTGCGTACGTATTTCACGAGGAGATTCGCACGTAGCCGTTGTCCGACCGTGACGTGCCATCACGTGATCTTTTGATTTGATGATGCTGAAAATGATCGTCGAGCATCAAATCAATGTGAATATATTAATTAAATTTATTAATTAAATTAAATTTAATTAAATTAAATTAATTAATTTATTTATTAATTAAAAAATATTAATATTTATTATTGTATATTTATTATGTTTTTTATATACATTTTTAAACTTGATTTGTCATTTACATATCATGTTATTATAAAATAAATTATTAATATATTTTATATGAAATAAATTTTAAATGAAATCATTGAATTCTATGTATATGAGAGTTATATGATCTGTTGATGACATATTTAGTTTAAGTGTGTATATACATTCGTAAACTTAATTCATTAAATTGAATGTACTAAAGATTTTATATGAGTTATTATGATTGATGACAGATTTAAAGTGTTCCGTTTCATATGTGATGTGCATGATCAAAAGATGAACAAAAATAAATGATGTATTATGCACATCATGCATGAAACGGAACGCACCTTTAGTTTGAGCGTGTATGTAAATTAATTTATATACTATATATTGATATTAAAATATTGGCTGCTGTGCGCCGATATAAGACTGCTATGCGCCGATATAAGGCTGCTATGTGCCGATACAAGGCTGCTGTGCGCCGATATAAGGCTGCTATGCGCCTATAAAAAGCGATTAATAATTACTAAAAAATGTTTAAGATATTAATTTAATTGTTGTGCTTCGATATAAGACTGTTGTGCGATACTAATTACTACAAAATGTGTGATTAATTAAATTGTGATTTTAATAGGTGGTACAATGAAAGTGTATGTATCTGCGGTGAAAACACCCAGCTAGTTCTGAATTCAAGTGATTGGTCGTGCAAACGTTTATTTACAGCACTTAGTAGATGAGATGATGGAGTATTACAATAACGAAAAAAATTGCGAGCTACATACTTTAAAAAATGTAAGCGACAGGTATGATTCATTTAATTTGATAATATTGCTATAGCAAGGTGTTTAAAATAATATAAACAAAAGATAGAGTTGTACACACACAATATTGTTATTAATAATATAGGTCTAATTACCTATAATTGTTTGTTGATTTTAGATAACGGTAGGCCAAATGGTAGCAGCCAAATTTCAATTCGTGCATGAAACGGAACGCACCTTTAGTTTGAGCGTGTACGTAAATTAATTTATATATTACATATTGAGATTAAAATATTGGCTGCTGTGCCCCGATATAAGGCTGCTATGCGCCTTTAAAAAGCGACTAATAATTACTAAAAAATGTTTAAGATATTAATTTAATTGCTGTGCGTCGATATAAGGCTGTTGTGCGATACTAATTACTACAAAATGTGTGATTAATTAAATTGTGATTTTAATAGGTGGTACAATGGAAGTGTATGTATCTGCGGTGAAAACACCCAACTAGGTCTGGATTCAAGTGATTGGTCGTGCAAACGTTTATTTACAGCACTTAGTAGATGAGATGACGGAGTATTACAATAACGAAAAAAATTGCGAGCTACATACTTTGAAAAATGTAAGCGACATGTATGATTCATTTAATTTGATAATATTGCTATAGCAAGGTGTTTAAAATAATATAAACAAAAGATAGAGAACAAAACACACACACAATATTGTTATTAATAATATAGGTCTAATTACCTATAATTGTTTGTTGATTTTAGATAACGGTAGGCCAAATGGTAGCAGCCAAATTTCAATTCATTCAATTGAGAAGTGGTATCGTGCAGAAGTGATATTTATTGTAAACTCCACTATGTACGAAGTGTTTTTTGTGGTATGGAGATTTGGATGTTGATGTTTATTTGGTGACTAAATTATTTATAAATGAAGCATATGCAAATATATACACAGGATGTGGAGTGCGATTATTATGTTATTGAATATAAACATTATGTTATTGAATATATATTTTTGTTTTTTATACTTACGCCTTTCAGCAATTTTATTTCGCAGCTCCTGCGGCCGCTGCTGCTGCGCGGCCCTGGCTGCTGCTGCTGCTGCGGCGGCGGTCCCGGCTGTTGCTGCTGCGGGGGCGCCGGCGGCGGCCCCGGCTGCTGCTGCGGCCCCGATTGCTGCTGCTGCTGCGGCAGCGGGGGTGCCGTTCGTGCCATCGGCAGCGGGGGTACCATCGGCAGCGGCGGTGGCGGCGGCGGTGTTATCGACGACGACGGCGAAGATCGTTGCAGCTGCGACAGTGCCATCGACGTCGATGGCACTGCCTCATTCGACCGTTGCACGTGCGTCTCAGTTAGAGACGTACGTACATGAGTAAAGTTGTACTCGTCGTCCTCGATCGAATAATCCATCTGGGAACTGAAAAAGAAACAAATTTAGAAACTTAATTTTTTAAATAATACTTTATATAATAACCTTTTTTATCAAGACTTTATACTTACGCACGATCTTCTCCTGCCGCCATATTTATTCTTTATGGTCGTCGCACTTTTCTTCGTCATTGACATTGAATAGGTATTAGATGCATATGCATCTAGATACATTTGGGTAATGTTTTTAAGAACACCCCCTAGGGATCTGATAGATAGATCGATTATTGATACGCGACTATTGTAATGTTTGATTCATGACCATTTAACAGACAGTTATTGTGTTGTGCGGATTGTTGCGGATACATTGTAAGTACGAAGGATAGATACGCTGAAAAAGATTTGAAGTTCTTTAGGTAAGTACAGTAATCAATCAAAATAAAAAATATCAGTATATACATGTATATCAGGTTATTATTGAGTTTGTTTACATCAACTTTTGATATATTCATGACCGTTCAATAGAGATTATTGTGTCGTGTAATGCGTAATTGATATTCGATCAAGGTATAAATGTTAGTTATTTTATTGGCACCTCGTTGTCTCTAATCAAATCAAATCAATTGCTATTATAATTAGTGAAAATAATAGTCTGTATACTTTTTTCTTCTTTAAAATCTCAATTGTACAAGTTAATTAAAACAGAGTAAACATTAATAATGATTTTGACTGATATTGATCTTGATATATGTTATAAAGGGAAAAATAATAATTAATAAAGGAGAGGATAATAATTAATGTTCACTTTGTTTTAATTGGGTTATATAGTTGAGATATTAAATGAAGAAAAAATATATAGGCCATTATTTATAGTCCATTTTTATTTTAAGGCAATCTTTAAGCCCGTATCAGACTACACGGATTGGGATTGGGATTAAATTAACATTTGACCAATCAGAACAATGTTCACACTGTACTTTATATTAGCTTTATTCTGATTTATCAATCTAATCTCAATCTCAATCTGTAGTCTGATACGAGTTTAAGTAACATCCTAAAATCCATTAACGCCCAAACGGACGGATTTTTGACGTATTTTCAGCGACTTTATTTGCAATGTTAAAGGTCTAAAAAAATTTGAGAAGTATCAATTCTTATGTAAAATTTTACGCTCTTTCAGAATCCATAATCAGAATTGGTATAAAATAAAGTCCAAAAAAGTTATGGTGGCTTTTGAGTAAAAAAATACGCAAAAATCGAAAACAATTTTTTTCATACTTTTTTTCATATTATGAAATTCCAGCTTTTTCCGCAATTATTGGTGCACAAAATAATTGTATTTTAAGGGGGTTCTGTAATATGTTGCAAATGCCTTGTTGCCAGTCGCAAACGACATGATTGACGAATCACATCGCCGTATAGCAATATTAACGACTGGCGACAAGGCATTTGCAACTTATTGTACAATCTTCCCCCTGACGGATTACATTTGTCAAAATTGTCATTTACATTTAAAAATGGCGGTTAAATCGCAAAAATTTATGAATTATCGTATTTTCTCCACAATATCAATAGACATAAATCCGTCATATTGGAAATTGCGTATTTGATCGAAAATGAATTGTGAATATCAATCCCATTATTTTCAGTGATAATAAACCGTTAGTTTTTCGAAATTTACGAATTATTGTGAAACAAATTTAGTCGCCTTTTTTAAATGAAAATGACAATTTTGACAAATTTAAAAAATATACCTTTAAAGTACAACTACTTTGTGTACCGATGGTTATGAAAAGAGTTAGAGTTTCATACTATGTCGATGTGAAAAAAAAATTTTTTAATTTTGTTTATTTTGAGCATTTTACACAAATTTTGATGATGGATTCTGAAAGAGCATAAATAAAATTTTTTGTAAGAAATGATACTTTTTAATTTTAACGATGCAAATAAAGTCGCTGAAAATTATGTTAGAAATGCGTCCGTTTGGACGTTAGTGGGTTAAGATAAGAACAGACTATGAATACTGGCTATAGACTATAATTTTCAGTAATTATATATTAGACATTTAAATGTCATCATATATAAAATGTTATTTTTTGTTCCAGAATCAGATTATACAGTTATATCACATTATATTGTTAGGATCACATTATACAGGTATTTCTTTTTATAATATCTCTTTCTATAATACATCTATTTCTTTTATCTTTTTCTCTATTTCTGTACTTCTATTTCTTTTATCTTTTTCTCTATTCTTTTTTTTTTGTTTCGTTTTGTTTTCTTTTTATTTCAAAAGATCGCTGTGCGCCAATACAAGGTTGCTGTGCGCCAATAAAAGGTTGCTGTGCGTCAATCACAATTACAATTTCAGATTTTAGATTTAAGAAAAAATAGTATATAATAAAAATGTCTATAAAAACAAAAGTAATGTTTCCGATAGAAGAGAAAAATATTATTGCTCAAGGTAGATGGTTAGAAGATATGCATATAGAGCATTTTTATCGTCTTTTAGAAAGTTGCTCAGACTATAGACCAGTTAGTACATTGCAAAGTTATATTCTTGATGATACAATATCGTTTATGTCAGAAAGTAAAAAACATATACAGATTTTACATAGCTGATTTTGAGTTACATACTATAGTTATGAATCTGATTCACTGGATTTGTGTAAGTTAAATGAGTTATTGAATATGAATGGACATTGGGTGTGTAGTTACTATGATACAAAAAATATATGTATTAACGATTCATCTAATAAAAGGAAGTTGCATAAACATCATGAACAACTTTTGAAACGATTATTTCCATTTTATCCCTTCGATAAAAAACCTATTAAATTTCCTACTGTGCAACAACAAGCAAATTGTACTGATTGCGGTGTTTTTGCAATAGCTTTCGCTATTTCATTACTATTTAACATAAGCCTGAAAAAGTAAAATTTGACGTCAGCTTAACGGGATGCTGGAGTGACAGCCAAACTTGATCAGGGTCGATAATCTAGAATATGGTATATAAATTTCCTATATTATCGATCCTAGCTCAAGCATATATACATTGCGCGCTTGTGCGTGCAATGTTGCCGCCTCGATTGTTTACGATACGAGCAGGATAGATATATAATCTTTCGTCCTTTTCCTCTCATTGTTACCAAGAATCTCGATGTTGCCAAGATTCTCGATGTTCTGAGACGGCTAAAGCGTCCGATTTTCCTTTTACCAAGCACTGCAGGGCCGCCCTACAAATTGTGAGCCCCTCATCCTGATAATATTTTAATAAATATTAAAGTCGCGTACGATTTTAATACATATAATAATATAACGACTTTATTATATCTTATGAAAGAAATATATTCAGTAATTTGTACTATATGACTTGTATAATACTAGTTTTGTTTTGAAGTGTGACTAAAATTATAATATTATATAAAATCATATTATTTTATGATTTTGAATATTGGGAACAGTGAATGGGCCCCTCCAACATTCATTCCCGTGAGAACGCAACAAATAAATTTTTCTCGTTTCTCTGAATCAAATTTATAAATATTTGTAATAATCAGTACCATCCTAAAAACGAGATGCTTCTGATTTTTATTAACATCAGTATCGTCATATCACAGACGCCTCTGACTTTTATATATAATATATAATCATGCAGTTTATATTTTAATTTTATATACTCAGTTCCGTCAAATACACGCTTCTGATTTTTATTATAATCAGTACCGTCAGACCACAGATGCCTCTGACTTTTATACATAATATATAATCATGCAGTTTTATATTTTAATTTTATATACACAGTACCATCAAAATAGACGCTTCTGATTTTTATATGTAATATATATATAATCATGCAATTTTATATATATCAATTTTATATACTCAGTATCGTCAAAATAGACGCTTCTGATTTTTATATGTAATATACAAATAATCATGCAATTTTACATATTCAGTATCGTCAAAATAGACGCTTCTGATTTTTATATGTAATATACATATAATCATGCAATTATATATATATCAATTTTATATACTCAGTATCGTCAAAATAGACGTTTCTGATTTTTATATGTAATATACAAATAATCATGCAATTTTATATACTCAGTATCGTCAAAATAGACGCTTCTGATTTTTATATGTAATATACATATAATCATGCAATTTTATATATATCAATTTTATATACTCAGTATCGTCAAAATAGACGTTTCTGATTTTTATATGTAATATACAAATAATCATGCAATTTTATATACTCAGTATCGTCAAAATAGACGCTTCTGATTTTTATATGTAATATACATATAATCATGCAATTTTATATATATCAATTTTATATACTCAGTACCGTCAAAATAGACGCTTCTGATTTTGATTGTACATACCATTAGAAATCGGGACTGAGAAACTTTGAAATTACGTTATTTCACGATTCTAAAGGCTCGCCACCGCGATCGAGAAGTCCGAGTGGAAGCGCTCGTTCGACGTGGAGTTGGCGCGCGAGAAGTCCGACGAGTCATAGTTGGCCCGCATGGAGAACCGCTCGAGCTGGAGCGCGGTATCGAGGACCGGCTCTCGGACTCGAAATTCTTCGAGAACCGGCCCTCGCTCGAGTCCGAGTCGTTGCGGTTGCGCCACGTCGACTCCTCGTCCGATCTGTTCATCAGCAGCCGGTCCTCCACGCTGCTCGACTTCATGATCTCGTTCTGCTAGCGCTGCTGCTTCCTCGCGTGGTGGCAGACGCGCTCGGGACTGCCCTCAGGGCTACTCTAATTATCACGACTATCACTAATTGTCACGACATTGTCCGTCTCGTCGTTTGTCATGAAATACGGTACGAATACACGATTACACTCCAAAATACACGGAGCGAACAGGCATTCGCGCGCTTTAACAGTTCGGTCAACTTCTTTCCGTTTACGTTCGCGTGTTTTGACTACGCGCGTATCCTCACGCACTCGGGTTGTGTGTAGTAGTGTATACGTGTGAATCTTCCTTGTGCTAAGTTACTAATCCAAGGAAGTGTCACACCGACACGCCAATGCCATCTTCTAGAAAATTCCGGAACTATCGTCGACCTATGTATATATGTAATCACTGGTCTGCTGACCGCTCCACATGTACACTACGTAGGTGCATGTGAATAAAGTGATCTAGTCAAGATATCTTTTTTATTAGACATTTGTTTGTATTTTCATCGCTACCACAGTGTTCGTTATTCCTGTCCGTGGGGTGCCGTGACTCGGTTTATGTGTCTAACCTCATATAACCTTTATATGAATGAATGTTTCTGTGTGTTGACAGCTCAAGAGTGCAAAAGGTACTGTTCACAATAGATAATTAATATAATGATTTAATTTTATGCCTTTTTCGGTCTTCAATTGGGCACGGCATCCCACGTTTTCGTTCGTACTTTATACGTGTCAAAGGCTTTTTTAATCCGTAAAGCCAATTCGATGATATCTTGCTCATTAGCGAAATGAGCTGTAATGTCGGTATCCAGCATCCCCTTAATGCGTTCGCATTTAATAAAAATTTTTGAATTCAATATTATTGAGCATTTTCCCCAAGATTTAAAATATGGTGTGCCTCAGAAAGTGTTTCCATTGGCAGTAATAAGAGCAAGAGAGGTTGATGCGGTTCGTAAACGTATAAACCATCAATGTGAAAAGAAACAACAGAAATCGTCAAATAAACAAAAAGATTATGCGTCTCAACAAACGAAGAAAGAATTAAATCACAATTCTTTTATAAGTACATCAGAAAAGTACGTACAATCAGAAACGAGTAATATTCTTATTACGCAATTTAATGAACAATTTCAAAATGCGTCGTGTGTTGAAAATATCGCTTATGATAACAAGGAGGAAAATAGCGTCAACACTCACGATATAAGCAAAGCTATAGAAAATGGAGACGCTGCTAAGCATGTGCAATATAGAAATAATTTTATTAAAAAGAAACGTCAACGAGAAATGTCACTGTCGGTAGAACAAAAAAGTATTACTGCTGAAGGCGAATGGTTAAATGATCTGCATATGGATCATTTTAATTATCTTTTAGAAACGTACTCAGATTATAGATCTGTTGATACATGGCGAGTACAATTAATAGACACAATACAATCCATACCAAGGAATAAAAAGCATATACAGATATTACCTACTGAGTCATTGGGAATCCATTGGGTGTGCAGTTATTACGATACAAAAAATTTATTTATTTATGATTCTTTTAATGCAAAAAGATTAACCAAGCGTCAGAAACAGTTTTTGAAAAAATTATTTCCAACGTACAACTTTACTAAGTGTCCTATTCAATTTCCTATTGTGCAACAACAACCGAATTTAAATGATTGAGGTGTTTTTGCAATAGCCTTTGGTATTTCTCTATTATTTAATATTAAACCAGATAAAGTAAGATATAACATTAACTTAATGCGTTCGCATTTAATAAAAATTTTTGAATTTAATGAAATTGAGCACTTTCCTCAAGATTTATCAACCTACAATGTTCCTGTAAAGGTATTTCCATTGGAAGTAGTAAAAGTTACTCGAGAGGATAATGATTTATGTAGTGGCAACAAGGAAAAAAAATAAAAGTTCAAGATACGAACAATGAAAATAAAAACAAATATCCAGAACATATTAATTCTGAAGTAGAACATAAATATAAAAATGAAAGTTATCGTGCTAAAAAACGATACAGATATCAACAGGATCTAAAGAATAATTGTGCTAAAAAACGATGTCGGTATCAACAAGATCCAGAAAATAATCTTGCTAAACAACGATATCGATATCAACAAGATTTAAAAAATAAACGTGCTGAAAAGCGTCGTCGATATGAAAAGAATAGTCAGCGTGAACGAGAGAGACAAAGAGGTATACCTTCTGATGGTAAGTGGCTATATAATAAGCGGTATTATCAGAAAAAAAGTACTAACTCTATACTTGAAAAGAAAAATAATATTGTTACAAATATTGCTAAAAATATTACTAAAAAGTACGTAAAATCGTTTCGGTCAAAAGACTTTATAAAAATTCATGGTAATTCGGTAATATTTGTTGAAAATATTTTACGAAAACTTAATATTACAGACAGCAATAAAAGTTATATTGAAAAACGATTAGAAGCTAAAAAAATAGTACGTTGGTGCATGAATATCAGAGACAATTATATTCGTAAAATATACAAAACGTTATCTGAGCTTAAAAAGAAATCAGAAGTATGTTTGACTGTTGCTGAAGAATGTTCTATATTTGACGATAAACTACGTGCGTTGTGTGATACATCTAGACATACAGCTTCGTCTGAAAATTACTTTGTTGACACTACATACGACAACGTTATTTCATCTAAATCCAGTATAACTAAGCCTTTCATAAAGGATAAAACACGTATTGAGAACATTTCTATATGTTATGATATAGCTTTGCCTGAAGTGAATATAACTGAATCTTTCAAAATGAATGTAAAGGGGCAAGTTGTTAATATATTATCTTTAGTATCTTTGATACAAGCACGAGCAAAGAGTGCATGGTTGTGCAATAGTTTATGTAAAATTAATCCTCTTTTAATTGACCGATATCAAAAACTTTTGGAAATTATAAATACATGTAGTGTGAAGAATGTATCGAAATTATTACAAAAAGTTTTCGAATGTACTGTGAAAACTTCGAATGATAAATTAGGCCATCCGAATAGCTGTTATATTGATTTGAATCTTTGTAAAGCAATGTTCGTTCCAATGCAATTGTTAGCACCTCATTTCCATTTCAGAAATTTGGATTTAATGTGTTTTCCAGATTTATTTCCATACGGTATTAATGGACAACATGATGAAACTAGACCGGTTAAACTTCAAGAGCATGAATTTATCAAATCTCGTTTGAAATCTAAGCATCCACAGTATAGATTAAATCAACAATACTTATTTTATTTGTTAAATAATGCGAATATTCGCCAGTTAAGTCGTGGAATTTATCATAAAATGAATATGACTAATCCACGGATTCGTTACACGGCTGCCGAATAGAGCAATGTTTTTTTGCTTTAGAAGCAATGTCGAAAGAATTGCTGGAGTCCAATTTAAATACAATATTTTCTGCACTTTGAAATACGGAATAATATTGGCGTAGACCGAGAAGTGAATTACGATGTATGGCACAACACTATGGACCTACGAAAAGGTTTTTAACATTAAGTCCTACTGAATGGTAATGGGAAGATTTAGGTGAATATATTCGTGAAGTTAATGGATGGCACGATTCTTCGTCGAGCGTCAGTGCACTTGTTGCTGCAGATTCTGTATCAACGTCGAGATTTCTTGATAACAAATTTCAGGCAATGCTTGATTTTATTTGTTCTAAAGATCATCCAATTGGAGAAGTGACACATTACTTTTGGCGAAGAGAATATCAAGGTAGAGGTATACAACATTTTCATTTATTAATTTGGATTAAAGATGCACCTATATTTGGTGAATACTCTATCGAAGAAGTCTCTCGATTTATTTTACAATAATATATAAGTTGCAAAATGCCAGACCAAAATATATCGCCATTATTGTACAGACGTGTCGATACGCATCAACGGCATAAACATAACGATTATTGTCTTCGATCTAAAAAAGTAGGACGTAAAGTTATTCGTAGATGTCGTTTTGGATTTCCTCGTCCCATTACTGAAACATTGATTATAAGAGATGTAGCAACTTCGATAGCAGGTAGAAAACAATTGAAACATAAAAGCAGATTGTATGATATTCCTCGAGCGGATAATGAAAGTGATATTAATGATTATAATCCTGTTATTCTTACTGCATGGGAAGGAAATATGGATATACAATTTATTGGTGAAAAATCATCATTGCTTACTTGGTATATTACTAAATATTTGAATAAAGCTGGAAAAAGTGAATTGTCTGATTTTGATCTTGATAGTAAGGATAATAAAAACAAATCATTGACAAGTTATCTTTGGAATTTTGCTTTACGTTCCATGACACAAAGAGAATGTGGTGCTCTCGAAGCTGCTGATACATTATTAGGAATTTCTTTATATGGGACTGATCGAAATACAACCATTAAATAGCTAGACGTTAATCCCATACAGCATAGGAAATTAAAAAGTCGTAAAGAAATTGAAGCTCTTGACGGTGAATCTATAAACATATTTTGTCCATCTGTAATAGATAATTATTATCCGCAAAGACCGAAAGAATTGGAATCAAAGTCTCTTTATGAATTTGTACAATGGTACGACATCACAAAAATCAAACCGCGAAGTAAAAATATTGAATATTATAAAATAGATAATAGTAGTCATTACATTAAACAACGACAACGTGGATGTCTTATAAATCATTATAGACATAATGTTAATAAACAGCCGGAAGATTATTTCTTTTCTTTACTGCTTATGTTTAAACCATGGCGGAAATTAGAGGATATCTTAAAGATAATTGTGATACTTATGCACAATCATTTCATAACATAAAATTACATCTTACGAATGCATTGCAATATCACGAAAAACTAGAAGAATTACAAAAAGCGTATGAAATTGTAAATGAATTAGTTCAACAACGTTTAGATGAAGATTCACAAAAAAATGTGTCTCAGGATGACCCTGACAATCCGATAAGTGTTCAAAATATTGAAGCTGGTGAAACGATGCAAGATTTTAGAGATCTTGGTAATAAAATAGATGAGAAGATCGATGTGTCTGAAATGATAGCAAAATTAAATACGCATCAAAAAAGAGTCCATAGAGTCCATAGAGTCATTGATACTGTAAGTTCAGATAATTCAGTACTACGATTATATGTTAGCGGAGAAGGTGGTACTGGAAAGAGTTTCTTAATTAAAACAATTAAATGCTGGATAAGACAAAATCTCAATAAAGATACCGCCGTATCAGCACCTACTGGCATAGCAGCGTTTAATATAGATGGTTTGATAGTTCACAGATTGCTTCAGTTACCTGTTGAGCACGGTCAAACTCCAAAGTATAAGCAATTGTCTGATCATGTGTTGAAAGTTTTACGAGCAGATCTTAAGGATGTTGTTCTTCTTGTAATTGATGAAGTGTCAATGATATCCAATTTGATTTTAATGTATATACATCTTCGAATGTCTGAAATATTTGATACTAGTGATTGTGAAGACGGTTGGTTCGGTCGAAGGCATATTCTTTTATTTGGTGATTTGCTTCAATTACCTCCCGTACGCGAAGATCCCGTTTTCGTGCGATTGTCAAATGACAAAATTAATAAATATATTGGTTCTCTAAATGCTGTTAATTTGTGGACTACATTATTTGATTATGATGAATTGATGATCAATATGCGTCAACAAGGGGATGAGTCTTATAGACAGTTGTTGTCGAAAATTCGTATAGGTTTAGTGACAAAATCTGATTGTGAGATTCTTGAAAGTAGAAAAATATCTTTCAAAGGTGATTCCTTTGAATCTAGATTGAACGAATTATGAAATTTTATTACGGATTTACCGTCGGACGCTGTTTGTTTATTGCCTACTTGTCATATGTGTGATATTCTTAATACTGCAATGTTAAATCGCGTTACTGAGAAAGAGATAACATTAGTTGCCGAAGATATGATTGATTGTAATTCATATGTAAAAAAAAAAGTATTAAAAGTATTGTCAAATAATGATGATGATAATTCTAAAACTGCTGGACTTTCAAAGGAAATTGTAATTAAGATTGGAGCAAAAGTGATGATAAGGCGTAATATTGATGCTACTTTGGGTCTTGTGAATGGTACAATAGGTAAAGTAATTTCAGTTGTACCAGATCCATCTACCGATCGTGTAGAAAAAATCAAACTTCTTTTGCCATCGGGATCAGAACATTCAATTGAAAGAGTGAGCGTTAAATTTGAAGTGATAGATAGACCGTATGTTGTTAGAAAACAATTTCCACTGTGTCTGAGTTATGGAATGGATGTGCGTGCGTGCGTGCATGCGTGCGTGCGTGCGTGCGTGCGTGCGTGCGTGCGTGCATCATTTAAAAATTATTGTTTAATTGTATCATATTAATTAATGACATTAATTTTAGTTATAATGGAAGAACAAGGAGAATTGTTGAGAGGACGTTTGGCATATGAAAACGTAGATTTCCGTGTCTGTCAAAAGGACTTGGCACAAAATTGTTAACGTCTATATCAATGTTGTAGCTTGTGCTGTTCTTCATAACCTTTCATTAATTTTAAATAATAAGTTGGAAGAAGATGATGAAGAAGTAGAAGATATCAATAATGAAGTCCCGGTGGCCGAGCCTCACTGGCAACCTGGAGATGGTTTTCTCGTACGGAATACTCTTATCAAACGACTGTTCAGATAGAGTTTTCATGTTTAGAAGATAGAATAAGTTTGTAATAAGTTATTACACACAATTGATTGAAGAACATTGATTTATTTTTTTAAACATAATATATGTAATGTATGTAAGGCACATACCAGGTGTAGAAGTATGAAACCGGAATTTTTTTGTAAAAATTACACGTCTGTTATTTGAAAATTATAAAAAATATTTTATTCAAAATAGTCTCCATTGGAATTTATACATTTTTCCCATCTTTCCGGCAGGTTATGAATGCCACGCCAAAAAAACAATTCTTCCTTTGAAGCGAACCAGTTGTCGAGCCATTTTCGTACATTTTCATACGAATCGAAGTGTTGTTCGGCGAGTGCATGTCCCAATGATGCGAACAGATGGTAATCGGACGGAGCCAAGTCTGGAGAATAAGCCGCATGCGCTAGTATTTCCTAATTGAACGCCTCGATCTTATCCGTGACCCATTTTGTTGTGTGTGAGGGGACATTATCATGAAGCAAAATGACTTTATGTTGCCTTTTTGCATATTCTGGTCGTTTTTCGTATTGCTCGATTCAAATCGATCATTTGTTGTTGGTAGCGATCAGTGTTAACGGTTTCGCCAGGTTTTAGAAGCTCATAATATATTACACCCTTTTGATCCCACCAAACGCAGAGCATTGTCTTCTTTCCAAAACGATTTGGTCTTGCAGTGGATGTTGATGGTTCGCCTGGATTCACCCATGATTTACGACGCTTAGGATTCTGAAAATATATCCACTTTTCATCACCTGTCACTATTCGATGGAGAAATGATTTTCTTTTATATCTGACGAGCAGCATTTGACAAGTGGTTTTTCGATTTTCTTGCTGTCTTTCATTCAGTTCATGTGGGACCCATTTTCCCACTTTCTGAATCTTTCCCATAGCTTTCAGACGAAGAGATACTGCTTTCTGCGTCACATTTAATTGTTCCGCGAGTCTGAGTATCGTCTTCATCCAATAAGGCTTGCAAGTCCTTGTCTTCAAACTTTTTCGGTGGTTTCCCACGCTCCTCGTTTCTCACGTCAAAATCACCACTTTTAAATTTTTTAAACCACTCGAAGCACTGAGTTTTGCCAAGAGCATGTTCACCGTATGCTTCGACAAGCATTCTATGCGATTCTGAAGCAGTTTTCTTCAAATGATACCAGAAAACCAATGCTGTCCGCAAATCATAGTTCGTAGGCACAAAACTCGACATGTTTGAGGTTATAGAAAAATATACCGGTGTATGAAATTTAGGTTATTATGTGTTGACAAACTTCGTCAGCTGTTAGAGGGAGAAGATGGCGCTACAAAAGCGGTCTTACGGTCTTTAAACTGATAGCGAGCACCATTATAGGGAAATTCCGGTTTCATACTTCTACACCTGGTACTAGTGACTTTATAATAAAGAAACATAATTTTAAACACAAAGTTTTTTTTTTTAATAACATCTTTGCCATAAACCTAATATGATTCTTTTATCACAAAATGTTATCACAAGCATTTTTGGCAACATAAGTGCACTTTGAACTGAACACATCTGTAATTTATAATATTATATAACATATAGCATTGCATACATAAACCTATATTATATATTATATACATACATATACACACGTATATATATATATATATATATATGTGTATGTATACATATATATGTATACATGTATACAAAGTACAGAACAATAGATAAGTAATATATTAATAGAACAATGCAACAAGAAAGATACAACTTCTTTCAAAAAATATCATATACATCTTTTTAATATCTTAAGACCTAGAATGTGTCAATATTTCTTTAATTATTTATAACCCACTGCATGAAGTCGTGACTGTGTCATCCTTCTTCGTAAAAAAAGTGGATCTGTAAAACACAAACATAACACATGCATATATATCTGTTGCGTAATGCATCAGTCCGTTCCCGCTCCTAACGAATACGTCTTCGGGCAGATACCCGCTCCAGCCTACAGGCTAAAAAACCGCCTCCGCCTACGGGCAAAAGACTGGCCAGCATACTGGCTGGAAACCGCTCACGCCTACAGGCCGATACTTGGATGCCGAAAGGGCACTCCAATAACCGCGCCTACCTACGGCATAATAGCCGTTCGAGACGTCGAACGGATGCATAAGGTCGCGACGAGCTACTACGCTCAGAGTTGCACCATTTTTACCCTGCAGAACCATTCGAGGGCAACGGTATTGCCGTGCGACTCCGCGCGGTAACGCCTTAGCACGCCGTGTACACCCATCCGCCGCCGCCATCGCGGGCCGCCGCGCTCGCCGCCGTTAGGCGCGTACCACCTACGCTAACTCGACTGCAAATGTCGACACGCACTAGGATAAGTAGGGGATTCCCAGCGGAGCTATTCATTTATTTCTCTGCGATTATCGTAATTAATACAAGAAGTCGCAGAGTGGGAGTGTGCTTTCGGGCCTCCCAAAAGTGTCGTAATTAGGAAATGTGCTCTCGGGCCTTCCACTAGATAAGCGTCTTTTGATCCCTACCGGCCTTACCTTTTTGGGGAGGAAGAGTGCTGAAAGGCCTTCCTCCGAGACACACCACAAACAGAAGAGTGCTCCCTGGGCCTTCTATACTAACGGAAGTGTGCTTCCTAGACCTTCCATCTACAGGAACGATACACCGCCATCCTGCCACGAAGGACGTTCCAGCGACGTCCGCGGGACGCGCCAAAGGAAGCCCAGCTTCCTACGGCCGTCATCTCTCCACGAATAGCACCGCCTCAACTAAAGCCGTTAGATAGGGGACTATCTTTAGCACCCTTGGTGCTAGAGAGAATCTCTTTAGGGACGGATCAGGCAACTCAGACGGAGCCTCTAAACTGTTCACAGGACGCTGTCATACAGACAGACAACTACACGTCCATCCAAACAGAGGCGACAACTCAGACTGAGCCACTGAACAACTCCCGCTTTAGGAACACGCAGGAGACTGACCACAGCGAAGGATTCCGAGAGGCATCACCACCACCGACCACTCCACCCAAGCCGGTCACACCCGGACGGAACATCGAGTCACTACCACCAACTCTGAGAAAGCCGCCGAAACGACTCAGCCGCACTAAAAAGCTGCTTATGGAGCTGTACGGACCCGCCTTCCTAGCAGAATTCTAGGAAAAAAGACCAAATCTGCCCTTTTAAGGGCACCTAAAAAATCACTCCGGTGAAATATCTCTTGGCCTAAGCGTCACATCAACGTAAGACTCTTTTAATAAAATTCATAGAACTCCTTTCCCAAACAATATCATTTGTTTATATACTTGTTATAATAAATTTCGTTAATATACAAAAATACAACGTAAATAATAAATACTTTGCAAACTATCTGTGTTGTGTGTTTATATGATGTCCATTATTAGATTTATCTCTTTGCAGATCTGAGTTGTGCTTCTTTTATTTCTATTTCTAGAGTCTGGATCCGTCTCAAATGTTGCAATTCTAAATTGTGAATTTCTTTCAAATGATTTTCTTTCATTTTTTCTTTCTTTCATTATTCATATTTTCTTCCTGCTTTTGTTTAATATCCGCTAATTGTTCATCTTGATCCATTACTCTTTTTATTCGTTTCATTCGTAATGTTTCTTCTGTGTTTGATAATTGATCATCATTTATTGTATTCTTCTTTCGTTTCAAAGAACGTGTGTTTTAATTGTTTATTTTTCAATTTGTTCGACGATTCTTCTTTTCGTACATCTTTTTGTTGTTCTTCTTCATTGTATAAAGTCATTAATGTATTATCTTTCTCCGTAGAAATAAATGAATCTGTAAGTATAAACACAACACATGCTTTTACATATCTAGTATTTGTTTATATACGTTATAAACATTTTATTAATATATAAATATACAACTTAAATAAGTATCTCGAAAAGTACTTTTATTACTGTGTGTGTTTATGTAACTTTCATTATCAGATTCCAATAATTCTACACTTTGGTCAGTAGATATTACTTCAAAAACATAGACTCGTTTGTCTGAAATACAAGTAACATAACTGTATTAATAATAGAAAAAGTTTAGTATATAAAATTATTCTCGTAGAATATATTAATACATACCATTAATTTCTTTATCAGACGTATTTGTTACGTCCAGATCCCGGAAAAGGTTTTGAGAATAAAAAAAAGCGAAGGAAAGGCTTCCCGTGAGGGAGAGAATGGAGGGGATAGAGGGACGCAACGGACACCTTTGTGATATCACCCGCTGTGCGGGCGACTCGAACACACTTTTGTGATTCCGAATTTGAATCAACGTCTGGAACAGACGCTATGATGCCAAAATCGGAACGATGTGTTCGGGGTCCTTGTTTCGAATCAGAGAATTTAATCTCTTTTACTCAGGGATAGGACCATGTGCGACTCTTAGCGAGCGGGACCGGGGAGAAATTAAGGGTGATTAAAATTTAGTGACATATGGAATTTTAACTTAACTACATTTATTATAAAATCACAAAAATAGATGGTTATAAATTTGTCGATACATGTATATAATTTTAATTGAAAGTTAATCTACTATTCTTATAATCACGTAATACTATTTGTTTCCGTACAATGGAGTTATCTCGACGGTGTGTACATGTATGTGTGTACATAATTAACTGTGCGAAAAACGCTCACGTGTGGAAGAAATTAGGATATTTCTTGGAGGAAAACCGTGGAGGGAGGAAACAGATTGTAAAAATGGGAGACAGGGACTACATAAGGATGGGAGTGAAATAAAGATGTAGACTACGTCATGAGGCCGAGATTTCTGTATGCGGAGTTGATTGAGATTGACGCCATCGGGAGTCACTCTGATAGCGTCGTCGGGAATCGGGCTGGAGGATTGTTCGAAGGAGGAATTAGGATAGGATAGAATTTGTGAATTCCTCGAGAGACAGGCGGCGAAGCCTGGGAGGAGGCAGAGAGACGGTTTCCAGGAATTCCACACTGGAAGTGGAATTTGCCGGGGATGAAGGACGGGAAGGATCGTGTGCGGGAGAGGGAGGAGCCTCGAGTGGGAGTTCTTCCAGGATCTCGTTACTGGATGTGGAAGGAGCGGGAGATGTGGGCCTGAGGCCCGCGGTGGGAGACAGTGTGGGGGAGTATGAGGGAGATGGCCAGTGAGAGTACGAAAAGGAGGAAAGCGGAGTATGAGGTGGGCTACTCCGTGCAGAAAAGGAAGGGGAGGAAGGAGGAAAGCGCACGGAGACTGGTGTCTCTGGCCAGACCAGGGTAGCTACGGATGAAGGAGAGGGGGGAGGCGACGAGGAGTGAACACGTGGCGGCGGTGTAGACGTTCGCGGGGGTGAGGGTTCACGAGCGCGCGGCGGCGGCGTAGGTGCTCGCGGAGGAGCGGGTGCGCGAGGGCGCGGTGGCGATGTACAGCTACGAGGGGGTGGTAATGGCGGTGACGTTGGGCCTGGCTGGCTGTCTTCGCGGCGCGGTATCAATGCCTCGATCTGCCTCGCGAAATCGGCCAGAAGATTGGAGACGACCTTGCGGACTCGGCGATTGAATCGGTACCGCCTGTGCTTGGCCGCCCGTTTGGAAATGCGCGGCGGGGCACTGTGGGGCGAATGGATCATTTTTCGGTCATTTGCTTATATCTTCTACATTTTTCAATGGAATGACTTGAAATTTAACATAAATAATGTACGATTAGTATACTTTCAGTGTATGAAATTAAAATGAATTATAATCTACTATTATCAATAAAATGTATAGATGTTTATTTCATAACTGTACCGTATGAAATAAACTGAAGAGAATTAAAAAATATGTGTAAGCAGTAATTAATATACTATAATATTTTTAAAGAAGAAACAAAAATCAAGATCAATTTAATTTTTAGTAATGATGTTACATATATATAAACTTTTAAATATAAGCACGGAATCTGATTAAACTTAAATTTATTATTGTTTCTGATAAAGAAAAAACGAGAAAAAACAAAATTAAAACGTATGGCTTAATGAAAACTGATATTTTTAGATTTTCGGATTAATATTTATTATTTTATCTGCTCTTATTATTTTATCTGCGTTATCGAGGATCGACAATTATGGCAGATATTTAATCTCTCAGGGTGCTTGATTTTTGTGAGTCCCCTTGCCTCTCATATTAATTTTTTTGGACTCAGTCATCATCATTTTCATCATCATCACTAAAATATAATAAACGTTTAGCATCTTCACTTAATTCTTTTTTTTTACCTTCAAACAGTTTTCGCAAATTAGAAATTATTGGGTCTGAAGCAATCATTAAATTATTAAAAATATCTTCATTATTTTGTACTCGTGACATTTTTCGTGAATGATGTTCTCTGTATTTTCTGAAGTATTTATGGTTTGCCTCCTGAGCATCTTCAGATAATTGTCCTATTGGTACTATAGCATTTTTTATTATATCGCTGCCATGAATTAATAATTTGTGGATTGATACAGGCATACAGTACCATGGGTATAACGATATAAATAATTCGGCTGTTTTTAAACAGTAGGATTCAAATTCCGATGTGTTAATTCTTTTACCACTAGCAATTACTTGCAATAAAATTCCAAATCGAGTTATAAAATTTTTATCCAAACCTGTAATGGCAGCTGATAATTCCGGATTCGAAAAAAATTTTCTAGCAGTATTTCCATCATTGGATGTACCTTTTCCTTGTTTTACTACATCTATTAAAAGACCTGTTCTCGTTCTAAAAGCCATCTGTATTTCCCGTTTTCTTTGTTCTACTTCTCGTTTATGATTTTCGTTCCTCACTGACCAACATTTGATATTAATACTGTAGGAAATATGTAACAAACATTCAAAACAGCGAATCCAGCAATGTAATGAAGAAAGACCGAACGAAAAGTATTCGTCTTTCACAATCTTCGCTTTCACTGAACTCAAATTATTCATTTCCTTTGGAGAAGCACCACAAAGATAACATTTCATCGATGACTGAGTATTTGTCATTATGTTACAGATCTTGTTGTCGACCATAGTAAATAAAAGCGTATGCTTCATCGAAATTCCTTCTTCAGAGACAGATGGTGTCAAAGAAGATATTTCTTGTTTGATTCTCTCAACGATAGTTTTGACTTCAGTTTGCTCTTCTTTTACGAATTTGAATTCGATCGGTCTACAGAAACGAGTTGAGGAAGAAAAATTGTTTTGCCACAGAATTTCGTTATTTTCATTAGAATAAATTTTTATTGGAACAAAACTGCATATAAAAATGCTAGAATCATCATAAAAGGGATTATCAAAATTTAACTTATAACGCGATTGATCGGAAGCACCATCGCATCCCCATTTAGATATCATTGTTAAATTCGCAGAAGCACTTAAAAGAGGACGTAGCAGTTTGATAAATCTAAATGCAGTGTGATTCAAAACACTTTGTAGAGAGACTTTAACACCTATTTCAGAAATTTCTATCGTTTCTCGCTGTGGAAGACAATCCTTTTTTGTTAACTGAATTTGATAATAACTAGGTAGTTTTTTGAATCTAAACTTTGTAACGTCACGAATAATGTTGTATTGATAGCGCGTTAATTTTGCAGAAATAAACGTACTTAATGCAGTTTCTTTATCAATCAAATCTGTTTTATTTTCGATTTCCTCACAATATTGTCTGATCTTTTTTACATGCTCGGGATGTCTTTTGATAAAATCATATATGAATAACGCATCATCGGATTTTAACTGTTTTTGAACGATAAAATCGATCATTTCCGAATTATTTCGTACTTCCTCAGTTCTCTTTCTTTTATATCGTTCGGAGAAATCTACGAAATTTTTTTATCTGTTAGGAGGCATATGTGAAGAAGTAGGAATTGAGTTCAGTATTTCATTTGGATAAGAAAATTCATTATCTAACCAATTTTTATTCTTTGTTATAAATTTGTTGTAATCGTAACGGCTAGATATTCATTTTGACTTCAACGTTTTTGTGAAATGCAAGATTTTTCGTCTTAATGCTTCCAATGCACATTTGGGTAACTCTATATCAAAAACCGATATTATGCAGTTTGTTAAAGCTTCGAAATCTGATAAATCAAGACTGTTTTCACGTAAAGAATTAAAAAGTTAACGATTCGTTCGAAAATTCTCCATTTTGAAATATAATTCTCAAATGAGAAAATTATTTTATACCGGTAAAATACCGTGAGATCAGATACTGGTGCAGTAATGAGATGCACTGGTGCAGAATAAAATAGCAATGGGTCAACGATATTCTAATGTAGAAATCCTGGGGACTCTAACAGGAGACAAGATGTCAAGCCAGTTACGCGGGTGCAGTATTTAAGATACATTTATAATACAATGGTGAGCGAATTCCTCTTACGAGAGAGAGCTTAATCGCACATCCCTCTGGTGGCGGTATTTTGCACTAGGTTTCGCTCTAGGAGATAATCTTACAATTTCAATACAGACGATAGAAATCTAAATTTATCTTACATCTTTGTATTATTAATTTATGAATTAATGCATACATATAATATCAGTGCGTGTGTGTGCGTGCGTGTGCGTGTGTGTGCGTGTGTGCGCGTGTGTGCGCGTGTGTGCGCGTGTGTGCGCGTGTGTGCGCGTGTGTGCGCGTGTGTGCGCGTGTGTGCGCGTGTGTGCGCGTGTGTGCGCGTGTGTGCGCGTGTGTGCGCGTGTGCGCGCGTGTGCGCGCGTGTGCGCGTGTGTGCGCGCGTGTGTGCGCGCGCGCGCGCGCGCGCGTGTGTGTGTGTGTGTGTGTGTGTGTGTGTGTGCGTGTGCGTGCGTGCGTGTGCGTGTGCGTGTGCGTGTGCGCGTGCGTGTGCGTGTGCGCGTGCGCGCGCGCGTGTGCGTGTGTGTGTGTGTTCTCATTCCTATTTTATAACATTCATAAAAGGAATTTAGAAGAGATCGTTATTTTCTCATTCCATTAGAATATTGCTGAAAAAATGGCTGAGTGAAGAACGTTCGACTAAGTCAAATGAACTTTCAAGTGCACTTTTTATCAAAAGGGGAACGAAGGGGGATAAAACTCAGGCATGTCAAAAAACTAGATACTTTGCCCTATCAAATGGAACAAAATTCATCTCATTCCACCACATTCCAAAAACTTTCTTCATCTTTGAAGATTAAAGTAAGAATTTTTTGGTTTGTTAAATTCTTTTATGTGTTTATTAATATGCAGTAGTACTCAAATGATATAAAACAAAGGTAAATATGTTTTTTGAAACTTAACAGACAAATTCTAATAGGCATTTAACTTATATCGGCGATTATATTTCCAATAAAAATTTTAGAAAGTAATCTATCGAATTACTGAAATTTCAATATTTGCAAAAATGTCACACTTTATCGAATTATTTTGACGAAAGAAAGAAGGATAAATATGTTATAAACATATTTGTTTATAGTTCAAGATATATATTAAAGGAAAAACTCATCAAAATTCGAATTTATGCACCTTTAATTTTTTGTTCAATATCCGGTTTTCTATGGATTCGCCCCACTGTGCGGGGGCGCGGTTACTGAACGGTCCGACACTACGATTAATGTTGATCGAATTAATTATAGAATTGGATTTTTCGAGACTCGGAAAGAGATGTGAGAAGGAATTCGAAATTAGCGAGTCCAAATCGAGAACACTCGACTCAGCTGGTTTCCCAGAGAATCGTGGTTTCGAGACTCGCGAGGAAATGTGAGAAGGAATTCGGGATTCGCGAGTCCAGATCGAGAACACTCGACTCAGTTGGTTTCCCAGAGAATCGTGGTTTCGAGACTCGCGAGGAAATGTGAGAAGGAATTCGAGATTCGCGAGTCCAAATCGAGAACACTCGACTCAGCTAGTTTCCCAGAGAATCGTGGTTTTGAGACTCGCGAGGAGATGTGAATTTTAAGATTCGCGAGTCCAAATCGAAAGCGCTCGATTCAGCTGGTTTCTCAGAGAATCGAACTTCAAGACGCGGAGCGGCGAGAAGAAAGGATCGCAGATAAATATTCTGGCGATTCACGGTTCTCGGGACGGTTCGCGACGGGCAGGATGAACGAAATAAAATTAATTGAGACTCACTCTTGCTGATTTCTCGGAGTTCAGAAATGGATTCACTCTTGGTTCGCTGTTCTGGCTCGATGGGCCTTGGGCGGTCGGAAGCAGCGTCTCGTCGGCTCACGGAATGATGTGGCACTGATTCTAAGTTCACTGACGCGAGTAAAGTTCTCGAAGAGCAAGACTATGTGAGAATGCTAGGAGTACACGAGTACAAGACTGAGAGTCTAAGACGAGAGAAAGACGCGCTAGGTCCGAAATCGTGGGTTTATATACAGGGAAATTGAAGGGTGGGCGTGTTGGAGCGTCGGGTTTGTGTTTTTGGATTCGTGGAGCGCTTTTCGTTTTCTCCAACATTGATTGGAGAATCGGTTACATAAATTTGTCTATGCTTTCCTATAGGCAGTCTGGTCGTTAGAATTCTCCTTCTTGTTCGACCAAGCTGCCCTTTTCTAAAGGCTTAACTTTTTAGGAAAATTAAGTCATAAATCTTAAAATTGTATGAGGCGATTTCTCCGGAACTCAAATGGTCTTTTGTCGACCTTCGAAAGGTTTAACCTTTAACAAAAGAAAAAAAAAAAGGTTTTTCGTCGCGACAGTCTGGCGCGACGCGAGCGATAATTCTAAAGTAGAATTAATTGAGACTCACCATAAATACCGCATTTTTTAATTTTCGAAATGCATTTAGCTCTCAGAGAATTCGCCCTTGAATGCATAGACTATTGTTATCTAAGGAAGACCGTCATCTATTGACACAACATGTGAGAGCAGGCTCTTTGTTAGATTTCATATTCCTTTCTATTATCTTCCAGAAGATTCGATTTTTAGCAAGAAATTGTGAGCAACCCCTTTGTTAGATTTTATATTTCTTTTTATTTCTCGAAGATTTAACTTTTAATAAAAGGTCCGAGCAATTCCTTTGCTAGGTTTTATATTTTTTTTATTTTTGTTACTTTTCAGAATTTTTAACTTTCTAACAAAGAAGGGTTAGCAAATGCACGTGTGGGTCTCTCCGTCGCCAGTCCCCTTCACAAGAAAAATGTATGATTCATTTTCCCTTGTGTTCGAATGAGAGAAATCGTGTAGTCTCCGGATGTAACAAATTAGATGTAAATGAAACAGGTGCTGTTTTCATAAGATGTGGTGCGATTCTAGCAATATCAGGATCAATATCTATTTTTATTTCTGATGGTCCTCCACCAGTTGCCATGCATGCTTGTTTTTCATTAGTTAAGGCTTCCCTTTGCCCTTGTTTAAGATTTGTCCATTTCTTTAGTTGTTGTACTGTCCTCTAATAATAAAATAATTTTCAATTAGTATACAGGGCGACCCATTTTAATCGCCGCACCCGGATTTCTCGGAACCTAAGCCAGACAGAGAAAAACGGTTCAGACAAAAGTTGCAGGGGACAAAGAGGGTCACACAATGGCACTAACGTCTTTGACCTTGAACTTGACCTTCAAGGTTATTTCAAGGTCAAAGTGGTTTTTTTAAATGGGAACACCTAGATTTGACCCCGGATTCGGAAAGAGCGGGAAATTTTACGTTCAAAATCATATTGAGAAAATTGTTTTCAAGGTCATTTTAAGGTCAAATCAAGGTCAAACTCCGAAAAGTCCGTTTAAAATCGTTTTTTTCCATGAACCACAGGCTGAGCTGGTTCAAATTGACCGTAGGTTTAATAGAGGAACCCACAAACCATAAAACCCACACACCCCACACCCCACACACCCCAAACCCACACATCCAAAACCTACACATCCTAGTAAACCAAACTCAAACTCGCACATCCTAACCTCATACACTCCATACTCTCACATGCGAAACTGTTACACCCCAATCCCACACAACCATACCCCACATACCCCAGTCCCACACATCCCTACCCCACACATGCTAATTCCACACACCCTAAACCCACACATCCTGAACCCTGATAAATTTTTCTTAAGAGCAAAATGATTTTTTAAGGGAAACTTTAAGATTGTTGAAGCTTCTGTTATACTAAATGTATTAACCTTATTTTTTGCGCTACCCAGAAACAACGTCGTGGACGTAGTAAGGACTGTTTCTTTCGGGGTGCTTGATTAAAGTGAGTCCCCTTGCCTCTCACTGTTCGGGGTGCTTGATTATGGTGAGTCCCCTTGCCTCTCACTACTGTAAATAAATTTTTATTTAACCTCGAAGCAAGTGTTCAAAATTACGACCATTTGCTTGAAGGCACAAAGTCAAACGCCTTTGAAAATGGCGAACGGTGTTCTGCAAAGTTTGCCTCGGAATGGCAGCGCATGCTCGACGAATCCGATCCTGCATATCTGCTCTTGTAGTGGGTTGTTGTTCAAAAACAGCATTTTTTAAATATCCCCATAAATAGAAATCTGGTGATGTAAGATCGGGTGAGCAAGCAGGCCAGTTAACCGGACCTTCTCGACCAATCCATCTGTTATCATAGTGCTCATTCAAAAAATCCCTTACAATTCGAGCGAAATGTGGTGCTGCGCCGTCATGCTGGAGCCATATTCTTCGTCGCGTTTCTAAATCAACATCTTCCATCAATCCAGGTAGTTGATCTCTTATTAGCGTCAAATAGGTATGTTGATTTACATTTTCTTCAAAAAAATAAGGGCCAATCAAATATCCATTGATAATTCCGCACCATACCATAATACTCCAACGTCTTTGATGGTTTACAGTTCTGACCCAATGAGGATTCACATTAGACCAATAATGGCAGTTATGCCTATTCAGTTCCCCATCACTTTGAAATTTTGCCTCATCAGAAAAAAGAACAAAATTAAAAAAGTCTGGATCATTTTCTATCATTTGTAAAGCCCATTGGCAAAACACAATACGCTGTTGAAAATGCTCAAACTGTAGCTCTTGAACTAAAGTAATATGATACGCATGATATTGAAGCACCTTCATAATTCTTAAGAAGGTATTTCTTGGAATACCAATTTCCCTTTCGACTCGACGAGCGCTAATGTGAGGGTCAAGATGAGTTATTGCAAGAACAGTTACAACTCTATTATCATTTTCATGATACTCATGGCGCCTATGTTGGCGAACCATGTGTCCATCACGAGCTCTTTGAGTTAAACGTCTGATAGTTCTATCGTCAGGGTGTCGTCTGTCAGGAAAGCGTTCAGCATAAAGTCTTGCCGCGCCACGATAATTATTTTGGCTTGCTCCTAAAACCATAATCATATCAACGATCTCGTTGGGCGGATAGTCAGCCATTTCAGAGAAGTTACTATTACTATTCAATTTAAAAAGTAAAATGGTATCAAAAATATTAATAATTATAAGGCTCGCCCGTATACGGTCACGTCTAAAAAGGAAAAACTTTGGAAAATTACGGTAACTTTATTTAGCTAACTGTATTTGCAGTACTTCGTTTGTCACACATTTTTACGAAGAAAATAGGTGAGCAGTTCAGATTTAATTAAAAGAACCATTGACGGACCTAATATTTTTTGATACCATTTTACTTTTTAAATTGAATAGTAATAGTAACTTCTCTGAAATTGCTGACTATCCGCCCAACGAGATCGTTGATATGATTATGGTTTTAGGAGCAAGCCAAAATAATTATCGTGGCGCGGCGAGACTTTATGCTGAACGCTTTCCTGACAGACGACACCCTGACGATAGAACTGTCAGACGTTTAACTCAAAGAGCTCGTGATGGACACATGGTTCGCCAACGTAGGCGCCATGAGTATCATGAAAATGATAATAGAGTTGTAACTGTTCTTGCAATAACTCATCTTGACCCTCACATTAGCGCTCGTCGAGTCGAAAGGGAAATTGGTATTCCAAGAAATACCTTCTTAAGAATTATGAAGGTGCTTCAATATCATGCGTATCATATTACTTTAGTTCAAGAGCTACAGTTTGAGCATTTTCAACAGCGTATTGTGTTTTGCCAATGGGCTTTACAAATGATAGAAAATGATCCAGACTTTTTTAACTTTGTTCTTTTTTCTGATGAGGCAAAATTTCAAAGTGATGGGGAACTGAATAGGCATAACTGCCATTATTGGTCTAATGTGAATCCTCATTGGGTCAGAACTGTAAACCATCAAAGACGTTGGAGTATTATGGTATGGTGCGGAATTATCAATGGATATTTGATTGGCCCTTATTTTTTTGAAGAAAATGTAAATCAACATACCTATTTGACGCTAATAAGAGATCAACTACCTGGATTGATGGAAGATGTTGATTTAGAAACGCGACGAAGAATATGGCTCCAGCATGACGGCGCAGCACCACATTTCGCTCGAATTGTAAGGGATTTTTTGAATGAGCACTATGATAACAGATGGATTGGTCGAGAAGGTCCGGTTAACTGGCCTGCTTGCTCACCCGATCTTACATCACCAGATTTCTATTTATGGGGATATTTAAAAAATGCTGTTTTTGAACAACAACCCACTACAAGAGCAGATATGCAGGATCGGATTCGTCGAGCATGCGCTGCCATTCCGAGGCAAACTTTGCAGAACACCGTTCGCCATTTTCAAAGGCGTTTGACTTTGTGCCTTCAAGCAAATGGTCGTAATTTTGAACACTTGCTTCGAGGTTAAATAAAAATTTATTTACAGTAGTGAGAGGCAAGGGGACTCACTATAATCAAGCACCCCGAACAGTGAGAGGCAAGGGGACTTACTTTAATCAAGCACCCCGAAGGAAACAGTCCTTACTACGTCCACGACGTTGTTTCTGGGTAGCGCAAAAAGTAAGGTTAATACATTTAGTGTAACAGAAGCTTCAACAATCTTAAAGTTTCCGTTAAAAAATCATTTTGCTCTTAAGAAAAATTTATCAGGGTTCAGGATGTGTGGGTTTAGGGTGTGTGGAATTAGCATGTGTGGGGTAGGGATGTGTGGGACTGGGGTATGTGGGGTATGGTTGTGTGGGATTGGGGTGTAACAGTTTCGCATGTGAGAGTATGGAGTGTATGGGGTTAGGATGTGCGAGTTTGAGTTTGGTTTACTAGGATGTGTAGGTTTTGGGTGTGTGGGTTTGGGGTGTGTGGGGTGTGGGGTGTGTGGGTTTTATGGTTTGTGGGTTCCTCTATTAAACCTACGGTCAATTTGAACCAGCTCAGCCTGTGGTTCATGGAAAAAAACGATTTTAAACGGACTTTTCGGAGTTTGATTTGACCTTAAAATGACCTTGAAAACAATTTTCTCAATATGATTTTGAACGTAAAATTTCCCGCTCTTTCCGAATCCGGGGTCAAATCTAGGTGTTCCCATTTAAGAAAACCACTTTGACCTTGAAATAACCTTGAAGGTCAAGTTCCAGGTCAAAGACGTTAGTGCCATTGTGTGGCCCTCTTTGTCCCCTGCAACTTTTGTCTGAACCGTTTTTCTCTGTCTGGCTTAGGTTCCGAGAAATCCGGGTGCGGCGATTAAAATGGGTCGTCCTGTATATGCTTTAATAGTAGTATATGCTTTGTTAAAACGCTTTATTGTCTTAGTAATAATTATAATCTCTTGTGCAATTAATGAAGATTGATTATAGACAGTACATATTTCAATCCATGCCACTTCCTTATCTTTTAAAGTAGCTCCATCACTTTTTTTATTTCAATAATATGTTTATACCGTTCGAGTATTTGTAAGAAAACTTTTCTTTCCATTGTTGTGTAATGTTTATTTTTACTAGGATTAACATTTTCTTTGGACGACATTCTGTAAATAAATTATATTTGTGTAATTATATTTGTGTAATTATATTTGTGAAAAATAATCTCCGATAATTTTGAGATTCAACGGGGCAAATAACCGAAGCCCATCTTAAGTAGCGTGAATACTGGCCTACGGCGAGGCAGTATTCATTTTGATTTTCAACACAATATGCAATGTATATATTTATATATTACCTGATTAAGTTGCGTAGAACTGCAGATCCAAATCCTGTATTCTGCCGAGTATTAATGCTATCAAAATCTGTGCCAGCAATCTGATTAGTGCTGCTAGTGCCAAAGAGCGATGTTGGGGCAGCTGCAGATAAAATTTTACATTCGTATTTTATACTTTAGCATAAATATCTGTGGAGTACTTATAACATGTATAATTGTATAAACCTAAGTACATCCAAACATAACCTTTGATTATTCATAACTTACCTGTGGTTGTATCAAAAAGATTTGTGTTTGTAGTAGTGTTGGTGGGCACAACACGGTCTCGACTAACGAATAGACGATATAACTTTGCTTTCAAAAATTTTTTCTTTTGCAACGAAACACGTCCGAAACCGAACACATCCACTGTTTTCCGAAAAAAGAAGTATTATGTAAGTCATGGCTAATAATATTCAAGATGGTACGTGTAGTTCTTGAAATGATTCAGTGTTCTTATTGGAGGAATCAATGGAAAAAGTACGGAAACAGCCGATTGAGAATAAGCATGATCTTAAGTATTGTCTTCGTCAAGACGACCTCAAATCAAATAAGACTTCCTTGAACGAAATTTTCTTCGCGAAGATCACCTTGTTTTACTATGAAATCTACCAATCTTAAGACGATCTTGATTAAATAAGGCTGCCTTGACCAAGATCATCTTAAGAGCAGACTTGAGATTCGACTATGAATACGGCCCTATGATACACATCGTCATAATTTATCCATACTGCCAGATTATATCTCGCCCATCCCTAGTAGAAAGGCCTAGAGAGCCCATTCCCTGATACGACGATGCAAACCTTTTAAATTACATTCGAGATTTCTATGGATCATAAGAGCACGCTGTCGTGACGATCATGACTGTGGTAAGTTTTGCCATGGACGATCTTTAAGTAGTCTCGCACGTTGCACTTTGAACACGAGTTAGAAGGACTGTACCAGCTAGGACTGTACACCGCGAAGCGGCAGTGCCTAAAACTATGGTGCAGGTGCGCGCGCGACGGCGGCGCCCGATGTAGTGACAGGCCGCCGCAATATTTACATTTGGCGCTTTTTTACATTTTTAATGTCTTTTTTATGAATTTTATAAATTTTTTTACGTGCTATTATTATATTAATATATAATATATACTTTGTATAATATTTTAAATTTCGCGCTAAGTAGTGCTGTCATGTTTTGTGAGTGGCTATACTTTTAATGTGCAACTTCAATTTATGAAAACTTCACACTTGTCGTTGGCGCAACAGCAGAATGTCGCGTAAGTATTAAGGTGCAATTTCACGTGCTGCTGAAACAAGCAATTAAAGCGACAGATTTGTCGCTCCTAATCCAGCGGCTACAGTTTTGTAGTTTGAACTCGTTCAACTACAAAGCATTACTGCTTAAATGCACAGCGACAGTGCTACTGCGCCATAGAAGCCATCATACTAAAAGTGCTAATACACGAAAAATGCGAAATTTGTCTTTAAACTTAAGATTTTATCGCTTCTTTCCTTTTTCATGTACAAAAGTTGCCGCCGTAATATTCAGCGATAAAAGTTGTCACATGACCCTTTTTGTCGCTCAAATGGTCGGTTTCAGCAGCACGTGAAAAAGCACCTTAACACAAAACTTTTAGGTATATATTCTATACTAAATTTTCAATGTTTCACTTGTTTCATAATAACATTGCAAAGACTTTAGTAAAATGTTCATGAAGTAAGCCCGTAAAATGTATAAACAAAATGTATAAACGTACAAACAAAGTATATGTAGTATGTATTAAAACGTACTTGGCGCTGTTACTTCTCTCTTAACAAATTACGTGATTTCTGTTAATACGAGTTTAATAATTAAATATACTTATCGAGAGTTGTAATTAGAATTACATAAATGCGAAAATTCATTTAGCATTTAATCGTTTGCATAGAAATTAAAATTTTCTATTTTTTTAGAAGAAATAAATGAAGCAGTAGGGCGAATGCGGCTCAACGACAACAATGGACAACAGATCCAGTTGTTGCTGCAGCAAATGTTGCACCAGCAACATCAGCAATAACTACAGCAGCAACAACTGTTAGAGCTGTTGCTGCAATGCCAGCAGCCGCCGTTGCAACAAGAGCAACAGCACCAGCAGCAGCTGCAACAAGAACAGCAGCAGCCGCAGCCACAAGAGCAGCAGCAGCAGCAAGATATTAATTATACGTTTTCTTATTTTTTATCAATACAAATGTACTTATAATATTATGTTCAATATTTATTATTTGTATTTTTCAATTTTTTCAAAATTTTCGCGGTAGAGAATGCGGGCGAAGTCGAGCCCGTTGGTACTTAAACAGGGGTTTTAATAAAAATGTACAAGAAAGAGGAAGAGGAAGAGAAAGAGGAAGAGAAAGAGGACATATTACCAAAAATTATTATTTTGCTCAATTTATTATTTCTATTATTTTATTTTTATATATATTTTTATAACTATTTTTTAATTTAAAATTTTCAATGTATTTAATTTTATATTAATATTCAATTATAATTAATTTTTTGTTTCTTTTTTTTTAGTGTTGTATTGTATAAATCATTTTTTTCTAATATATAATTAATTATGTTATTCCTTATGTTTTTTAAGTAATAATAAGTTTATAATGTATATTAAGAAATAAATAAGTTTTGAACAAAATATATTTCATTTTTAATTCATAATTTCCATACTTTATTGTTCGATTAATTAGTGTTTGACTAAATCTTTGATGTGATCCCAAATGAAATAGTCGAGCACGTTAAGATCCGACGACTATGCTGGCAAATGATTGAGCCACCTCGACCCATCCATCTGTCTGGATATCGCGCGTTCAAGATATTTCGCGCCTATCGCGAAAAATGCGCAGGAGCGCCATCGTGTTGGAAAATGAGTTCTTCTCGGTCGCGAAGGGGAACGTCTTCGAGAAGGCCGGGCAACTCATTTTCCAAAAATTGCGAATAATTTTCCCCATTTAAGCGTCGCGGGAGAAAATAGAGACCGATCTAAAAATCGCTAAAAAGAGTGATTTAAAAAAACTGTGAGAGAGACATAAATAGAAATTCGTAACTCATAAATTTACTTACAATTTGATTCGCTTTTATCCCTGCCCAAACATTTATCGCCCAACGATATTGAAACGCACCTTGGCGAATGAGGTGCGGATTTTCCTCTCTCCATAAAAAAAAATTGTAAAAGTTAAACACACCGTTCGGTGTGAAGGTCGCTTCGTCCGTCCACAGGATGCGATCGGGGAAAAGGGCGCTCCGCTGACACTGCGCGAGGCATCCTGAGTATTTCGCCGATAATTAATACTTATTAAAAGAAGCATAAACATTAAATAAAGATAGAATTACTTTCACAAAAGTAGATGCGCTGCTCTTCATCTCCCGTTATGAATTGTTGCACCCGCTGATAATGAAACGGGTGCAATCTGTTTTGGCACAACATACGATGCATAGTGTTTCCAGAAGGATGTGCATCCTACGAGCGGCACGGTGCACGCTATTTCTGTTTTCGAAAGCTTACAAAACTCTTTCGTCGTCAATAACTCGACTTTGCAATGGTGCACCAGCATTTCGCCAATTTGGCAAAACGGATCCCGTCTCTCTAACACGTCGGATACATCTCAAAATTATGTTCCTCGTTGGATGTCGACGATCGGGGAATCGTTCCGCGTACAATCGAACGGCAGCACGTAAATTTTCTCCCGCGGTTCCGTATGTAATCAACATATCGATATACTCTCGAGAAGTAAACATCTTCTAACTTTCTGCGATATGCATGCGCATACCCATACACGTATTCGTCTCTGTACGATCAAAAGACCAGCCGACATCCTAAATACGATACGGAGCAAACATGACTTTCTTTCAATTATCGCGGCGTTCTTCATAGGAAACGCGGCGTTCTTTCGGCTATCGCGGTGTTGTCAGCCGCGGCGGAATAATTGGGTGCATCCAGTAGCGCAACCGCTCACTGAGCCGCTAAGTAGCAGTTTTTTGTGAGCTCAAGTAGCGGTTTTTCGTGTACTAGATATACGCTCACAAGTAGTGATGTCACCCATCATGGCGTAATACTCTTGACGATTGAATTATAGTGAAAGTTATAAAACTTATATGACAAAGTATTTATGATAATTAAGGTTAAAAGTGATGTCAAAAGAAATTTTTCTTCTATATTTGCAATATATTAAATAATTATTATAATTAGATACAATCATATGTGCAATAGTAATTTAGAGTCATTTCTATCATTTCTATATACATTTTTTATTCGCTTTTCTTTTCGCTGCTTTATTTTCATCATTTTGGTATATTTAAACTTGTTCTTTACTTTGTGAGAATCTTTATTTAATTACTATTTAATTATATATTATAGGTTTGTTTGCGTTGCATACTCGCTATTTGCTCCAATTACTGCGCCCATTAGCCCGAATCTACAATAGGTATAATAAGATTTGAGCTGTAAGAAATTAACTAATGACAATTAATTATTTTAACACATTGGAGCACGTTGGAGCATGCGACGAGAAGAAATGGCACGTGTTGCATTCATCAAATATACATATAAAACATTGATTTCTCCTTACAGCTCTTTCCATTTTTAGTAGAAATACCGAAAATTAACTATTAACTAAAGCTTGAAGTGACAGAGCTTGCTCTTCTATATAGTGGCTTATTACGAAGTAGTAATGAATCGAGAAAACATTATTTTACTTATTCTTAAAAATAAAAATGATGACAATAATATTATACAAATCATAACAGAATACCAGGAAGATTTATTTGAAAATAGTTTATTAGAAGCTCATAAAACATTACATGTACGGAACGAAAATTATTACGAAATAACAGTGTCGCAGTATTTATTAAATGATTTTCATGCTCATTTTCAAATGACACGCACAACAATGGAAGTAAGTTTAAAAGAAATAATTATTTTCTTTTATTTTAATGAATATAATTCTTGTATTCTGATAAAAAAAAATAACAATATGTACGAATATTTTTTTATATATCTAAGCTATAAATGAATAAACCGTATTAAAGAAATATATCATTTATAATTTATAGCGACTTACAAATGTAATTGCACAACATATGGAGCAGAGGGAATTTTATGTGGTACCTTTACAAAAACAAGTAGCATTGACTGTGTGGATACTAGCGAAAGCAGAATCATTTTTAGCAGTTGGAGATCGATTTGGTATATCTGCTAGTACAGCATATTACTGTTTTCAAAATATAATACGAACATTGGTTTCGTTATTAGGCACATATGTCAAACGGCCAAATAACACAGATATGCAAAATACTATAAATGTAAATAATATTATATCACAAGTCTTTGGTAACTATTAAAATAAACTTAGATATAAGAAAATATAATCATTATATATCAATTAAACATAAAATATTTTTGAATACATAAAAAATAAACATTTTGAAGAAATAAAAAAAACACTGACATTGTTCAGTAGATATACATTAAATATCTTAATCTAACTTAGAAGTAAATGTGCTAAATTTATAATTAGTTTTGTTTTTAAGTAATCAATGAATTAAAAAAATATTCTCTTTTAAAACAAAAACAATCGTACTTAATAATATCTCGAAACTAAAGCAAAACAATCGTAACTAAATCGTAACTAAAACAAAAACAATCGTACTTAATATTATCGTCTTGGGTATTTGATCTATTAAAAAGACAATTTCGAAAATTAAAATAATCATAATGAAATCATTTCTTGCAATTTGAGCATAACAAAAATACATTTAGCATAAAATAAAATACATATTTGATATGAGATAAATCTTTCCAGATTTAAACATGAAATATTCTATAAATTTAATTCTTAGATACACAAATCGCAATTGTTAAGTAAATGAAAAAAATTAAAAATAGATAATAAGATTAGTATAGAGTTCTGTTACGATTTTTTAAAATATTGTGTTATCTCTGTTGTAGCTCAGAAGCTACCACAGTGCAAGCTTGCATTTTCGACTGCATAGCAACGATCACGCCATGGGCGAGCGGAAATGCAAGATTGCTGAGATATAGAAATTAATCCGTGAGACCGTGCACGACTGACACAGCATTAACCAAATATGGTTCTATTAAGAAGTATCACCCCACCTAAATTCCTGACAAATGGCACTATAAAAGCGCCCGCCTAATCGCCACTCGCGGGAGAATCTAAGATGAATTTATAACGAAACTATCAAGAATATCAAAATCAAAATTATCACTGTGTCAATCGCGACACGGAAATTATCGTCGAACGCGGACGCGTTCTGTAAAAAGAAATTGTAACGAACCTTCGAAATATAAGTGTAAGTGATATCTAGCTAACGTGTTGATTGCTGAACCCGGAAGATTTCCTATCTGCACTCCTTGAGTTCTAACTCTTAAGGCGAAACGAATCCCAAAAAATTCCTTGTTGCGTCGAAAGGCACAACAAAATTGGTGGCAGCGGTGGGATTCATCGAAGCAAAATTAGCCAAGGGCCTGATTTGCCAAAGGCATACAGAAAGGATTTCTGGAGAGATCCGATAAAACGAGCTTCACCGCCAGGAGAACAGCAGCGAAGACCTGTGAAACCGCGCAGTGGTAACAGGCAGGAAAAACATATCTTTCTTTCGCTCTCTCAATCGAGAGGAGACGTTGACAACAGACAGATATCACCTTACAACGAGGGTCAGTATCCAGCAGCCAGTGTTATCAAATTGTGGAGCACGAGATACATATCAGCAGCACAGTCAACGACCGTGATACCTGCCAATCGCCGATGACCACAGGACTCCGAGTCATCACCGGACCAAACGACGTGCAGGACAACATCGGGACAACACGACGACAGTTAGCAGTCATCGCCCGCACGGAACGAGACACTTCGTGGGACCAGCGCGGAAAGCTGTACGTCACCATGCGAACCGCTCTGATACTGTAAGTCGATCCATTTGTAAAATTTAGCGACGCGAATGTCCAATAATAATAACGCGAAAAGCGAACCGAATAAATCGTGGCTGTTAAGTAAATCGGCGCAACGCACGCTTGAAATAAGTGTGAGACAGAAAGAGCGAACTGAATATATATGTCTATGTGTTAGCGTAAATAGAGTCAATTGTCAAGGAATTTTCCAGAGCTCTTGTTGCCAGGCGTTCCGAGCGCGCGACGAGATCGTTTTTCGGTTGTTTTCGTGGAGACCGGGCGATCACGTTCGTGCGAGTCAGTCGAGCGAGACCTTGCGAGCGGGACAGTCGTCTCCGATATGTAAATTCTTCTAATACAACTTTGTTTTACCATACTAAACGATTTCGAGTTTGTGTCTATTAATTAGCCATCCTGATATCCCTTACAATCTTCAGAAGTGGGATATGACTCATATGACTCATTAGACTCGAAAGACTCAATATTCGTGTGGTACCGGGGCCGATGAATTTGATCGTGCCGAGAGCAAAAAAAAATAGTGATACGCATATATCTATGCTGTGAGAGTGACGACAAAACCGAGAGGAGTTCGGGGATGTCGAGATCGGTAGTCGCAGAAGGATAGGTCCGAGGAACGGCGACGAAGATCGTGAAGAAATCGTAGTTGAGGGTCAAGGACATCGATTACGAGGAAGGCAGGCGAAGGAGATAAGTGAGATATATCTCCCGCGCATTGTGAATCGATAGCGGCGCGAATTTAAGTGATTCGAGGCCCGAGAGAAGAAATACGCAAAAGCGCGTGTGTCAAAGCTTTTGTGCGTCGTGTGTAGAAGCTGTGCGAATAAGTCGGCAGTAACGATAAGTTCGAGGAATTATCGAGAAGATTCGGCGGCAAAAGCTGTGAGTGTGTGTGAGTCGTTGGTTAGCGACAAGGACAGCCAAGAGACAGTGAAACGGTCGGTAACTGAGTTCCGGCGGGTGCGTAGCGTGGGCTAAATACGATCGATAACGCGGTCGATAATTGAACAATTTCGGCGATCGCGTAGCGTGGGCAGAATACGGTCGATAACACGGTCGATAATTGGAGACAGCTGAGTTCGTAGACGCCAGAGATAAAGAAGAATATCTGTGTGATTGACAGCGTCAAGATGAAGGATCCAAATGTGTTTACGGTGATGGCACTTAAAGAGAAGCTGCGCCAAATGAATTTGAGTACAGCAGGCAACAAAGTCGAATTGATTTTAAGACTGAATCAAGCAGATCCTTCCGGACAGTGGATAAATGACATCGATGCAGATGCGAGTATGGCAGGAGAAGACTCCGGACAGGCGACAACAAGTCGAGATACCGAGACGAACGCGCAGGTGTTCGAACGTCCGTCTGAAATGTCAAGTGATAGAGAGCGAGAGACTGAGTTAGCGAGGAGAGAACGAGACTTGATGCTTCGGGAACTGGAGTTTATGAGAAGGGAGAACGAGCATCTACGTGCTGTGACGCAAGTGATCCCGGGTAACAATACGAGTTCAGTGACGTCCAAGGTTAGCTTGTCAAATTTAAAAGAAATGCTACAGCCGTTTGATGGAAAAAAAGGATTCTATCAGTGTTGGAAGGAACAGCTGTTGTTAGTGAAACAGATGTATCAATTGGACGATAACATGACTAAATTGTTGTTAGGAGCAAGGTTAACCGGTGACGCGGGTGAATGGTTTCACTCAGTTCCTGCACATCTTTCAATGACAGTTGATGAACTGCTGAGGCGTATGGAAGCTATGTATGGCCAACGCGAAAAGAAGCTGACACTGAGAAAAGAATTTGAGGCACGGATGTGGCAGCCAAGTGAGACGTTCGCGGATTATTATCATAAGAAGATTATTATGGCAAACAAAGTTCCAATAAGTGAAGACGAGATAGTGGATTACTTGATAGAGGGTATTCCAGCCAAGTCGATTAAATATCATGCGATGATGCAACGGTTTCCGGATAAAAAATCACTGTTACGTGCGATGGAAAATATTTCATTGAATCCCGAGCACAAAAATTCGCACAAAATAGAGAAGACATCTGTTAATAAGCATGCCGTCAAAATGGCAAGTGCGGTTAAGAAGACTGAAGGCGATTCGAGTGTGAAAGTGGAGCAGCGGTGTTACAATTGTAATCAGGGAGGACACATAGCAGCTAAATGCCCGATGCCGAAACGTGAAAAAGGAGCGTGCTTCAAGTGTTTCCAGATGGGACATAAGGCGAGGGAGTGTCCATCGAAGGAGCAGACGAAAGGCGAAAATAGTAAAGACGACGCTGGGAAGAAAACGGATGTCAACAGCGTGTCCAGTGGAGAGGTTGGAGATTTCCACAGGAAAGTCGACTATCAAATAAGCAATGAAAATAAAGATTTTGTGATTAGCTTAAAACTCGATACATTGTTAGATACGGGTAGTCCTGTCAGTTTCGCGAAAGATAGTTTTATACCTCCGAAATTAATTGTACCTGTCTTACCGGAAGATAGTAAATACCGCGGGTTAAATGATAGCGTGTTAGAAGTAAAGGGACGCGTTACTGTCCAGATGACACTTGATAATAAAGAACCGAAAAGTGTTTCATTGTTAGTAGTACCAGCACAATCGATGAAAGCTTCCGTGGTAATTGGTCGAGACGTTTTGAGACAATTCTATAAGAGAGAGAAATCGTTTGATGAAGCGCTAGAAAATCAAGTGATTGAAGAAATATTAAATATTTGCATAGATGAAGCGCATAAAGAATCGGGTGAAACGTTAAACATTAATCAAAATATAAGTTCGGAAGCGCGGAATGCTGTGAAAGAATTATTTGTCGAAGAGTATGTTAAACCGAAAAGGCCAGATCAGCCTGTTGTTGATGCAGAAATTAAGTTGAGACTTAAAGATGACAGACCATTCCATTTTTCTCTTAATAGACCGTCATATGCAGAAAGAAAAGAACTTCGCGTTTTGTTAGATTCTCTACTTAAAAAAGGGATCATACGGCCGAGTGAGTCAGAGTATGCTTCGCCTATTGTGCTAGTACGCAAGAAAACAGGAGATTTGCGATTATGCATTGATTATCGCGAGTTGAATAAGTCGTTAGTAAAAGACAATTATCCGTTACCGAATATAGAGGACCTTATCGATTCGTTGCACGGTAAAAAGTACTTTTCGAAACTAGACTTGCGAAATGGATTTTACCACATAAGAATGTCAGAGGAATCTATTAAGTATACCTCATTTTCGACTCCGTTTGGCCAGTTCGAATTCGTGCGTATGCCTTTCGGGTTGAAGGTAGCTCCATCCCGATTTCAAAGGTATATTAACCAAGTCTTATCGGAACTCATTCGAGAGTTGAAGGTCGTTGTTTACATGGACGACATTTTAGTAGTATCAGTTACGATAGAGCAGCATATCGAGATATTGCGACGAGTATTTAGGTTGTTTGTGGCAAACAAGCTGGAGTTTAGAATTGATAAGTGCGCATTCTTACAGACAGAAATAGAGTTCGTGGGTTATCTAATTACCGAAGCAGGAATAAGTCCGACGAAAGAAGGTATAAAGTCAGTCCAAAGAATTCCAATACCGCGTAATATCAAGGAAGTACATAGTTACGTAGCACTATGTTCCTATTTTCGAAAGTTTATACCGTCCTTTTCATTAATTGCAAAACCGTTATATGATTTGTTGCGCAAGAATGTACCTTTTTCTTTTGGAGTACGAGAATTGCAAGCTTTTGAAGAGTTAAAAAAGAAATTGACTCAAACACCTGTTTTAGCTATATACAATCCTAATAGTGAGACTGAGCTCCATTGTGATGCAAGTACTGCTGGGTTCGGAGCGGTACTAGCTCAACGCGGTAATGACAAACAATTTCATCCTATCTTTTTCTTTTCAAAGCGGACGACGGATGTAGAAAGCCGATACCATAGCTTTGAGCTAGAAATGCTGGCAATTATTTACGCGTTACGGCGATTTAAGGTTTATTTAAGCGGAATTAAGTTTAAGATCGTTACCGATTGTAATGCGTTAACCCTAGCAATTAAAAAGAAAGATATATCGCCACGTATTAGTCGGTGGATGTTAGAGTTACTTGAATATGATTATACTACTGAGCATAGACCTGGTACGAAGATGGGTCATGTAGATGCGTTGAGTAGATTACCAAACGAGATATTAGTAATAGAAGACAATTCGTTCGAGTTAAATCTTGCCCTTAGTCAGAATCGTGATACTAAACTTCGCGAGTTAAAAGAGATTTTGCAAAAATCGGAAGACCCTTACTATGAAATGAGAAATGGAGTTGTGTTCAGAAAACGTAATGGCGAATTACTGTTTTACGTACCTCGAATTATGGAAATGCATGTTTTGCATAAATATCATGATCAGATGGGTCATTTAGCGGTAGAAAAGACTTTCGATAATATAATAAAAAGTTATTGGTTCCCAGATATGAAACAGAAAGTCAAGGATTATATCGAAAACTGTTTAAAATGTATTGCCTTTTCGCCGTCTGAAGGAAAGAAACAAGGGTATTTACATTGTATTCCAAAGGGCCAAGTACCGTTTGAAGTGTACCATATAGATCATTATGGGCCCATAGATAAAGATCGATTAACAAAACGATATCTTTTAGTTGTCATTGATGCGTTTACAAAATTTGTGAAATTATATCCGACTAAAACTACCGCGACACAAGAAGTTATTAAACAATTGCAAGTTCACTTCTGTAATTACAGTAGACCACGTATTATTGTATCCGATAGAGGTACAGCATTCACGTCGAGTGAATTTGAGTCGTTCTGTAAAGAAAACAATGTGCAACACGTACGTACGGCTACTCGTTCACCTAAAGCAAATGGCCAAGTGGAACGCACTAATCGAGTGTTAGGACCTATGATAAGTAAACTCATAGATAACGATGAGAAAATCTATTGGTATAAGGTAATATCAGACATTGAATTCGCGATTAATAATTCTGTTCATAAAACGACGAACGAGACTCCGAGTAAACTTATGTTTGGTGTTGAGCAGAGAGGAAAAACTGTAGACGCTATTCGTGAATATTTGGAAATTAACGTAGATTTCGACAGAGATTTAAAACGCTTACGAGCAAGAGCGGCCGATAGAATAGAGCGAAGTCAAAAATACAATAAAGAATATTTCGATAAGAGACGTAAGCCAGCGCATAGTTATAAGATTGGCGATTATGTTATGATTAAGAATATCGAGACTGTTAAAGAAGCTTCGCATAAAATTATTCCTAAGTTTAAGGGACCGTATGAAGTAAAGCGAGTACTTAGAAACGACCGATATGTAATAAGGGATGTGAATGATCATCAGTTGACACAAAGACCCTATGAAGGCACGTGGGAAGCCGCGAATATGAAACCGTGGGTTGGTGAAAATAACTTCGAGGGCGAAGTGGAGTCAGGAAAGGCCGAATGTGAGACAGAAAGAGCGAACTGAATATATATGTCTATGTGTTAGCGTAAATAGAGTCAATTGTCAAGGAATTTTCCAGAGCTCTTGTTGCCAGGCGTTCCGAGCGCGCGACGAGATCGTTTTTCGGTTGTTTTCGTGGAGACCGGGCGATCACGTTCGTGCGAGTCAGTCGAGCGAGACCTTGCGAGCGGGACAGTCGTCTCCGATATGTAAATTCTTCTAATACAACTTTGTTTTACCATACTAAACGATTTCGAGTTTGTGTCTATTAATTAGCCATCCTGATATCCCTTACATAAGCCAGCGATCTCCCGTGCAAATCGCGACCGAAACTCTCGAAGAAATATTAACAAACGTGAATAGGGTCTTGTCAAAAAGCGACTCAACAGATAGTGATAGGCTATTACCGACTAACGTCATAATCGAGCGCGAATTCCCATTCACAGAAATTGACACTAGCTTGTTAGCACCCGACGTACCCGATCAGCGACAGACTGACGAACGTACGCGACATTATCTAAGCCGAACTCCCAGCCAGGCAAGTCTCAGGCGCGAATTCTCTCTTACATCTTACGACAGTAGTATATTCGATCCCGAGGAAATATACCAATATCAAAGAGAAATGGCAAAAAATACCTCTGACCTTCCCGCAAGTATGTCAGCGAACAGAGAAGGAAACGAGAATTTAAATACACGAAATCGCGGAACGGCAGACGCCGAAGCAGCCGGACCTAGTGGAATCGTCACTCACACGGAGCAAGGAGAAGCCTCGTTATTATACGAGATCCTGCAAGAATTAAGAGAAATGCGAATGCGCATAAATAATCTCGAAGAACGGCACGAATTTAATCGCGAAGGACAAGGCAGATCATATCGCGAATCACATGGTAACGCAACGGACGTTACATACGGGCGCACGCGCGATGACATACGATACCAATCTGGACCATCGACCGTTTATCTACGAATGAAGGAAGCTAGAGACATGATACCAGAGTTCGATGGCACGTCGCGAAGTCGCATCCGAGAATTTCTAAGCGCGAGCAATTACGTGATAAAAAATATTAAACCTACGGAAGAGCAGACATTGTTAGAAGCAATTGTTTGTACTAAATTAAAAGGAAAGACGTTACTAGATTTTCATACTAGAGATGTCCGTAATTATGAAGAATTAAAAACCGCGCTAGAAAGAGAATATCTAAGTAAACGAAGTACTACTCATTTTCAGATCGAATTTAACTCGCTCAAACAGCGAAATGGCGAAAGTGCTCAAAATTTCGGTCGACGAGTGGATATATTAGCAATGGAACTATACGAATCCATGATAGAAGAAGGGGAACATTCCCTCGAACAGCAACGTACTATACTAGAGACGATAAAAAGACAGGCATTACAAAATTATCAAATAGGATTGAGCGACGAAATAAGACTATTAGTTCGTACCCAGAAGTACAATACGCTACAAGAAGCAATCGCCGGGGCTAGCGCAGAAGAAAAAGTTAAGGGATCGAGTCCGCGACATAATTATCAAAATCGCGGAAGAACCGATGCAAATAGACAATTTAGAAGTTCAACCCCGCAATGCCGAAAATGCGGAAAGATAGGTCATTACGAACGTGAATGTCGTAGTAACCAGCAAACGAATAAATTTGTTTTACCTAAAGCCGAAGGACATCCACGAATTAATACCGTGAGTAAATTTTGCAAGTACTGCAAAAAGACCGGACACCTGCTCGAGGAATGCTGGTCGCTGAACGGACGACCAAGCAAGGATGGCTCAACCCAACGAGGAACGAACATAAATAAAATCACTCGTAATAATCATAATAACCACAAAGGCGCTAGGAATGATAAGAAGAACTCAGCAACGCACGATAGCGATAATGAAAGCGGAGAAGACGCAAGTACCAAGACTACGCGCACCGCGGCCGAGTATCGAATTACCCACGTGAGAAGCAAAATAGACACCGGGTTAGATTTAATATCTTTGCCCGTTCGAGAAGCCGAGAAAAAGCGAATTAATTTTCTATTTGATACAGGAGCCACTATATCATTCTTAAAATTAAAAACATTAAAAGGAGAAACGAAAATTTACGAGGAAAAAATCGAATTGACTGGAATCACAGGACATTCCATCACTACCCTCGGAAAGACATATATAAATGTCACATTAATAAATGGCATAATTAAACATCCGTTTTACGTAATTAACGATAACGCCATGGAATACGATGGAATTCTAGGAGCCGATTTTATTAAGCGACACAAGGCTACATGCGATTATCAATCAAAAGAAGTAATAATCGGAGACACAAATTTCAAACTCTATCCGTATAAACGAATAGCCTTAGAACCGCGCAGCGAAACAATTGTACAAGTAACAACTAATCGAAACGTAATCGGAGTAACAAAAGCCGAAGAAGCCGCACCCGGAATTTTTATCGGGAACTGTTTAGTCAAACCACGTGAGTTTACGTGCCCCGTGAGTATCTTAAATACTACGGAGGATACGGTAAAAATAAATGTACCGCAAGTAATAATAGAAGAAATAATAATAGACGAAATGACGGAAAAATTACCCATTAACACTACGAAATCTTGCAAAAAAATTTTACCAGAAATTTCCCGTGAGGCGCAAATAAAAAATCTACTAAGAACCGAGCATTTAAACGCAGAAGAAAAGAAAAGTTTAATGCATATATGCGAAGAATTCAGCGATGTATTTCATCTGGACGGAGAACCACTGACATGCACGGAAAGAATCACGCATCAGATAACCACACGAACGGATTCATCCAGTGTGAATGTGAGGCCATATCACCTCCCAGAAAAACATAAAGTAGAAGTAAATCGCCAAATACGTGAAATGCTGGACCACGGAATAATAAGACCCAGCATCAGCCAATGGAACGCGCCGTTATTGGTAGTACCAAAGAAAACTGACGCGTCTGGCAAAGCAAAATTACGAATAGTAGTAGATTTTCGAAGATTAAATAATCTCACAATAGGCGACTCATTCCCATTACCAAATATAATCGACATACTAGACCAACTAGGGAATGCGAAATACTTTACTACGTTAGATCTCGCTTCAGGTTATCATCAGATACCAATGGCCGAACGCGATAAGCAAAAAACAGCCTTCTCTACGCCGCATGGTCATTTTGAATTTAATAGAATGCCTTTTGGTTTAAAAAACGCGCCAGCCACATTCCAAAGACTCATGAATACGATTTTAACAGGCATTCAAGGATTAAAATGCTTAGTATATCTTGACGATATAGTAATTTACGGTCCGAGTTTAAAAGAACATAATAAACGAATAATAGAAGTATTAAAAAGATTACGAGATAGCAATTTGAAACTGCAACCCGACAAATGCGAATTTTTGCGCAAGGAAGTAATCTACTTAGGACACGTGATAACAGAAGATGGAATCCTACCCGATTCATCTAAACTAGAAGCAGTACGAAAATTTCCCACACCACAAAAAATTAAAGATATTCAATCATTTATTGGATTAGCTGGATATTATAGAAGATTTATAGAAGATTTTTCCAAAATAGCCAAACCTCTAACAAAATTAACAAAGAAAGATGAAAAATTTATGTGGACCTCTGAACAACAACACGCTTTTGATACATTAAAAAATAAATTAACCACAGCGCCCGTGCTAAGATACCCCGACTTCACTCGTGAATTTATTATCACCACGGACGCATCGGATTACGCCATCGGCGCTATACTATCTCAAGGTACGGTAGGTCAAGATCGCCCGATCGCCTATGCTAGCCGCGTATTATCGCGAGCCGAACGAAATTATAATACAACTGAAAAAGAATTACTTGCAATTGTATGGGCAGTAAAACATTTCAGACCATATTTATATGGAACTAAATTTAAAATAGTTACCGACCATAAACCACTGATATGGTTATATAATGTAAACGATCCCGGATCAAGATTAATCCGCTGGAGATTGAAACTCGAAGAATATGATTATGAAATAATCCACAAGTCTGGAAAGACGAACATAAATGCCGATGCATTAAGCAGAAACGTTGCAGCAACTGTATGCATTTCGGAAAATACTAATAAAGAAGATGAAGAAATTAATAATCCACGAATTTATAGCGAAGAAGAAAAACAAAAAATACTTTACGAATATCATGATGCTCCAACTGGTGGACATCAAGGAATAGAGCGTACATTAAAGCAAATACGAATGAATTATACCTGGCCTGGTATAACTAAAGACGTGGAAAAATATATTGCTAAATGCGATTTTTGTCAAAAAAATAAATTAAAGCTTAAACCAAGGGCACCCCTTTTCCCCAGGGGCCGCTGGAGCGGTGGGAGCAATCCTGCCGAGCCAGCGGTACGGGATTTGGCGATCCCGGGGTCCCGAGCCACTCAGGGGCTGCGGTACGGGCGGGCAGTTGATGCCCGCCCGTTCTCGCGGACGGGGACATGGCCACCCCGAGTTCCCCGAGCCAGCCGTCGAGCCTGTAGGGCGCGTGGCCTCTCCTCCGGTGATGGAGAGGTCGTAAAAGCGTGGTCCCGATCCAGGTCTTCGGCATAGGCGACTGTGGCCGCCTTAAAAGCCACCTGCACCCGGGGAGCGGACACCCCGAGAACAAACCGGCCGGGGGGCGCCCAACCTCTGCGGAGGTAGCCGTGGAGGCTGGGGACGGGCGTGGCCCTAGGTGTGGAGGGCCCTGGGAGGGCGGAGTTGCTCCTCGGAGCGGTCCCCTGGGCGTCCATGGAGGACGCCCAATCTGCGAGGGCTTCGCTTCGGCGAAGACATGCGGGTGCCGGCAGTTCGGCCTCGGGTTCTTTCCCGGGGTGGACTGCGCGGTGTCCCGTGGAGGGAGGTGACGCCCGTCCGGGCCGCTCGGACTTATTCCGAGGTCAGGGCCGGACGGGTGGGACCGTGTGAGGCCGCCGGGACGTTTTCCCGGGGCGGGGCTCAGCGGTTGGAGGGGTGGTCCGGCCTGCAGTGCGCGGTGGTCCCCTCCCCTTTTGGGAGGGGACCCCGTCCCTGTATGGCTGGTACTTACCTGTTGGGGCGTGTCGGCGGGTCGCGTTGGTCGTCGTGGGGTCGCTCGGGGGACGGGAGTTCGTCGGGCGTGCCGCGGGGGTCTCGCGACCGGTCGCGGGTGCGCGGGCCGATCCCGCGCGTCGGCTGCTTCTCGGGTCGGGCGAGTCGTCGGTGCGTGCGCCCCGGTTTCTCTCTCGACGCTGCCCCCATGGGCTGTCGATTGGCTGTGACTCGTCACACCAATCGACACCGGCTCGACTGGTGCGAGCTGGGGCAGTGGTCGGGTTGACGGAGTCTCCCACCCATTTCTTCTCCTCGGAGGGAAATGGGATTGGGAGTCTCAATTTTCCGGGGCGTTTCAGTTGCCGCCGTACTCGTCCCGTCCCGGCGGGCGGGCGGGGCGCGGGGTGGGGATCGCGCGGGGCGCGCCGTGGACGCGCACGCGTGGAAGCGACTGGGTTAGCCCTCGTGGGGGTTTTTGCGTAGGTATTCCCGGCGGAAACGCGTGGGTGGGCGAAATGCCTGCGGGTAGCTTCGCGTAGGGAGGGAGACGCCCGTCGAGGCCGCTCGGACGTATTCCGAGGCAGGGCTCGGCGGGTGGGACCGCCGTGGCCGCCGGGACGTATTCCCGGGTCGGGGCATGGCGGTCGGGGATTGTTAAAGCCGAAGACTTTCTTCTTCACTATAGAAATATGGACAGTACAGATAACAAGTATAAACGTTTACCGCCACAGGGGATTCGGACCCCCAGTGGCCGGCGCGAGGTCGTTGCCGTCCCAGGCGACCTCGCGTCGTCATCGCGCGATGGGCTGTCCAGAAGTGTCTCTCCGGAGAGGGAGAGAGAGGAAGTTCGGCGCAGAGTAGGAAGGGAGGAGAGACGAACAAAGAAGAAGGGAAAGAAGAGGGCAGAACGGGAGAGAGAGATGAAGGAGGTGGAAGAGGAAGAGGAACGGGACGAGGGAGCGCTGACGAGAAGAGAAAAGACGGCATCTCCGGAGGAAGTCGTGGTAGTGGATGACGATAGTGGCGAGAGGCCCGGGAGCGCGGAATCCCCGCCGGGAGTTTGGGCAACGGTACCGCCGTCGCAGGCGGATACCGTTAGGATGGAGACGAGCGGGGAGAAGAGCCCTTCCTCCCCTATCGCTAAGAAGGCGAGGGTGAGTCAGGGGAGAGAAGGGGAAGACGGGGCGAGGGGAGGCGATGGGGTGCGTGGAGAGACCATCCCGAGACTTCCTGTCGCTGTCCCGGACGACGTGACTCCCTACTGCTGTCCCGGCCTTGCTGTCCGGGATAGCGGCGGGGGGTCTCGGGGCGTGGAGGGAGACCGGGAGGCGAGTACAGCCGAGCACAGCAGCAACGGCGAGGAGGAGAAGGATAAGCGCTCGGAGGGCGAGAAGGAGGAAGATGGAGAGGGTGAGGTGGACTATCTGAAACCTTACTTCGAGAAGCCGGGAGGCCGCAAGGACAGCCTTGTAGGGGAACCCCTGGAGAAGGTAATGAAGATCGTAAAGGCCTTCAAGGAGAGGTTCGACTCGGCGGCGGAAGCCGTGTGGGAGGAGCGGAATCCAGGGTGCGAAAGGTGCATGGATGCGAGCAACCGGATGTCGTGCTGTTATAACATGACGAGCCGTATGCTCAGCATGCTATGGCACAGAGAGAGGGACTCGGCGGCGAAGCTCTCCAAGATGGAAAGCACCGTCGAGAACATGGAGAGCGAGAGACGGGGCCTGATCGAGGAGAGGGAGAGGCTGAGGAGGGAGGTGAGGGAGCTGAGGCAGAGGAAATCTGCACAAGGTGGGGTCGACGCCTCGACCTCCATGAAAGGAACCGAGGAGATGGTTCCTGGTGGGGGTGTGAGCTCCGAGCTGATCAGGGCCATAGACGAGGTCGTCGTTAAGAGGCTGAGGGAGTGGCGAGCGTTCCCGTCGGCGGGAGAAGTCGAAGTCGGGAACCAGGAGAGAATAAACCCGGAGCCTCCCTCTGCCCCGGCGAGCGAGGAGACGTGGGCTCGGAAGCTAGGGAGAAGAGCGAGGAGAGGAGAGAGGAGGGAGAGAGCGAGGAGTGGAGGGACACCTGCGGATGTCCTGGCTCCTCCGCTGACGCTAATGCCGGAAAGTGCGAAGAGGAGAGGGGCGCCGAAGAGGAAGGGGAGTGTCCCCAGAGACGGGACAGTGGAGAGGCCGGGTGTGAGAACGATGGGAAGGAGATGGCCGACCCCGCCAAAAACGGCGGCGGTCATGCTGACCATTCCCCCGGAGGCGACGACAACATTCGCCGAGGTTATGGCCAGGGCCAGGAAGGAGGTGTCCATCGAGGAGATGGGGATTCCGCACCTCGAGATAAGGAAGGCCCGGACAGGGGGTCTCATTCTGGGAGTACCAGGAGAAGGTGCCAACGAGAAGGCGGATAGCTTGGCGGAGCGCCTTAGAGAAGTGGTTTCGGCATGCCGGGTTCGCATCGCGCGCCCTAGTAGGAGGCTGGACCTCCGTATTAGAGGGCTGGAGGAGCTGGCGACGAGGGAAGAGGTGGTCGAGGCTATAGCGGAGTCTGGAGGCTGCCGAAGGGACGAGGTTAGGTGCAGCGGTTCTCCCGGTGGCACGAGAGTTCTGTGGGTGCAATGCCCCATGGAGGCTGCCCTTAAGGTGGCTCGGAGTGGGGGCATCAAGGTGGGCTGGGCTAGAGCGACGGTGGAGTTGCTGCCGGCCCGCCCACTGAGGTGCCACAGGTGCCTCGAGCTGGGCCACGTGCGCGCTCAGTGTGTGTCGGTGGTGTCGCGCGAAGACCGGTGCTACCGGTGCGGTGGTGCGGGACACGCGGCGAGAGAGTGTGGGGCTTCCTCACCCGAGTGCCCATTGTGTAGGGACTTGGACAGAGCTGCGGGACACGTGCTAGGGGGATTAGGATGCGTCGAGCGCGCGGCTCCGCCCGCCACCCCCGTGGACAGTAGGAGGGATGATCTCCGCCCTCCATAATGCGCGCGCGCGGGCGCGGTATGCACATATGCGTGAGTGTGTGTGTGTGGGTGTGTGTGTGCGCGAGCGAATGGTGTGCGCGGATGAGTTGGGGTTGGGGTGGGCCGACTAGATGGGTCCCGTGGGACCCTATGCTCGGCCCCTCCGACCCCAAGTGTGTATGTACGAGTCGGTTGCCACCGGCCACCGCGAAGGGCTCGAAGGGACTGCCTCTTAGCGGAGGTGGACCTGCCGGGCCCGGAACGGGCGGCCGGGAGGCGACGACTCCGTGGGTCGGGTGGAGTCCGGCCCGTCTCTCCCGTAAGTCTAGCGCCTAGGTGTCGGACGGACGGGGGACGCGGGCCCGACACACCCTCAATTTCACGGGGAGGCGCGCCCGGCCGGCCTCCTCCGCGAGTCCGACACCACGGGTGCTGGATGAGCGGGGGACGCTGGCCCGGCGCGCATCGTTTTTAGTGAGTAGCCGGTATGGGCAGGGGGGTCCCCTTCAGGGGCCCCTATAGCCGGGGGAGGGATTCCAAGAGTGCTTTCAGGCGTTGCGGGCCCTCCCCCAGTTAGGCTAGGTCTGGCATCGCGCCCGAGAGGGTTTTTTAGCGAGGTAGGCTATGTCCCATTACCTGGGCACTTCGGTGTCCGGATTATGTGGCATAGAATCCCGCACAGCCCCCTTGACCGGCAGGGGGGTGGTCTTTAGAAGATTTTTCCCTCTCGCGTAAAAACAAAAAAAAAAAAGGGCACCCCTTGTACTGACAGACACGCCCGATAAGCCTTTTGAAAAATGCGCACTTGATATTGTAGGACCACTGACGATAACGAATGCAGGAAATAAATATATATTAACATTCCAAGACTGTCTAACGAAATTCAGTAAAGCAATACCGATATCGAATCAAGAAGCTGCAACGATTGCCAAGGAATTTGTGATAAAAATAGTATTTGAACATGGAATTCCAGAGAAAGTATTGACCGATCAAGGAAAAAATTTTGTAAGCGAAATGTTTAAAGACGTATGCAAACTATTAAAAATCGAGAAAATACAAACAACCGCTTATCACCCCGAAAGCAATGGAGCTCTCGAGCGTTCACACCGAACTCTAGCCGAATACCTTCGTCATTATATTAATGAAGATCAAACGGACTGGGACGAATGGATACCATATGCTATGTTTACGTTCAATACGACGCCACATACAGCTACGGGATATACACCGTTCGAACTCGTATATGGACATCCAGCTACCCTACCGTCAGCCGTAGCACACCCACCAAAACCGTCGTATACTTTCGACAACTACGCACAAGAATTGAAACAAAGGCTACGAGCAACAAATCAAATCGCGAAAGAACGATTAAAAGAAGAAAAGCGGAAATCAAAAGAATATCACGATAAAAAATCCAAAGAAATTAAATTCAAAATAGGGGACAAAGTTCTATTATACGACGAAACGCTTCGCCGCGGACGATCTAAAAAATTAGACGCCCTATGGACCGGCCCATATACAATATTACAGAAAAACTCAGATGTAAATTACACGATAAAAATGGGTCGAAGGAAATTATGTACGCACGCGAATAGACTAAAAGCGTATATAAGCGAATAGAATTATAAAAATATGTACAAATAAATAAAGAAAAAGTAGAAGTAATAAAAGAAAGAAAACTCACCAGACGAAGAAGGAAAAAATCCAACAGGCAAAACACTTAAACTATTTAAAAAAGCACTTAACTAGAAAAAACACTAAAACTACACTAAAACTAAAAGCACTTAAACAATTAAAACGAAAAAGTATAAAATTAGTCTACTTGATTAATGTCCTCGTCATCAGAGTCGCGAGGAGCGCGACGCGTGACGGGAGGCCCACGCACGAAAACCTCCCCCTCGTACTCAATTTCGGAGTCGCCAGAACCGTCGGAAAAATATTCAAATTCCTCGACATTAAATGCATTAGAATTGGGAATGAGAAGTGCAGAAATGACAGTATCGGCAAGCGCCCGAACGAGGCTGTCCACCTCATGATCGGACTCAGCATCGCCGGTATCACTGGAAGTAAGATCGGCGATAACTGAGCCGACGACCTCCCGAACAAGATCGTCAAGAGTGCCGGGAGATTCCGCATTGTCCATGAAAGATTCCTCCATCCCGGCAGGAACATCATCGGAAACCACGCCGTTCCCAGTAGGAGGATCCTCGAAATTCCCCTCATTTTCTGCAGGAGGACCCCCAAAGTCATCTCCCACGGGAAGATCCGAAAAAAGAGGAGGGACAGCATCCTCCTCAGCACCATCCTCCTCGAAACCATCCTGCACATTCTTCTCGACACCCCAAATGTTTCCATAAAAATCACAAAAAGCAACCATATCGACAAAACTACCGAAAAGCGCACAAATCGTACAAGTCGACAGTCGAGGCACTACTGAAAACGCACTTGGTAACAGCAACGAGAAGAGATCTCAAAAACGCTGACGAATTAAAAAATAGACTTCAGAGAATTGCTATATGATAAAAATAAGGACGAGAAGAACTGATAGAAAATAATACCATAAGCGAAATATGAACAGGTGCGAGATAACCGCAGCGCAACGATGCACAGCATCCAGCTACTCTTAGAATAAAAAAACTTTATAACGAAAACTTAACAGAACAAAAATAATAAAATAAATACTTTAAAAAGGATAAATAATATAATAAATAATCTTGTATCACGTTACAGAATGATACTGTGGACGACATTATGTCTCGCAGAAGAACCTAACGAAACGAAAACGTTATATGAAATCGAAAACTTCACTCATCACCCAGGAATATATTTCGAGAAACTAGGAAAATTACATCAAGTGGAATCATCCTGGAAATTAGTCATCAAAATAAATATTACAACGTTTACGAGAAGGTTAGCACAACTAGAAATATATATTCAAAAAACAAAAAATCTATGCAAGATAATAGCAGTCGCGAAAAGAGAAACATGTGAAAATTTCAATGCTATGGTAGAAAAAGAATATCAAAGGACGAACCGTCTAGTAAAAAGAATAATTTCTATATATAAACAACCAACAATACAGAAAAGAGGAATAATTGACGGAATAGGCTCAGTTGCCAAATCATTATTTGGAACTATGGACGCTAATGACGAAAAACTAATAAATGAACAGTTGACGATGCTACATGACGCACAACAAGTAACGCAACATTCAATAAAAAATCAAATTAAAGTAATGCACGCAACTATAGCTCACATTGACGAGACAGAAAAAACGATACAAAATAACGAATACCTCCTCGCAAATACAACAAAAATTCTAAGAACAGAATTGTTAGAAAGCGAACGACAAAGTAACATACACGAAAACTTTATAATAATCAATGCGATATTAGCAGATTTAACACGCGATACCGAGGATATATTAGAATATCTAACTACAGTAAAAAAAGGAATTATGCATCCTCGATTAACGCCTATTGATCAAATAATAGAAGGCCTTAAAGATGCGAATTTTCAATTACCAGAGGGACTTTACTTTCCATTTAGAGTAAAAAAGGAAGAATGGCCAACAATTGAAAAATCCGCGACCATAAGCGCGTATTGCGATACTGAAAATATTTATACCATTCTACGATTTCCTTTAACTTCACTACCAAAATATGAAATAATAAAAGTAACCCCATTACCCACTCCAAATCACGATAACATTTTTACCCTTATAGATGTCGTTAATCCCCTTATAGCTATCGATACGGAACGACATACATATATAATATTTAATAATAATGAATTGCGAAAATGTACAGAAATCAACAGCGAATACTTGTGTACACGAAACTATCCAATATATCGCGTGGATACAAATTCTATTTGTGAAATAAAAACTTACTTAGAAATTAAGGATTATTATAAAGATTGCAAGATTAAAGAAATAACGTCAAATCATATCATTTGGATAGCATTAAGTAACTCGTGGATATATTCAGCAGCAAATAAGCAAATAATTACTATACAATGTAAAGACCACGGAGAAATAAAGGAAACGATTGAAAAAACTGGCAGAATTAAATTAAAAAATAACTGCAAACTCGTAACAGAAAATACTATAATAAAATCGCAAAAGAGAACGTATGAAGCAAAGATAGAATCATACTTGCCTCAGTATAATATCTCATTACTACGAGATAATATAAGTTCCGAGAATAATACAAACGGAATACAAGAAATAAAATTAAAAGAGATTAGACAAAATCCTTCAAAAACGAGAGAATTAAACAAACAACTAGACGAAATAAAAGAGGATCTAGACAAAAATCAAAGCTCTAATTTTCAATCGTCACACTTTATTTATCCAATGGCAACAAGCGGGACCACATTGTTAATAATAATAGCTATAATAATAATTGGAATAATAATTTAGAAGAAAAAACGAAGCAAGCCAGTGAAACGTGTAACATTAAATGTAAACGCGGAAGATGAATTTCAATTACCTAGATCTATCCTGAGTCGTAGCAGTAGTACACGTTTCTAAAATAGGAATTTTATAGATGCATAAAGTAAAAAAACTCTGTACCTTCGTTTTTCTTTCCAACGGGGGAGGGATGTTGTAGCTCAGAAGCTACCACAGTGCAAACTTGCATTTTCGACTGCATAGCAACGATCACGCCATGGGCGAGCGGAAATGCAAGATTGCTGAGATATAGAAATTAATCCGTGAGACCGTGCACGACTGACACAGCATTAACCAAATATGGTTCTATTAAGAAGTATCACCCCACCTAAATTCCTGACAAATGGCACTATAAAAGCGCCCGCCTAATCGCCACTCGCGGGAGAATCTAAGATGAATTTATAACGAAACTATCAAGAATATCAAAATCAAAATTATCACTGTGTCAATCGCGACACGGAAATTATCGTCGAACGCGGACGCGTTCTGTAAGAAGAAATTGTAACGAACCTTCGAAATATAAGTGTAAGTGATATCTAGCTAACGTGTTGATTGCTGAACCCGGAAGATTTCCTATCTGCACTCCTTGAGTTCTAACTCTTAAGGCGAAACGAATCCCAAAAAATTCCTTGTTGCGTCGAAAGGCACAACATCTCTGACAAAATTTTATTTCGTTCTTTTTGAACGTTTAACATGTCTTTTATTGATTCACGTAATTTTTTTGACTCCTGTAGCTTTTCTTTTCCAATATCTAACAAATCTTTTCAAAAAACATTATAATTTCGCTTAACAACTCTTTTTGAATTTTTAGTAATTTCAGTATTTTTATTACTTTCAGAAGTACTACAGGATTGAGTATCTTCATCAATTGAAGTATCAAAAATAGAACGATTTGTCAAATCAATGGATGGTAGATCTATTACTTCTGGATCAATAGTTTTGTTATTTTCATTCATAATTGTCTACTTAAAACTATATCCATATACTACTTAAAACATAATCGATAGAAACAGTTTTATTATTGTCAAATATATTTGTGAAAATATCATAATATTCCCACGTAACTGTATTTCTTCCGGTGCTTGTTTTTTTGTTGTTATCGTGTACTTTCAAATATGTCTCTTTTAAATTTCTAAATTTTTTGTCTAAAATTTCATTAGTTACCCTATGATCATGTTTGGCGAATTCTTCTTTTATCTCAGTCCATAATAACTTCTTTTTGATAGAAGGATTTCTAAACTTGTCCTTCCTTTTTTCATATTCTTGTAAGAGTAATCGAACTGCATTTGATGTCCATACAAAAGAGTCAAAAAATATTAAATATTAAAATATAAATAAGATAAATATAAATGGCATTCTTCTCTTTATTCTCTCCCACCCTTTCTCCTGTATCCACGTTTCACTTAAAATTATCACATCCCACTCTCCCAGTTTCTCCCAGAACTCTTTATCTTTGTTTTCCAATCCTGCCACATTCCAGAATCCTATTTTATATTCCTCCTCTTCTTTCCTCCTTCCTCTTCCCCTTCCTCTTATTTTTATCTCTCTTCTTCCTTTTCTTCTCCTCCTCGCCAGGTTCCCCTAGGCGAAAACCTTTTCCATTCTTTCCCCTCCTACCACCCTTTCCTCTCTTTCTCTTTCCCTCACCTCTCCTCCATCACTCGTCCTCCATCCTTCTCTTCCCTCGTCCCACATCCACAAACTTCCTTCTACCCACATCTTCATATACCCCACTCTTACTCTCTTCCCTTCTCTCCTTTTCCTTTCCGCTTCTCTTCTTATCGTCCATTCTATTCTTCTCTCTTTTTCTGTCAAATCGTCCGTTATCCACTCTTTTCTATCTTTTAGCCTTCTCTTTCCTTTCATCACCTCTATTTTCTCTTCTATACTCCCAAACCTTATCCACACCATTTCTCTCCCTTCTCCGTTCTTCTTTCCTATCCTCCTTATCGCCTCTATCTCCACTCTTGCTCCCGTCTCTTTTATTATCTCCTTCACCTCCTCTTTCAATCCTTCTTCTCCTTCTTTCTTTGCTTCCACTCCTCTTATTATCACGTTTCTTTTCTTCTCTTCTCTCTTTTTCAGTTCTCCCTCCATCTCTAATCTCCTCATTCTTCCATCTATTTCCTCCCATTTTCCTCCTATCTCCTTCTCTACCTCTCCTCTTTCCCTCTCTCTTTTACCTTTTCCCTTTTCTCTTCCTTCCCACGCCTCCAGCTCTTTTTCCATTTCGCTCAACCTTCTTTCCAAGCCTTCTTTCTCCTTCTCCCATTCTTTTCTCATTTCTTCCATCCATTTCTTCATCTCCTCTCTCTCTCTTCTCTCAATACTTTCATTTCTCTCATTATTTCACTAAAGCCCGTTCTCATCTCTCTTATCATTTCTTTCCATCTCCCCTCCTCCGTCTCTACCGGTGATCTTGCCACTCTCGCGTTTTTCTTAAAAGCTTCTAACTCCTCCTCCTCTCTCTCCTCCTCCTGCATCCCTTTTCTTTTTTCTCCTCTTTTCATAAATTCTACTATTGGCAGACTATTCGATCTCTCTCTTATCATTTTTTCCATTTTTGTTGGCCTCCCTACCTTTTTCCTGCCTTCTTCCTTCCCCTCTTCCTCTTTCCCTTCTATTTCCTTCCCCTTTACAGCTCTCTCGTCCATCATCCTGTCACCTTCTTGCTTACTTGCCTCTTTACTACACTTTCTCACCCTCCCGCACTTTCTACACCTTCTTCTACTCTGTCCGCTCTGCCGTCTTCGCTACACGCTACTCTATGCTCCTTCCCGCCGCTCCTAACCTACCTTTCCGCCTGTCTAATTTCTTTTCTACCTTGCTCCTCCCTTACTGCTGCTCTACTCCCCCACTCTCTCTACTTCACTTGACCCTCCGCTATCCACTCCACCTCTCTGTGCCTTTACCCTTTCTCTCTTTTCCTCCCTACACGCTCTCACACACACTCCTTGTCACACACACAACACTCGCTCTCACCACCGGAAACGGAAGTCCTCAAGATAAATATAAATGTAAATATTGATAAATATAAATATAAAATATAAATATAATAATATTACAGGATTATATACAGGATTATAATTGATTGCGAATGTCCGATCGCGACGCAATCGGTTCACACTTTTGGCCGGAACGGCCCAGCTCTGAGCCCGCAAGGTGCGAGGACGGCGTTTCGAAGCTTGTGCGTAACGAAGAGCGGGGAAGGCACCAAAAAAAACAAGTTCAATTTTCTTTAGGATGGACACTTTACTCTCCACACAGACGGACAACGTTTTTGCTCGGAACGAGCTGGCGTAGATACGTGCAATTTGGACGTGCTTCAGAAAACTCGACGTTTGATGCACCGAGCTTGTAATGAGATTGTTCTTGAGCTTGTGACAGAGAGTCACTTGCACCACAGTTACTGAGAGCACAGAGAAGTGATGCAGGTTCGAACGTGACGGTTCCGTCGCGGGCGAAGCAGGCGTACGGAGACCTGGCAATGCAACGAATTGCGAGAGAGTCTCGAGATCCCGTGCTGGCGAGACGTGCTCGAGAACTGAACGCGGAATTCGGCAGCGAGCCGTTCGCGGATCGACCGATGGTTTTTATAAAATGCTTTGATTGGTCATAACGATGGTCGAAAACAAGTGACGCGACGTTAGAAGCAGGTGTTTGTGTCAAAGGACACACGCAGAACAAGTGATCGGCGAAATATTCGGAGCGAGATAAACGAAAATTTCAAGAAAACAAAATTCTCCGAATATTTCGTCGATTTACATGAAAGATCCGATTTCGAACAATAATAACTATCGAATATATAATATAAATAAAAATATATTAATATATTAATATTGTTGCACCCGCGTGCACTCTCTAACACTCGCGCGTGCACTCACTCGCGACCGAACGCGTAAATGAAAACACGTTCCGTAACAATGAACAAGGCTCTTTATTTTACTCGAGATACAATCGTTAATATTCGGGAGAGTCTCTTGGCACGTCCGTACGAGGCGACGTCCAGAGATCGTTCTGTTAATCCTTGACGACGCAGCTTTCTTGTCACAGCTGATGGAGGCGATCGAATATATCGATCCCTCGCGTCAGCCGATTAGGCTCGCTCTCACAACGTGCGAGACTCGCGCATGCAACACTTTCCTCCCTCTTCGAAATTGTCGTCCCGACAATTCTTCTTGGAAGGGAAGTTCTTCCTTGTGCACTGGTGGACGTCTTTCTCGTCCTACCCTGCTATTTACGCTGCTGCGACAGGTTACCGGACAGCGTCTCCGTCACCTTTTCTATCGGAGGTCCGCGTCAAATGTCCTCTTCGCTCTACCCCGAGCTGCTGCTACGGGTTACTGAGCTGCGTCTACACGGCACCGTCCGAAGATCCCTTGCTGACCATCTTGTGCACTTCTTACTTGCTTTTGCGAGCTGCGTCTACACGGTACCGTCCAAAGATTCCTTGCTGACCATCTTGTGCACTTCTTACTTGCTTTTGCGCGCTTGGTACTTCTCACTTCCGGTCTTGAGAGCTTCGCTCTTCTTTCTTCGGGACCAAGGGGGGGAAAAGATGTTGCAAATCCGTGGACCCAACGATCAAAGAGCTCCCTGTCCCCTGCCTCGACATTCGCCTTCCGTCTCACGGGAAAACTACGGTCAAAAACCGTGAGTGAAGACGATGGTCGTTCCTCGTGCGTCGTAACAAAGTTTTCCTCGGAGATGATGGTCATTCCTTCTCGAGCCGTTTACTGAAAGGAAAACGAAAAAAAAACGAAAGAGAAACCAAACTTAAACAGATTATCTACCTTAAAAACAACTTATCGAAATACAGGCTCTGTGTCAATTTGTGTCCTCCTAAAACGAGCGAAATATCTCTACTTCCTTTCCGAGAAAAGAGCTAAACGATCTATATGAACTATTTTATTCTTATGTCGCGGTGATTTTTGAATACAAAATACTACGTCGCTAAGCTTCTTTTCTATCATCCATGGCCCCTCCCATGGACTTTGTAATTTAGGTGCCTTTCCAACTTCCGTCGGGGATTATAGAACCAGACCTTTTTGTTCTGGTTCGAAGTGCACATGCCTAGCTCGACGATCGTACCAAGATTTCACATTCTTGGATTTTATCTGAAGACGCTGTCTTGCGAAATGGTGGATTAGGTCCAGCCTACTCCTGAGCTTGGACACGTAACTTTCTCCTTCTCGAAAGTTTCCTGGCACTCAACTGACCAGACAAATTTAAAATTATCCTCCGTTAACTTGTACAAAGGTTTAGCCAAAGTGGAAAATCCTTTGACAAATTTCCTGTAATAAGAACAGAAACCGAGAAAGCTCCGTACTTGCTTTCGCGTTTTCGGAATCGGCCAGAGTTTTATCAAGGAAATTATTTCTGGATCCGTTACAACCCCCTCTGCAGATATAACATGACCAAGATATTTAACTTCTCTTTTTAAGAATACGCACTTTTTAGGATTGACCTTAAGATTCGCGTCACGTAATCGTATGAATACTTCTTTTAAATTCTGCATTGTTTCTTCAAAATTATTTCCGTAAACAACAACATCGTCTAAATATACAAAACAAGTTTTCGAAATTAATTCTTTTAAAACCGTCTCCATTAGACGCTCAAAAGTTGCAGGGGCATTGCAAAGGCCAAAAGGCATTACAGTGAATTGCTACAAACCGTTACCTACCGAAAAGGCAGTCTTTTCGCGGTCCTTAGGATCTAGCCTTACCTGCCAGTATCCACTCTTCAGATCAAGAGTACAAAACCACGAATTCCCCGCAAGATTATCCAAAATATTGTCAATCCTCGGATAGGAGTCTTTTATTGTAATTGCTTACGGTAGTCCACGCAAAACCTTATCGAGATATCCTTTTTTTTTACCATTACGGCTGGAAAAACCCATGGGCTAAATGACTCCTCAATTACTTTTTGGTCTTTCATTTCCTCCAAGATTTTATTAACTTCCGGTTGCAATTGCAGGGGAATTCGGCGAGGGACCTGCTTAATGGGGCGAGAATCACACAATTTTATGTTATGAGACTGGGCATCGCAATTATCGGCAACAATATTTTCAGTAAAAACATGGTGAAATTCAAGCAAGAAATCATAGAAAATTTTTTTTTGCAAATCATTTATTAGATGCACAACTAAGTTCTCGCTGTTTTTTTGATGAAAATCCAACTTTATTGTGAAAAAATGGTTACAAATGAATCATTCAAAGTATTGCCCATCGCTAGCGACAACTTTTTCCCATCTTTCTGGCAGAGCTCGAATACCGTGACGGTAGAAGTGTTCGTCTTTTGAGGCTATCCACGAATCAAGCCATTTTGAGATGTCTTCATATGAGCGGAACTGCTGATCAGCCAGACCATGTGCCATCGAACGGAACAAGTAATAGTCGGACGGCGCAATATCTGGGGAATATGGCGCGTGGGGTAGGACTTCCCATTTGAGCGTTTCCAAGTAGATTTTAACGGGTCTGACAACGTGAGGCCGAGCGTTGTCATGCTGTAGAATCACTTTTTCATGTCTCTCTTGTATTGTGGCCGCTTTTCGCGCAGTGCTCGGCTCAATCGCATCAATTGAGTTCGATACCGTTCCCCAGTGATGGTTTCATTTGGTTTCAACAGCTCATAATAAATAACACCGCCCTGGTCCCACCAAATACACAGCATAACTTTCGCAGCGTGAATATTCGGCCGAGCCGACGACGTAGAAGCATGACCGGGCTGTCCCCATGATTTTTTTTTTTTTTGGGTTGCTGTAATGAATCCATTTTTCATCATCCGTAACGATGCGATGAAGAAAACCCTTCCTTTTTTGCCGCTGGAGCAGTTGTTCACAGGCGAAAAAACGACGCTCAACGTCTCTTGGCTTCAAATCATAAGGAACCTAAGTTCCTTGCTTTTGAATCATTCCCAACGCATGCAATCGCTTGGAAATGGCTTGGCGGGTAACTCCTAATGTTGAAGCAAGCTCTTTTTGCGTTTGGCACGGATTCTCATCGAGCAATGCCTCCAATTCAGCGTCTTCGAAGGTTTTTGGCCTTCCTTCACGCGGACGGTCGTCAATATCGAAATCACCGTCTTTGAAGCGACGGAACCAATCACGGCACGTTGTTTCACTTGGAGCAGCATCTCCGTAAACTTTTTGGAGTTCTTGATGCGCTTCAGCCGCCGTTTTCTTCGAATAAAAGAAGAAAAGCAACACTTCCTGCAAATGACGATTATTTGGCACAATATCAGACATTTTTACACAACCAAAAGTATATGACGCAAAAACAAAATCACTAATGTGTCAAAGCGGTTTGTTTACCATATGTCTAAGCTTGGTTCATGACGTTTTGGATATGTCACAGTTGACCAGCGCTTACTGCTGGAGCCATCTCTTGGAAAACAGCGAGAACTTAGTTGCGCACCTAATAATTCCAAGCAACTTTGTTTTAAAGAATGAAATAGAGAGCTGAGGAGCTCAGCAGGGCAGTTCTCTATGCGGGAACAAATCAGCCCGCGCTCACCCATCGATCTCCGTCAAACCGAAAACGCTCTCAAAAAGTCCATCGCTCACACTCGTTTTGGAGAGAAAATCTTCTCCAAGAATGCATTCGTCTTTAATATTCGCGACATAGAAAGGGATTTCCACACAAAATCTTTCCAAAGAAACCCTGGCAAAAACACGAGAAATCACCGGCACTTTTTCTCCAGTCGGATATCTAACAAGGAGAGGGCGCGAGGGCCGGGAAACGGATTGAAATGAGACTTAGTTTCATGAAAGTCCTTCATCAACACTTTATTGTGGTGAAACAATAGGGCGCACTTCTCAGCCGTTTTCGAGAAAAACGACTTTAAAAATAAGCGAGCGGGTAATGTACTGGTGCGTAAACGTCTATTTTCGTTGAGCCGGCGCAGCGCAGCGACTGCGGCAGCGGACTGTCGAGCCGGCGACCCGAGTTCAACTCTTGATAGAAATTCTTTTTTTTATTTTATTTTTTAATCTTGTAAAATTTGAATAAAAATTTAAATAACAAAATTGTTTGTTTTAATAAATTTTATGTTTAATTTTTGGGAAATGTTTCCTTTATAAAAATTATTAAATACTAAATTCTTATATAATATAATAAGTATAGAATTTATTTGTAATATTATTATTACAAATTTATAATAAATTATTATAAATTTTTAATAAATACATTACTATTATTGTTTTAATAAATACATTACTCTTACATTATTATTATTGTGTTTCATTAATTCGATAGTGCTCCAAAATATTTATTAGTAATAATAATATTACAAATATAATTCTATACTTATTATTATATTATATAAGAATTTAATATTTAATAATTTTTTTAAAGGAAACATTTCCCAAAAATTAAACATAAAATTTACTAAAACAAACAATTTTGTTATTTAAATTTTTATTCAAATTTTACAAAATTAAAAAATAAAATAAAAAAAGAATTTCTATCAAGAGTTGAACGCGGGTCGCCGGCTCAACAGTCCGCTGCCGCAGCCGCTGCGCTGCGCCGGCTCAACGAAATAGACGTTTACGCACCAGTACATTACCCGCTCGCTTATTTTTAAAGTCGTTTTTCTCGAAAACGGCTGAGAAGTGCGCCTTACTGTTTCACCACAATAAAGTGTTGGTGAAGGACTTTCATGAAACTAAATTTCATTCCAATCCGTTTCCCGGTCCTCGCGTCCTCTCCTTGTAAGATTAGACTCAACTTGCTCCTGTTTTAAAGAAGACGCTAACCTGACGCTTAACACCGACACATCTGAGCCCGTATCGATTTTAAAAACACAAGGTTTATTGTTTAATAATCCTGTTATACAACTCCGCCCGCGCGTGGCCGCGCCCATTCCTCCAAGACATCGAAAAACGACAGCCCCGTCGCGCGCGCAAACTGGGGCCCGAGCTCTGCCTGCCGAGCCAGCCCCAATAAACCCGACAGAGCCTAGTTTCCCGATTGTTGTGTCGGGCATTCCGAACAAAAATGTCCGACTTCCCCACATTTCCAACATTCTTTCGCTTTTCGCATCTCCCCTTTCCCTTGACCTTTAAAGATTTTGATCTTGTTCCCATTTCCCTCTTGTTTCTGTTTCCCCCCCCCCTTTGTTTCCGACGAAGTTTCTTTCTGTTCGGGGTGAAAGCTTCGAGAAGAATTATCCCTTCTTCCCGAAAAACTATTCCGATTAATTAATTTCAGGGTCTTCGCCCGTTCAATCGCTATTCGAAGCGAGGTTACCCCCTCGACTTGAAGCGAGCGTTTAATAAAACCGTCGGTCATCGCGGCGACGAATTGAGATCACGCGATCTTGTCTCGCACTTCGTGAGTGCACTCAGGATAAGTCTTCCGAGAGAGACGCTCTAGATCGGCTCCCAATGTCGCGAAATCTTCACCCGGAGATTGTCTTCGATTGGTGAATTATAGATAGAAGCTCTGCGCAAGCTCACTCTCACCGAAACGCATCTCCAATTTCGCTTTGAGCTCTGCAAACGTAAGGGACTCAATCCTATCGGCGCACGAATCGAGGAGTGAACGCGCCTTTCCTCGCAAGCACAACGCTAAAACGACTACCTTCTCCGTCTCGGTCCAATAATTCGCGCGGGCGATTAACACGAATTGTGAGAAAAATTCGCGAAGCGGCGCTGTCCCGTCATAGGTATCGGGCTTTAGCTTCAAACCGCGCGCCGCGCGCTTCGCACACGCGGCCTCGTCCGCGCCCCACGCGCGCGACGTTTCGTATGAATTTCCGCGCGTAGTGCACCGCACACACGCGCCTTCGTTCGCGCCTAACACACGCGACGTGTCATTCTGATTTCCGCGCGTGGCGCATCTCGCACTCGCGCCTTCGCCCACGCCTAGCACACGCGACGTTTCAAACGATCTCCCGGCGAAAAGAATGTTGTCGGAGAGACTTAGCTGGCTTGTGAAGAGTCGCTCCTCTAGACACGTAACTGCAGCGTCGCGCTCTCGCAGGCGAGCCTCCATTTTCTTGCGGAAATCTTGCTGCTCCTGCTGCTCCCACCGTCGCTCCTTGCGCAACGTCTGCAGCTCCAGAAAAATAGCCTCGTAGGCGCTTGTCTCCGTCGCGGACGGCGTTGTGACCTGCGAGTGGGTCTCCGTTTCCGTCGCAGCCGACATTGCGGCCTGTGAGCGAGTCCTAGGCGACGTGTGTGTCATTGCCATCCTGCTCGGGATATTGCTCGAGCACTCGTCGCCTGAGAAACGGTCAGTGTTGCGCTTAGATAATTTAAAATAGTCTAGATTTAGATTAGATGAAACATTTTGTATGTATCTCAGATAAGATACAAATAATTTTATTTTAATATATCTAGATAAGAGATGAATCAAGTTGAATATTTTATCTAGATACTTTTAAAATAACATTAATTTAGAATATATAAAAATAATACACTTAAGAAAATAAGCATTCAGTTTTATTGCAGAATATGTTTTCTCGCTCTCTCTCTCTCTCTCTCTCTTTACATATATATATATATATATATATATATATATATATATATATATAATACATAAACTGTTGTACAAAGGATATATAAAAAATTAAAATATATTTTCTTTTCGAATGTTTATAATTTAAATTAAATGTGAAGAAAGCTAAATACGATTCGAACTGGATCTTAGTAATCGAATAATACCTGCGTGAATTTTAATAAATTTCCGAATCATAAATTGCATGTCGATTATTTATCGGTCTTAAACATAAACATATATTTTATTTTGTTATTTTTAATAATTGGATATATATCTTATATTTATTTAGACATTTTTCAAAATGTATAGAACTAGTATTATAAATATTTAATTTATAGAGAAGTTTAGAATATAAAAAGTTAAATTATAAGTTTTTGTTTCTTAAAAACAATAGTTTTTCAAACATATTATCAGACAAACAATTTCTTCGAGGTACAAGTATCTGTTGTCCGCAACTGAAAAGGCGCTCCACTGGCGCGGATGATGGTAATGTTGTGTTGTACTTCAAGAAAATATTTTTTACATTCGGATACTGATTAAGACAATCTAAATCTTTAGTTTTAGATTCTAAATATGACAGCGCTTCGATGTTACTACTAAGTATCGGCTGCACCGAACAACGCATTCCACTTCTTTTGTCGATATCACAAAAAAAATCTTCCTCTCCACTACTACTAGATGTTGATTTATTTACGACAAGAGCAGTATTTTTTGCATGAAAAGTATCTACCTCTTTTAAAAATAAATCTTTACATATATCTATATGACATTCTGGCACCCAATTTAACTTAAAGCGAGGTAAACTTATAGCAGATAAAATATATAATTTACTTTCAGGACTATTAAAATCATAAATATGCTTAAATCGCTTCTCTAAAGCTACTACAATTCCATCCACTAATGGCTTGCAATATGACAAGTGACTAAAATTTGTAAGCTTTTGTTTCAATATAATAACTGTAGGCGCTACCAAGCCTAAAAAACAAGTTTTTTCTCCTTGAAGGATGTCAAGACTAATTGCTAACGGAGACATAATCGTAACAAACTCTTCTAAAAATTCAATTTCGTCAATTCTTAATTTTTGGAGTTTAAGTTGCTCAAAGAGTGCATTGAGTTTAGTTTTATGAGTTAGAAGTTTTTGTATTGCATCAAATTGCGAATTCCACCGCGTAATTGTAGGTACAGGAAATTTACAATTGCATTCCTTAAAGGCTATATCAGATGCAACGGTACTACGACTCAACAGATTCCATAAAGCACTTAGTTTTGCAAACGCAGAACGATAAATTTTTTTTAAAACAGTATTACCAAGATTATCTAAAATTTTTTTGCAATCTGTTGTAGCAATAAGATTTAATGTATGGCTACAACAAGTTATTTGTGGAGGTAAAATAATTTCATCACCCAATTCATCAGTAAGAGCATTATCATGACCATAAGTATTATTATTTAGTGAAATTGAATCAAATTCGTTAATTTCTATATCTGAATCCTGAATATCTGATTCTTCTGTATCACGTAAAATATTTTCATTTTCTTGTATATTGAATCGAATTCGATCAGAGATTTCAAATCTCGTAACACCGAAGCATCTGAAGACTTTGCCTAAATTTGTGGCATTATCTGTAACTATGTGAGTAACTTTAGCCACATCTAAAGTGAATTCTTTCAATATCTTATGCATAATTAAAGCAATGTTATTATAAGTATGATTATAACGAATTCTCTTACAAGCTAAGCTATATGATTTTTTTTCTAAACTTTCTGAAATAAAGTGAATCGTCATTCCTAAGTAACTTCTGTTTCTACACGACCAAATGTCAGAAGTTAAACATACATAAGTTTGTTTTTCCAATAATGTTTTTAGTTTAGATTTTTTTTCTATATATAATTTGTTAATTTCTGCAGATAAAGCACTTTTACCAGGCAAAATGTTTTCAGACGTATTATTTGTTATTCCACAAATTAAATTTCTAAATGCCGGTTTATAAACAGTGTTGAGAGGTCGCATTTCTTCAATTATATAATTTAAAATTAAGTTGTGTATCTGTAAAAGAAAAAACACATTCGTCTTTTTAACAATACAATACTAAACACACTTCAAAATTAATGAATCAGTTAAATATATTTATATTATATATTAAATTAAACTTTTTAGCTGAGTTTTTAACCATGTGTTAAATATACATAATATTTTAATATATTACATAATTTTAAAATAATATTCGAAGTACACGCTATATGTATAAGCGCCATTGCATCATTTTATCATTATTTTATCTAATGAATAATAAAGATAAAATGAACACAATAGTACTGATAGCGCATTTCTTAAACTCAGCTCTAATATTAAAATATACTTAAATATTATGTATACTTTTAACACATGCTTAAAGCATTTAAAAGTTCATTCATATAATGTAAATGTTACATTATAAATCAAATTAAACTGTTGACTAATTCAGTATTTTGGAAAAGCTCTTACAAGTGTTTTATTGTTAGTGGACTAAATATTATATATATATTAAATATATTAAACCTTTTTCACCGGAACGGATCTGTTTTCTGCAAAGGGTACAATGCTTTGTATTTTTTGTTGCCCTGTATTTTTCTTCTTTTCTAAACCTTTTTTAATTTTTTGTATTAAATGAGGGTGCACTCTCTAAAACAAAAACCAATAAAATAATAGAAATTTAAAATAAAACATTATTTCTTTATATTCTAACAAATGTTTAAATAAATTTAAGAAATGCATCTAAACACCATAAAGTAACCATCAAAAGTGACAAAGTAAAAAAATATGTAACTTACTTTATAATGACTGAAAAAATTTCCGGTAGATGTTCTGGAACCGTTAATTGTTTTATGGCAATTTTTACATTGAGCTATTATTCGTAAGTCCGTACTCTTATTTGTAATTTCGAAAAATTCTCCTCTTAAAATGTATGGTAGAGAGGTTGAGGATAATGCACTATCCGTGTCTTCATTATTGTTCATTTCGATTTCCATAACCTCCAAAGAACTTGAGGAGGTTAGAACTGTATTTTTATCTTCTGTTTAATGAAACAAAAATAACTATTATACTATTAACAGTAATAACACAATATAAAAATGTACACTGAAATTTTATGCTTACTTGAAGACATAAAATATGTTTCCATTGAACGTAGAACAGATGTTTAAATTTCTATTTTCACTTTTATATTTTTTGTGCAAGGATCTAATAATAAGTATATAATGGCCTTCTTCTTCTTCTTCTTAATTTACCCGGCACCTGATCTTTTCCGAGACACAATATGACCAAATAGCGATGCCCCCTTAGGAGCGAGGTTATTTCAAAGCGTAAAGCAGTGGTGCAAGTTTCGGCCCTCTCCGTGTGGCACAAGGACACGGTGTGTGCTTGTAGTGGTGTTCCCCCACTCCAAGAATACCGTGATGCTAGAGGGCTTAAACTTGCATCACTGTTTCTTACGATTACGGTTACAGAAATGTGCGTGTGATGGCCCTGAGTGTGGAAATTAATTATAATAAAGGATCACTAAGCGATTTCTTCCGCTGAACGTTCAATGTCCAATCATATTAATCACTTTGTCTTATTAACCAATATGCATTTCATCTGCAATAGCTCTTAGAGCTCTGATTGGTTCAGCCACTTACGATTTTTCCGTAATGTTCATATATATATATATATATATATATATATATATATATATATATATATATACATGTAGTAACTATTCGGCTTGTAGGTATCATGATATGATCAAATTTGATAAAAATTGTATCAGTACTGATAACATTATCTTAGATATTTTATAAAAGATATTACTCTTCTTATCTGAGATACAGATAAAGATGCCATATATTTTAATTCAATAGATAAAAGATAAAATAAACAATAATCACATCTAGATAAAAATCTAGATAATTTTATCCAGATAACAGAAAACACTGGAAACGGTACGAGAATCCGGCTATCCCGGACGAGCCCCAAAATGTTGCACCCGCGTGCACTCTCTAACACTCGCGCGCGCACTCACTCGCGACCGGACGCGTAAATGAAAATACGTTCCGTAGCAATGAACAAGGCTCTTTATTCTACTCGAGATACAATCGTTAATATTCAGGAGAGTCTCTTCGCACGTCCGTACAAGGCGACGTCCAGAGATCGTTCTGTTAATCCGTAGCCTTTGACGACGTAGCTTCCTTGTCACAGCTGATAGAGGCGATCGAATATATCGATCCCTCGCGTCAGCCGATTAGGCTCGCTCTCACAACGTGCGAGACTCGCGCATGCAACAATATTAACAATATATTTAATATTAACTGATATTTATATATTTTTATAGGATTTTGAAGAGCGTTCCCATGGAATATCGGGTGTGATTGGTGTCATTGACAGTTATCACAGCCTGATAATGCAACCATGTAATAATGCAAATGATTATTATAATAGGAAAGGTTTCCATAGTGTTGTTTTGCAAGGCATAAGTGACAGTAAAAAAAGGTTTATAGACGTACACATAGGCATGCCAGGAAGAATGCACGATGCACGTGTTTTTCGAAATAGCCCTCTTTATGAAAATATCATGCATCATAATTTAATTCCAAATACGAATCACTTAATCGGTGATACAGCTTATCCATTAAATATATTTTTAATGGTACCATATAAAGACAATGGCCACTTAACAAACGGATTAGATACAACACTTAGAAAACAAATTAGATACAACAAAAGATTAATTTTATTCGATCTACAGTAGAACGAGCTTTCGGTTTATTAAAAGGAAAATTTCGTAAACTTAAATATTTAGAAATGTACAATTTGGACTTAATTAACTATATCATTGCGTCTGCATGCATTTTGCATAATTTTATATTAATAGAGGAAGGTGACTTTAAAATAAAGATTCTGATCAAGAAATAGAAAATGAAGATGAAGACACTATTGACATTACTGAAAATAATGAAAGACTAAGAAACATAATTGATAAAGGGCATGAAAAAAAAACGCTATCGTATATATGGTATATATATATATTTTACATATATATATATATAATATATATATATATATATATATATATATATATATATATATATGTCAAAGGGATGTTGCAGGGACATTTTACATAATATACTGCATATTGCCGGGACACTTGGCTATTGCCAGGTCGGACCTGGATCTTTTTCTAATAAAATGTGTACTTCCAGGTCCGACCTGGAATTATATATCATATATACGAAAAAGTTAAAATGCTACAAAAATCAATAAATTATTAAAGTTTGATAAAAACGTATTAATGTAAAAATAAGTATAAATATATTAAATTGTATACACAATGAATCATGTTAATACATGCTATTTTCTCTAAATATCAACACAAAAACAATAAAAGTATATTATGTATACTTCCGGGACTTATATAGCTGAAACTACATGTGTATTTTAAGGACCACATATATATTTCTACTACAATTATAATAACTAAATTTCGTACAAACTTTCTAATTCAATAATTAAATCTTTAATAATTATATATTAATTGCCTATAGTAATAAATAAATAACTAAATAAAAGGTACTAGAATTTACATCAGATAAGTAAATAGCATATGATGTAAATATGTATTTTCAGTTATGCGAACAAAAAAAATGATAAAAGATGCATTAATCATAACATTATAATAGTAAAAACTGCGATATTTTTATTTGACGAATTTGTATATTTATATTGGATTCTATGTTGTAGTTGGAAGATTTTGGGAAATTTCTGTGCAGAAAAGGTGCGTCGTGCGAACCTTTCAGCGCTGAAAGATTTATTACTTAAATCTTAATATTTATTTAAAAAGCTAACAACTTGATTCAAAATATATTATACGCTACGTTCTTTGTCTTATAAGAAATACTTTGCATTAAAATGTTACAACTAATATGTTTTTTGTTTTGAGACTTCGCGACCGCCAAGCTTCTTCACACGAGAAACAATTATCGCTTAAATTTCCACAATATCTTCTTGCGGGATATATTACTTTCAGCACATATGTCTCATTTCTGGTTATAATTATTATAATAAATCAATGCATTAGAACAACAAAACATTATTTTCTAATATCTTTGTAAACAATAGACATATAGATATGGTTCAAAATGCATATTATTTGTCGCTCTCCGCTATTGAAATTAAAGGTTTATAACATTCCGATCAACATATCTCCTATAAATAAAAGCACGAAAAGGTAGGAGTGAGCGTCGCGCCGCATTTTTCGCAACCAAATATTAACCTTTAATATCTCTGCAGAGGCAAATAATAGACATTAAAACATCGGTCAAAATGCATTATGTTCTTCGTTCTCTCCGCTATCAGAACTAAAAATTTATAACATTACGATTAATATATCTCATATTAATTTATGCGCGCAAAGGTATAAATGTGAGTCATGCCGCATTCCTTTGTGCCAAAACATTTTTCTTTGAAATTTCCGTGAATAACAGAACTTCTTTGGTTTCTACATATAACTCAGCATATAATATGCTTTTACTTATGTTAAACGTGTATTTTTCAATTGGTACCTAAATTGTGAAGTATATACTTAAATGACGAGTTCCAGGACCGACTCAAAAACAATGTATAACTGACGTCTATGAAGTTAGCCTCCATTTTGAATATTTCTTTAATTGTCCCAAATTGTTCTACGTATGTTCTACAGTGTTCCAAAGTTATATAAATAAAAAAAGAGACAAACAGGGCGGAAAGAAAAATGGTTATTTTAGTAACCCCCATTTTTCGAAAAATCCAACTTTTTTGTTGTTCTGAATTGTTCTAGTTGTTCTAAACATTGTTCCAAAATATTGATTTTCCAAAAGAAGAATTTCAGAAGATATAGCAAAAAACAGTATGGCAAATAGTATTTACATCTCTACAGCCATAGCAATTATTTTTTTTAAGTATAAAATTATATATTCTAACTAAAAACACATACAACAATCCAGAACAACTCTCATTTTCGTCGGAACAAACGTACAAAGGGCACTTTACTCTTGAAACTGGACATTTCATATTGCACTTTTTGACTGATAACGTGATGCCAACGGTATTAAAATATGGAACAATGGCGACTAAATGTAGAACAACCCGAAAGAATTCTCATTTTCGCCGGAACAAACGTACAAATGGCACTTTACTCTTGAAAGTACTTCATGTTGTCTTTTTTAACCGAAAACGTGGCGTTAGAGCTACCAAAATATAAAACAATGACAAGTATACATAGAACAACACGGAACAACTTTCATTTTCTCAAAAATTTGTTTTTGCAAAACCATGAATTCTGATTTATTCTATGCATATTTGTTATTGTACTACACTTTGGTGTCGCTGACCCGTCATTATCGATCGAAAAAGACAAAAATATCGTTTGTCTCCAAGAATAAAGTGACCTTTAAAAATTTGTTCTGGCAAAACTTTGAGTTGTTCCGTTATGTTCTATGTATATTTGTTATTGTTCTACATTTTCGTAGCTCTAACGCCACGGTTTCGGTTAAAAAAGAAAACATGATGTGTCTACCTTCAAGAGTAAAGTACCCTTTGTACGTTCATTCCGGCGAAAATGAGAGTTGTTCCGGGCTGTTCTATGAGCAGTTGCTATAGTTTCATATTTTGATAGCGTTATCACTACGTTATCAGTAGAAAAAGCAACATGAAATGTCTACCTTCAAAAGTAAAGTGCTCTTTGTGTATTCTTTTCGGCGAAAATGAGAGTTGTTCTGAGTTGTTCTACGTCCATTTGTCATTGTCCTACATTTTGGTAGCGCTAACGCCACGGTTTCGGTTAAAAAAGAGAACAAGAAATGTCTACATTCAAGAGTAAAGTACCCTTTGTACGTTCATTCCGGCGAAAATGAGAGTTGTTCCGGATTGTTCTATGCCCAGTTGCCATTGTTTCATATTTTGATAGCGTTATCATCACGTTATCAGTAGAAAAAAGCAACATGAAATGTCTACCTCAAGAGTAAAGTGCTCTTTGAATATTTGTTTCGCCGAAAATGAGAGTTGTTCTGAGTTGTTCTACGTCCATTTGTCATTGTCCTACATTTTGGTAGCGCCAACGCCACGGTTTCGGTTAAAAAAGAAAACATGATGTGTCTACCTTCAAGAGTAAAGTACCTTTTGTACGTTCATTCCGGCGAAAATGAGAGTTGTTCCGGGCTGTTCTATGAGCAGTTGCTATAGTTTCATATTTTGATAGCGTTATCACTACGTTATCAGTAGAAAAAGCAACATGAAATGTCTACCTTCAAGAGTAAAGTGCTCTTTGTATATTTGTTCCGGCGAAAATGAGAATAGTTCTGAGTTGTTCTACGCCCATTTGTCATTGTCCTACATTTTGGTAGCGCTAACGCCATGGTTTCGGTTAAAGAAGAAAACATGAAATGCCTACCTTCAAGAGTAAAGTGCCCTTTGTACGTTTGTTCGGGCAAAAATAAGAGTTGTTCTGGGTTGTTCTACATATACTTGTCATTGTTCTACGTTTTCGTAGCGTTAAAGCTACGTGTCGGTTAAAAAAGAAAACATGAAATGTCTACATTCAAGAGTAAAGTACCCTTTGTACGTTTATTCCGGTGAAAATGAGAGTTGTTCTGGATTATTCTATGTCCAGTTGCCACTGTTTCATATTTTGATAACGTTATCCTTACGTTATCATTAGAAAAAAGCAACATGAATTGTCTACCTCAAGAGTAAAGTGGTCTTTGTATATTTGTTACGGCGAAAATGTGAGTTATTCCGGGTTGTTCTACGTCCATTTGTCATTGTGTCCTACATTTTGGTAGCGCTAACGCCGGTTTCGGTTAAAAAAGAAAACATAAAGTGTCTACCTTCAAGAGTAAAGTGCCGTTTGTATGTTTGTTCCAACGAAAATGAGAATTGTTCCGGCTTGCTCTACGTCTAGTCCATTGTTTCATATTTTAATATCGTTGGCACCACGTTATCAGTCAAAAAATGCAATATGAAATGTCCAGTTTCAAGAATAAAGTGCTCTTTGTTCGTTTGTTCCGGCGAAAATTAGAGTTGTTCTGAGTTGTTCTACGTCCATTTGTCATTGTTCTACAATTTGGTAGCGCTAACGCAACGGTTTCGGTTAAAAAGGAAAACAAGAAGTGTCTACCTTCAAGAGTAAAGTGCCCTTTGTACGTTCATTCCGGCGAAAATGAAAGTTGTTCCGGGTTGCTCTACACCCAGTTGCCATGGTTTCATATTTTGATCGCGTTATCACCACGTTATCAGTTGAAAAAGCAACATGAATTGTCTACCCTCAAGAGTAAAGTGCTCTTTGTGTATTCGTTTCGGCGAAAATGAGAGTTGTACTGGGTTATCTTGCGTCTATTTGTCATAGTTCTACATTTTGATAGTGCTAACGCCACGTTTTCGGTTAGAAAAGGAAACAAGAAGTGTCTACATTCAAGAGTAAATTACCCTTTATACGTTTGTTCCGTCGAAAATAAAAATTGTTTCGCGTTGTTCTACGTCTAGCCGCCATTGTTTCATAGCGTTGGCACCACGTTATCAGTGGAAAAGAGCAACATGAAGTGACTACCTTCAAGAGTAAAGTGCTCTTTGTGTAATTGTTCCGGCGAAAATGAGAGTTGTTCGGGGTTGTTCTATGTGTTTTCAGTTAGAATATATAATTTTGTACTAGAGAAATAATTGCTGTAGCTGTAAAGTTATAAAAATCATTTGACCATACCGTACCGTTTCTTGCTATATCTTCTGAATATATATATATATATATATATATATATATATATATATATATATACGATAGCGTTTTTTTTCATGCCCTTATCAATAGTATATATATATATATATTAAAAATTGATAATGTTGCTATCAATATATCTCATATTAATTTATGCGCGCAAAGGTACAAGTGTTGCGTCATGCCGCATTCCTTTGTGCCAAAACATTTTTCTCTGAAATCTCCGTGAATAATAGACACTTTTTGTTTTTCTTACACATAAGTCAGCATATAATATACTTTTACTTATGTTAAACGCATTTTCGGTTGGTACCTAAAGTGTGCAGTATGTACTTAAATGACGAGTTCCAGGACTGATATAAAAATGGTGTTTAATTAATTAAAAACTATTATTTTATATAATGTAAGGTGGTCTGATATTTCTGCAAATAAAATAAAAACGTAACAAATATCAAGCGTTTTTGTAATAGGATGTAAAATTTTAATGGACCCGGAAATCGTCATGTTATATTTATTTTATAATATTTCGGGAAAAATGCATAATTTTTTAAAAAGTCTTACTGGAAACTATGAAAATAGATGCTTTTTATTAGTTTCTATTAAAAAATACGTGTGTCACTAAAGGTCCCTGCAACATCCCTTAGACATATATATATATATATACTATTGATAAGGGCATGAAAAAAAACGCTATCGTATATATATATATATATATATATATATATATATATTCAGAAGATATAGCAAGAAACGGTACGGTATGGTCAAATGATTTTTATAACTTTACAGCTACAGCAATTATTTCTCTAGTACAAAATTATATATTCTAACTGAAAACACATAGAACAACCCCGAACAACTCTCATTTTCGCCGGAACAATTACACAAAGAGCACTTTACTCTTGAAGGTAGTCACTTCATGTTGCTCTTTTCCACTGATAACGTGGTGCCAACGCTATGAAACAATGGCGGCTAGACGTAGAACAACGCGAAACAATTTTTATTTTCGACGGAACAAACGTATAAAGGGTAATTTACTCTTGAATGTAGACACTTCTTGTTTCCTTTTCTAATCGAAAACGTGGCGTTAGCACTATCAAAATGTAGAACTATGACAAATAGATGCAAGATAACCCAGTACAACTCTCATTTTCGCCGAAACGAATACACAAAGAGCACTTTACTCTTGAGGGTAGACAATTCATGTTGCTTTTTCAACTGATAACGTGGTGATAACGCGATCAAAATATGAAACCATGGCAACTGGGTGTAGAGCAACCCGGAACAACTTTCATTTTCGCCGGAATGAACGTACAAAGGGCACTTTACTCTTGAAGGTAGACACTTCTTGTTTTCCTTTTTAACCGAAACCGTTGCGTTAGCGCTACCAAATTGTAGAACAATGACAAGTGGACGTAGAACAACTCAGAACAACTCTAATTTTCGCCGGAACAAACGAACAAAGAGCACTTTACTCTTGAAACTGGACATTTCATATTGCACTTTTTGACTGATAACGTGGTGCCAACGATATTAAAATATGAAACAATGGACTAGACGTAGAGCAAACCGGAATAATTCTCATTTTCGTCGAAACAAACGTACAAACGGCACTTTATTCTTGAAGGTAGACACTTTATGTTTTCTTTTTTAACCGAAACCGCGGCGTTAGCGCTACCAAAATGTAGGACACAATGACAAATGGACGTAGAACAATCCAGAACAACTCTTATTTTTGCCCGAACAAACGTACAAAGGGCACTTTACTCTTGAAAGTAGGCATTTCATGTTTTCTTTTTTAACCGAAACCGCGGCGTTAGCGCTACCAAAATGTAGGACAGAATGACAAATGGACGTAGAATAACCCGGAATAATTCACATTTTCGCCGTAACAAATATACAAAGACCACTTTACTCTTGAGGTAGACAATTCATGTTGCTTTTTTCTACTGATAACGTAAGGATAACGTTATCAAAATATGAAACAGTGGCAACTGGACATAGAATAACCCAGAACAACTCTCATTTTCACCGGAATAAACGTACAAAGGGCACTTTACTCTTGAATGTAGACATTTCATGTTTTCTTTTTTAACCGAAACGTAGCTTTAACGCTACGCAAATGTAGATTAATGAAAAGTATACGTAGAACAACCCAGAACAACTCTTATTTTCGCCCGAACAAATGTACAAAGGGCACTTTACTCTTGAAGGTAGACAATAAATGTTGCTTTTTTCTACTGATAACGTGATGATAACATTATCAAAATATGAAACAATGGCAACTAGGCATAGAATAACCCTGATAACTCTCATTTTCGCCGAAAACAAACGTACAAAGGGTACTTTACTCTTGAATGTAGACATTTCATGTTTTCTTTTTTAACCGAAACGTAGCTTTAACGCTACGAAAACGTAGAACAATGACAAGTATACGTAGAACAACCCAGAACAACTTTTATTTTTGCCCGAACAAACGTACAAAGGGCACTTTACTCTTGAAGGTAGGCATTTCATGTTTTCTTTTTTAACCGAAACCATGGCGTTAGCGCTATCAAAATGTAGGACAATGACAAATGGGCGTAGAACAACTCAGAACTATTCTCATTTTCAGCGAAACAAATATTCAAAGAGCACTTTACTCTTGAGGTAGACATTTCATGTTGCTTTTTCTACTGATAACGTGATGATAACGCTATCAAAATATGAAACAATGGCAACTGGGCATAGAACAATCCGGAACAACTTTTATTTTCGCCGGAACAAACGTACAAAGGGTACTTTACTCTTGAATGTAGACACATCATGTTTTCTTTTTTAACCGAAACCGTGGCGTTAGAGCTACGAAAATGTAGAACAATAACAAATATGCATAGAACATACCGGAACAACTCAAAGTTTTGCCAGAACAAATTTTTAAAGGGCACTTTATTCTTGGAGACAAACGATATTTTTGTCATTTTCGATAGATAATGACGGGTCAGCGACACCAAAGTGTAGTACAATAACAAATATGCATAGAATAAACCAGAATTCATGGTTTTGCAAAAACAAATTTTTGAGAAAATGAAAGTTGTTCCGGGTTGTTCTATGTATACTTGTCATTGTTCTATATTTTGGTAGCTCTAATGCCACGTTTTCGGTTAAAAAAGACAACATGAAGTACTTACAAGAGTAAAGTGCCAATTGTACGTTTGTTCCGGCGAAAATGAGAATTGTTTCGGGTTGTTCTACATTTAGTCGCCATTGTTCCATATTTTAATACCGTTGGCACCACGTTATCAGTCAAAAAGTGCAATATAAAATGTCCAGTTTCAAGAGTAAAGTGCCCTTTGTACGTTTGTTCCGACGAAAATAAGAGTTGTTCTGGATTGTTGTATGTGTTTTTAGTTAGAATATATAATTTTATACTTAAAAGAAATAATTGCTATGGCTGTAGAGATGTAAATACTATTTGCCATACTGTTTTTTTGCTATATCTTCTGAAATTCTTCTTTTGGAAAATCAATATTTTGGAACAATGTTTAGAACAACTATAACAATTCAGAACAACAAAAAAGTTGGATTTTTCGAAAAATGGGGGTTACTAAAATAACCATTTTTCTTTCCACCCTGTTTGTCTCTTTTTTTTACTTATATAACTTTGAAACACTGTAGAACAAACGTAGAACAATTTGGGACAATTAAAGGAATATTCAAAATGGAGGCTAACTTCATAGTCAGTTATACATTGTTTTTGAGTCGGTCCTGGAACTCGTCATTTAAGTATATACTTCACAATTTAGGTACCAATCGAAAAATACACGTTTAACATAAGTAAAGCATATTATATGCTGAGTTATATGTAGAAAACAAAGAAGTTCTGTTATTCACGGAAATTTCAAAGAAAAATGTTTTGGCACAAAGGAATGCGGCATGACTCACATTTATACCTTTGCGCGCATAAATTAATATGAGATATATTAATCGTAACGTTATAAATTTTTAGTTCTGATAGCGGAGAGAACGAAGAACATAATGCATTTTGACCCATATTTTAATGTCTATTATTTGCCTCTGCAGAGATATTAAAGGTTAATATTTGGTTGCAAAAAATGCGGCGCGACGCTCACTCCTTTTCGTGCTTTTATAGGAGATATGTTGATCGGAATGTTATAAACCTTTAATTTCAATAGCGGAGAGCGACAAATAATATGCATTTTGAACCATATCTATATGTCTATTGTTTACAAAGATATTAGAGAATAATGTTTTGTTGTTCTAATGCATTGATTTATTATAATAATTATAACCAGAAATGAGACATATGTGCTGAAAGTAATATATCCCGCAAGAAGATATTGTGGAAATTTAAGCGATAATTGTTTCTCGTGTGAAGAAGCTTGGCGGTCGCGAAGTCTCAAAACAAAAAACATATTAGTTGTAACATTTTAATGCAAAGTATTTCTTATAAGACAAAGAACGTAGCGTATAATACATTTTGAATCAAGTTGTTAGCTTTTTAAATAAATATTAAGATTTAAGTAATAAATCTTTCAGCGCTGAAAGGTCGCACGACGCACCTTTTCTGCACAGAAATTTCCCAAAATCTTCCAACTACAACATAGAATCCAATATAAATATACAAATTCGTCAAATAAAAATATCGCAGTTTTAACTATTATAATGTTATGATTAATGCATCTTTTATCATTTTTTTGTTCGCATAACTGAGGAAAATACATATTTACATCATATGCTATTTACTTATCTGATGTAAATTCTAGTACCTTTTATTTAGTTATTTATTTATTACTATAGGCAATTAATATATAATTATTGAAGATTTAATTATTGAATTAGAAAGTTTGTACGAAATTTAGTTATTATAATTGTAGTAGAAATATATATGTGGTCCTTAAAATACACATGTAGTTTCAGCTATATAAGTCCCGGAAGTATACATAATATACTTTTATTGTTTTTGTGTTGATATTTAGAGAAAATAGCATGTATTAACATGATTCATTGTGTATACAATTTAATATATTTATACTTATTTTTACATTAATACGTTTTTATCAAACTTTAATAATTTATTGATTTTTGTAGCATTTTAACTTTTTCGTATATATGATATATAATTCCAGGTCGGACCTGGAAGTACACATTTTATTAGAAAAAGATCCAGGTCCGACCTGGCAATAGCCAAGTGTCCCGGCAATATGCAGTATATTATGTAAAATGTCTCTGCAACATCCCTTTGACACATATATATATATATATATATATATATATATATATATATATATATATATATAGGAGCAGGAGGTCTACGGTCAAATAAAAAAACTGAAAAGAAGGAAGGCCGCGGGAGGCGATGAACTGGAAAACGAGGTATGGTTATACGGAGGGGGAAAGATATTGACAGGAATCACGAAACTAATAAACAAAGTTTAAAATGGGGTTCGGAATGGGGGAAGGGATGCCAGAAAGTTGGAAAGAAGGAATAATCAGCCCAATATTTAAGAGCGGCGGTTTTGAGCTGCGATTGTCCCCCTATTTTTTGCCATTTGAAGAAAACAACTCCTCCTTGGAAACAATGACGCTGGGCGGTCGTATCTCGCCGCGCGCTTGTATTCGGCGGAGGGCCGGGCTAATATGGCAATATTAACAATTATTTTCTCGTTACCTATCGCGTAAATTGCAAAAAAGGTAGAGGACTTTTCTACTCAGATTCGTCCGCTCTACCTGCCCAAAAATTGGCACGACAATTATGAGACATCCTGTATATATATATATATATATATATATATATATATATATATATAAAGATGAATTATGTAATATGTGTTTTTTATTATATCTTGTAATTATTTTTAATAATATATTTTTGTTTTATTTACCATTTTCTTTTTCCATTGCAGATTGTGGCTGGGATTCTAATTGCGGTTGGAATTCTAATTCCGATGTATGATTTCCTACATACTTTGACGCAAAGTTAACATCTGTAAACATAAATGTAATACATAACATGTAACAATAAAAATATGTAATCATATAAATATATAATAACATTTACGTATATTCCTAACGTATTATATATAAACATATAATATTAAAAAATAAAAAATATCTTACGGATTGTACATGTACATTTGATTTCTATTTTATTTCTATTTGATTTCTATTTTATATTTAATTATTGACATTTGATTTCTATTTTATATTTAATTATATTAGCTTTATTAAATTGATTATTTAACCATTTTTTACCATTTTTTAGTTTTTCATGAATATCTGCTGTTTCTATTATATTATAGATGACACCATCAATAATATATTGAGTTTCTATAAAAGCCATGGTCCTACAAATATACAATTAATTATACTTTTAATGCGATTTTATCTTTTATCTATTATGTATTATGTGTATGTATCATTTTATTTTCTAGCAACATATTTATCAAGTTTTCTTTAGACAATGATTGCAAAATAATTGTTAGAAAAACATTAATATTAGGAAAATGCAAAAAGTAACATGTTTTATTTGTAATAAAAAATAATTAATGGTTTTAGTTATAACAAATTATTTAAGGCTAACTTGTTTCATATAATTGTTGAGATTAACTTACACGGGAATAGGTATATCTTGAAGAATAGCTGACTTCTTTTTCTATTAATATTCGATCCTATGCACAGGATTGATACGGCCACATGCGAAACAACATTAAGGTCTTGCGAAACAATTAATATCATACGAAAAGGCAAGAGAGTGACAACAAACGCGCGACTTTTGAAAAATATCTGGACATGGCTGAGCAGTGAGCGGTAGTGAGCGACGTAAAACTGTGCTCACCAAAATGGCGATCGCTCACTGTGAGCGGCTTACACAGCGCTTGCATCTAGTACACAAATTTAGTGAGCATAGTTAGCCACTACTGAGCGCTCAATGAGCGATTGCGCTACTGGATGCACCCATTGGCCGCGTTCAGCGGACACAGTGATCAGTGAGCAGTTAGTAATGATTGGTTGTTACTGTTAGACCCCGAAATCAAGACTAATTACATTGACGAATTACTCAACTGTTGTGCAACCGTTGTGTCCGTTGAATGCGCCAATTGTCTCCGCGATTCGAGGCCTTATTGATCCCGGCGAATCATTTTTTCGTTGTTTTTGACATAGTTCGGCGATTTATTTGATCCGCGGATAACCAATAGCAAGCTTCAGATCTGGACTATAAGAGGAAATGTCGGCCTCGGAAATCAGTCTTGAGAAATCAAGCACTATAGAAAGATTGACGTGCTTCCATATCACAGAAAGTTAGAAGATGTTTATTTCTCAAGAATTTACCGATATTAATTACATACGGAATGGCGGGAGAAAAGTTACGTGCTGCCGTTCGATTATACGTGGAACGATTCCCCGATCGTCGACATCCAACAAGGAGCGTAATTTTGAGATGTATCCAACGTGTTAGAGAGACGGGATCCGTTTTGCCAAATTGGCGAAATGTTGGTACACCATTGCAACGTTGAGTTATTGACGACGAAAGAGTTTTGCAAGCTTTCAAGAACAGAAATAGCGTGCGCCGTGCCGCTCGTAGGCTACATCTTTCTCGAAACACCGTACATCGTGTGTTGCGCCAAAACAGATTGCACCCATTTCATTATCAGAGGGTGCAACAACTCATAACGGGAGATGAAGAGCAGCGCATCTACTTTTGTGAAGGTAATTCTATCTTTATTTAATGTTGCTTCTTTTAATAAGTATTAATTATCGGCGAAATACTCAGGATGCCTCGCGTAGTATCGCCCTTTTCTCCGATCGCATCTTGTGGACGGACGAAGCGACCATCACACCGAACGGTGTGTTTAACTCTCACAATTTTTTATTATGGAGAGAGAAAAACCACGTCATTCGCCAAGGTGCGTTTCAATATCGCTGGGCGATAAATGTTTGGGCAGGAATAAAAGCGAATCAAATTGTAAGTAAATTTATGAGTTACGAATTTCTGTTTATGTCTCCCTCGCAGTTTTTTTAAATCACTCTTTTTTAGCGATTTTCAGATCGGTCCCTATTTTCTCCCGCGACGCTTAAATGGGGAAAATTATTCGCAATTTTTGGAAAATGAGTTGCCCGGCCTTCTCGAAAACGTTCCCCTTCGCGACCGAGAAGAACTTCCAACACGACGGTGCTCTTGCGCATTTTTCGCGATAGGCGCGAAATATCTTGAACGTGCGATATCCGGATAGATGGATGGGTCGAGGTAGCCCAATCATTTGGCTGGCACGGTCACCGGATCTTAACGTGCTCGACTATTTCATTTGGGGTCACATAAAAGATTTAGTCGAACACAAGCGTGATGGTACAGAAGCTGAAGTACGAGAAGAAATTTTCGCAGCTTTCAATACTATCACGCCAGAAATGGCGTACCGCGCAATATTACTCGAAGAACCGAACTCTGTTTACGAGAACGAGGAAGGCACTTCGAACAGTTTTTGCATTAAAATATTCTTATTTTAAATGGATTAGACTGGGGATACCACTTTAAAAAAAATGCGACATGCTATCTACCGCAAGGTGGTGCGGAAATGATAACGCTCTATCATTTTCTTGTCATAAGAAAAAATTATTTTTCGGCTCGCGATCTTATATCGCGATTGCTATTTATTCATGTATGCACGTACACATATGCACAAAATATTTTTCAGAAAATTTAATTTTCATTTTAAAAAGACGAGCAACTATCATAGCTCGGAACAAGCTATTGTTACGCGCCGGGCGGGCACAGCCATTGTCGCGTGTAGTAAACAAAGTCCTCGGGGGCCTAGCAACGACGACGCTGTGCGGTCGTATCTCGTCGCGCGCTTGTATTCGGCGGAGGGCCGGGCTAATACGGCGATTTTCAATAAATAATATCTCGTTACCTATCGCGAAAATTACAAAATGATAGAGGACTTTTCGACTTAGTTTCGTCCGCTCTACCTGCTCATGAAAATCGGTTCCACAATTCTGAGACACCCTGTATATTTTATCTATAATCTTATACATATAAAATTTCTTTACATTTTCATTGATAATACTTAAATGTATTTAATGAAAAAATTTATTAATTTAATGTTGTATAAATATATAAATATGTTGTGATAAGATAGTCTAAAGATGAGATATTTTGGATGTGCAAAAATAACTAAAAATTAATAATGTGTGTATATGAAAAATTTTTTATTCAAATAAAATTACACTTAATGTGTAATTACAAAATACACTTGTAATACTATACTTGGTAATTTTTTATATATCCTTGCCATCAAACGAAAATAACATCAATTGTAATACAATTATTCGTTTAGCAAAATATAAATTATGTTTGATATTTAATTGACCAATCTCATTATAATTCTCGCACGTTCCTTCAATGGATGACCAATGTGAAAAATTGTATTTTATTAAATTTTCCAAGTCCATACTACGCGATGAAAATGTGGGAATTGTAAGTGTTCCAATTAAATTTTGTTCTATTTTTGTTTTGGTATAGCTACATTTTACACAGTGTATAATACTGGAAAGATCATGCTCTATAATACCTTTAAGAATTGTAATTTTTTCGCAAAGTATTGTTAAAAATTCCGCAGCATCCTGTTGTATGTTAAGTGAAAACGGTTCTCCAAGAAAGTGTCTAATATTCATAGAATTTAACACATTTTTTTCACCAATATAATCATTGATTAAATTTTTCATTGCATTTGTATTATCGTGTTTTAATAATAACTTCCTAATAATATCATTATAAATTAAACATTGTAAAACTGCATTTGCATAGCATGATACATTGTCTTTATTTGAAAAACCTTTAACTGATGATAGTGATACATGTATTGCAGATTCCGATTCTTCTTGAATTTGATTGACAAGAGATATATTTGGCAATGCCCATAATTGATCTCTAACTCTATTATATTGATTCTTTTGTGCATCAATATTTCCTGCATGTGGACAATACAATTTCCTTAAACGATTATATTCAACGATGGCTAATTCATTAGCTTTCACAGATGTAATTTATCGTAATTTATCAAGTGTAATCCTTCAATGGACGTAAGACGTGACAAAGCTACGTACATTTGACCACAGCTAAATATAGAATTTCCTACATCAACGACAGCTGAGTTTAAACTCAAACCTTGACTTTTATGGATAGTTATTCCATAACTTACAAGTTAGTATTATATGAAATTGTTTTCGTATAACATACGCTTCGTCCATTACTTGAAATTTTACATTTATACGTTCTATGTTATGTTGTTTTCTATCTGGTAAAGCAATCATTTCTACGTTCTTGTCACTGTCACGTAAAATTTCAGTAACTGTAGCAATAGTTCCGTTTACGAGTCCTAATATAATATCAATATTTCTTCGAAGCATAATTTTTGCTCCTATTTTAATAATTATTTCTTTCGTAAGTCCTCCCGTTTTTGTATTGTCTTCGTCATCCATATTAATAGCTTTCAGAACCTTTTTTTTCAGGTATATTGGACAATCGGTAAAGTTTGTGCTAATAGTGAAATATTTTCGGAAGGTATGCGTTCTAACATTGCAGTATTCAATACATTACATAAATTGCAAGTTGACAACAAACATACTGTATTACATGGCAATTTTGCAATATAATCACATGTCTCACTCAATCTCTCATTACATGTTGCACATTGGAAATTTATTTTTCTGGAGTATATCAAAGTCATTATTTGTTACAATTCCAAGTCGAATTCTAGAAAGCAATACTCTATAACTAACATCGCTCTACTGGCGCATATTTATTCTAAGTTCATCGTAAGTAAATAAATCATTCCATATATTTGCAGCTCTTAATGATCCTAAATACTTTTCTGCTTTTGGTTTTTTATCATTACAAAAGCAGGCTCTTCATGCACTGATGGCAATTGTAATAAATCACCAAATAATAATATATGTTTTTTTCCAAACCATCCATCATCATTGTCAAAAGTATTAAATATTTCAATTAAGCGAAGATTTATATACATTAAAGTAATATTTGATATCATTGATATTTCATCAATTGTAAAAATAGTATTTTTTAATTCGTCTCTCAATGTTTTCAAAACAGCATCCGATAATTGTCTATACTTTGGAATATAACCGTGTTCAACTGGAAGTTGGAAAAGTCGGTGAATAGTAAGCCCATCAATGCTAAAAGCGATACCCGTATGTGCGATTATTGCAACATCTTTTTTAACAACTTCTTTAATCCAGTATTTAATTGTTTTTATAAGGTAACTCTTGCCTATTTCGCCTTCACCACTCACATAATGTCTTAAACATTTCGATTCAGAATTGATAGTCTTTATGACCATATCGAATATTCTTTTTTGATCATCATTTAATTCAGAAATTAATTCATAAGGTTTTACTTTGTCTGATTTATTTAAAACGTCTCTGAATTCTTGCATAGCATTTCCAGCTTCAAAAGCAATAAATTCTGTATCATTAGATTTTTTATTTTTCTCTTGCGATATTACTTCGTTAATATGTTTTTCAATAGCCTCTTTCATATCTTTTAGATATTTTTGATCGTGAAGAAGTTTTTCATGATAGTGTACTGCTTCTGACAGTTGCGACTGTACATTTATAGTGCTTCTGCATAACTGTTGTATTCTAATTTCAGTTCAGACAAATCTCTCCTTCACCACTCACATAATGTCTTAAACATTTCGATTCAGAATTGATAGTCTTGCTCCACACGCTTCTAACGCTCCACATTCTCTATTATTTAAATTACGCATGGCAAAATTCCAAAGGCACAGTGATTTAGTTGAATTGATTTCCTCGAATGTGACATTTGCGTAACTAGATTCAGATTTTGTTGTATATTTTGTGCAGTATCAATTTAATAAAGCTGATATTTCCCCAATAAATTGTAAATCCATATTACTTTCCCATGCAGTAAGAATTGTAGGGTTGTAATTGTTTATATCTTTTTCTGTTTCTATACGTGGAAGATCGTACAATCTGCCTTTTGCTTTCAAATTTCTTCTACCAGCAATCGTGGATATTAAATCTTTGAAGATTAATGTATCTGTGACTGGACGTGGAAATCCAAATCGACAGACACGTGTAACATTATTATTTTTACATTTTTTTGTTCGTAGACTAACTGTTATGAACATGACGTTAATGCATATTCTACGATATAACTCTACGATATAACAAAGGTGAAATGTTTTTATCAGGCAACGAACATGTTATGTCTTTCAATAGAAAATTATTTATTTCTCCATTTGAAGATTCACCGATTGTAGGAGCACTTTTAATCCATATTAATAGATGAAAGTGTTGTGTACCTCTGCCTTGATATTCACATCTCCAAAAGTAATGTTACTTCTCCAATTGGATGATCACTCGAACATATGAAATCGAGGATAGCGTTAAACTTATTTTCCATGTCTCTCGTGCGATAGTAATTTCCGCGGGTCCGCCTGACCCCGCGGAAGTCTGACCAGATTTAGACTGAATTTAATCGAAGAGATTGTCAAAAGTCATAACGCGCAAGATCTTCCGAAATTGGGCGCCAGGCACGACCTACCGTGCCACATAATATTTTAATACTTTATGCTGGTCCAATAATACGCAATCAAGGACGAGGGGAAAGACTAGCGTTTCGCAATTAATCACAATATAGAATATAGAAAAGAATATATATATATATTTTACAAAAAAACATACGGTACTATGTCCCCAAACAGATCTCGCGAATTCAATAACGCCTACGCGAAGCAAATACCATACGAATTTTCCAGCATGACGGTCGCAACGGAATTACAATTCAAAGACCTTCACGAAATTATACGCGAATGTGCGAACGGAGTTACAATTTAAATACTTTACGGCATTCTAATGCTAATCTATGTACTCACAATTCGCACTTTAACCTTATCACACCGCGAATACAAGAACGGAGTTACCATTTGACTCCCTTACGGAATGATACCGCGAGAGTTATTCGACGTTACGAAGACACGAAAATACAGTAGCAACTACGTACGAATGAACTTACAATAATCATGACGCGAGAGATGGACGCACAAGAAGAAGACGCTTGAGCGCATTCGTTAGATCGCGGCCTCGATTACGAGGCTCCCATAAAACCGAGAACATATGCGTGTCGGTACAACGCCCACGCGAGACCGCCTTTGTTACGCGAATCCGAGCACGCCCTTACAACGTGAATACTCGAGCATGCCTCGAACAACGGCATAGTGCGCCTTTACGCGCGAATCCGAGGACTGCCCGTGAGACGCGTTTCGGCGGGAGCTTTTCCCTAAAGACAACAATTCCCGCAGTTAACACGTTCTCCGGGGCAGCAAGCCTCTCCGCGAAACTATTCCCCGATGGTCCGGCGACCTTGGCCGTCGCTCGATTACGGCTGTACGTCCTCTCCCGCGGACTCTACCACGAGGCTGCCACTCCCGGTCTCGTTAATTTCCGCGACGCGCTGGAGTGGCGGTCTTACAAGTTACGCCGGATGGTTCGTCGCTGGCTTCTCCGTCGGTTCCTCGAATCGCTGCTTCGGCTCGGGCAACGTGGAACGCGGGATCGGAGTGGGTCCTCACGCCGTCGCATCTCACAAGACAGTGCCGTCTGGACGCTCCTGGCGTAGCGTCAGGCCCTCGCTTCCGCGCCATCCAGCGTCTAGCATTTTCCATCAATTATCATCCCTGGATTCCGGGCAGTCGATAAGGGCGGTCGATAATGACGGTCGATAACCGTTACCAATGTAGGTCGTTGATTCGTCCGCTCACGCCCGTGCGTCCTGCTTGCCACTTGTCAGGCGCCTCTCCTTGCGCGAATTCCCCGGCTGGCCGGGCCAAGACTCGCCACGCAGTTGTCGCCTATTCGTCTTCGCGGCGGGCTTGCTCTTTCTCAGTGGGGCCCTTCCGGAACGTCCTCCGGTTTGTGACCCTCTCGCCCCGGGAGTTCCAAGGTACGCCAGTCGCTCAGAGAGAAGCCCGCGCCCTACGCCTCGTCACGCACTCCTTCGCTCCGACTCTCCCCTGCCTCGCCAATTCCGTCTTTCCTCCGCTCTCGCCCTCGCCTCGCCGGTTCCGCTTCTCCTCCACTCGTCCTCTCCGTTTCGATACATCTACTAAAGTTGCGCGAACCATCACTCCAATCGTCTTTAACTGTCCTGCAGAATCGAAAAATCATAAGTATTCCGAAATTAATTCCGCAAGCGGAACCACAAATACAAGACGTGCGGATTACGCGCCGCAACGCGACAAAATTACGTCAAACAAGGGGAATCGCCGCCCTCCCGCCCCGCGGGAGCGACTCCGATCCCTTTTCGGACCCCGTTCGGTCAGGCGAGCCCTTGTGACGGACCCTGTCACGTCACACTCGACACGGAAACGGGATCAGAAGCAATAAATTCATTTGCAGACTTTGTCGACAATTCAGGATTTACCTCTCGCAAATACTCAATCATATGTGACCATAACCACTCACTTGGACTTAAAGTTAAAAACCAAGTAGCTGGTCCGTAATGGTGAATCATGCAATTTAAATCACATCTTGGTTTATGCCAGTATTGTGCTGTATTACGCAGTCTTGAGAAAATTGTACTAATATCTCCCTCTAACTGATCTTTTGATATTGCATTCAAAAAGCTCTTTGTTGTAAATCGTTCTTTAACATTTATCGTATTCATTTTATGATAAATACCGCTATTTAACTGTCGAATATTTGTATCATTCAATAAATAAAATAGATATTGTATATTTAGACGAAATTGAAAATGTACTGACATTAATCGTAATTTAATAAATTCACTGTCTGAAAGATGTACTTGTCGGTCTGCATGCTGGCCATTTTTACCATATGGATACAAATCCGGAAAGCATAAAAGGTCTAATGTTTTATGTCGATTATCTATTGGCATATCTTGTACTTTTAACATTTGATATAATACTGTTGGACTCTCGTTTATTCTCTTTTCGTACATAGGATAAATAGTGAATTGTTCATAATACCCTTTGGGATCTTTAATTTGTGTTAATAATGCTGTACGAGGTACAGTATCAGTGTTTAATTGATATTCGGTATCGCATAATTTTTCTGTTAATAAATTTTCATGAGAATTCGGTAATTGAATTTCTGTATATAATATATATATATATATATATATATATATATATATATATATATATATAATGAATTATGCTTCTTCAGCCACGCTAATACATTATACACTTTTTTAACATCAACTAAATTTTCCCATATTATTTTAGATTTAGTTGGAATACTACGGACTAAAATGTACAATTCATGATTACAGTTTATTACGTCTGCTGGTGCACAAATCTTCTTCATTGTTTCTTCTATGGGTAATGGCAAATGAAATGTTCTGCCTTTAATTTTCTTTTGAAGATGTGAATGTGGCATTTTTTTCTTAGATACTATCTCCATTTTTTGTATTACTTGAAAGGCTTTGGCTCTTTATATCAACATTTTTTCGTAATCATTTAATGTCGTTATCATACCAGGTACTTTGTCAACGTGCAGATTATTTAAGACACAAGTCGGTGGTAAACCATCCTTACGGAAATATATCATACAATACTTACAAATATAGAAAGTCTTTTTTAAATCGATATTTAAATAATTTATTAATTTTTTCCAATATATCCCTGATAAAGGCTTCCTACATTTGATTCCATCAATAACATTTCTCCGGAAACATAATTTTTCACATGACAAACATATAAATTGTGGTGTATCTATAGTCCGTTTAGTTAATAAAGTGAAAGCTTTCGAATGTTTTAATATTATTTCATTTTCATTTAAATTTATCATTTTTTTATTATCGATATTAATTAACGTACACTTACCACGAGTAATTTTCATAATTTCTTTTAAAATTTCTACATTTCCAAGTTCTAAAGCTTCATCTAGATTTAAAAGTTTTTCATAATATTGCTTTAAACGATACGTAAGTCTTTATATATTTCTCACTCTGGGATAATGTGGTGACAGAAAATGTAATGCTAGCATTTTAGATTTATATAACTTGTGATCTACGTAGCACGCTTGTGAATGTCCTAGTCTACTTGATTGTTTAACTGTACATATTTCTATCGATTTAATCAATTTTGGAATGTTTTTTACTACTGAACATTTGGATACTGCGATGAGAAAATCTTTAAATCGATTAATTAGAAACATTTCGTTTCCTTTACACACAGATCCACATTGCCATTCTATTTTTTTTGTTTATTGCATTTTTTCGTTATTGGTAAAATATTAAGAACCTGTCCGTTTTCATTCATTATCAATGGCTCATGAAATTCAACAAATTTATAAGCAGTTTCAAAAAAATATGATTCAGTGGTAGATGTATGCTTACATAAGCCACATAGAATTTGAATATAATGATTATTATTAAAAATAATATCAGTAGTACTACATTTAGGAATGCGATCTAACGATGTGATTACTTTATTATTTTATAATGACAAAATTTTTTTCAAAATACTTACATAATTGTCTCTTGCATGTATACACCATTTAATTATTTATGCAGCTTCTATTCTTTGTGCTGCTATTTCAGATGTTTTCATATTTTTTAAAAGAATTTTAATATATGTCTCTATTGATTGTATAAATCCTATTTTATTGGCTTTTACATACATTCGTTTATATTTCCAACTAATTTTATTAGCTAAACTTTTTTGCCTGCATTATTTTTATATAATTCTTATGATTTTTGTAATATTTTTCATTACATATTTTCTTGTTTTTTGGATTACATTTGTAAAATTCGTGTATTCGATTACTTTCATGTAATTTATGTGAAGCATACACTGAAAAAAATGGTCTTACAAGTACAGTAAAAATTTTCTGGGTGCAAAAAATTAACTGAGATAGATAAATGATTAGCCAATGTGTGATATTACATATGTTTTACACTTAATCAATCTAAATGACATAGAATTTATATCTGAACTGTTAGTGAAATATAGAAAGACAGTTCTTCTGTGGCGCCTATCCATGTTAAGCACAATCAGACCTGTTAGAAAGTTTGACTATGGTACACAGAAAAGATTAGCAGCAAGAGAGACAAATGAATATATGATCCTCATACCAACAGTTTGTATAACGCGCCCAATCCGTCTAGCTCTTTTTAAGAATCTCTCGCGCTCAACTGTTTCATACACTCACCGGCAGGAATGGTGCCCCTCAGCGATCAGTGATGCCACATCATGCCCGGCATTGTCCGCGTATCCCTCCGTATCTCGCCGGGCGTGACATGGCATCACTGGGAGATGCCATTCCTGCCGGTTCGTGTTCGTTCGCGAGCAGTGAGCAGCGTACGTGTTCGGCTGCATTTCGATATTCACTGCCAGTACTGAAAAGCTATAGTTTACATCACGTGTACTAGATTTTCAGTACTGACAGTGCATTGCAGTGAATATCGGAACACAGCCTTCGTTCGAGGGAAAATTCGACGGCCGGGTGGCGGAGACGACGGCGACGGCGACGGCGACGACGGTGGATAACGGCGAGCCGCCGATTCACGCCCGAGACTGGGATTTATTAACACGAAGTGCATTTACAAGTAGTAATAGCAGAAGTTGTTTTGTGTTATAATCATGTCACATAATGAGATGGTTATTGAACTGACGATTCAGGATCTATTAAAAGACTGGAATCTCGATCAATACGCATCGGCGTTTGAAAGTAAGTACGAAAATAAATAAGTTTTCTCATTACTTATTGCAATCATAAGTAGGGAAGATAGGAGAGTTCTACCCCGGGAGCAACGAGCGGGGTGCGGGGCGCGGGGGTTCTCGGAGCGCGCGGGGGTATGACGTCACAGGAGTGGTGGGGATGACGCCATAGGAGTGAAAGCACTTTTATGACCGTCATAAAATTTTTTTGGTAGGCCCAAGTTTGAAATACCTACCCTTGTATTGTATTTTAATAATATGAACAAGGATAAAACTATCTTTTCAAAATTTTTCGAGCGCCGATCTCGGGCTGCTAAAATTTATTATGTTTAAAATTTATTATAAAATAATATTCTTTTTCTCGAGAGTGCACATGTGATAGGAATTTTTGAATGCGTTTCTGTATTTCTAAAGATACTCTTTTTCCAGCGCCGATCTCAGGCTGCTAAAATTTATAAATATGTTATAATATGTTATGAAAGAATATTCTTTTTTTCGAGAGTGCACATGTGACAGGAATTTTTGCGACGCATAAAGCTTCATTCTTTCACTCACCAGCTTCAGTTTGTTACAAGCTGTAAGAGAGAGAAAATCAATATGAATCGAATACAGGAGTATATTCCTCAGAAATCGGGCAAGGACGAGAAGTACCAACCCTTGATACCGCCGAGTCAATCATCGTCGCGACCGTGGGAAAAAATGAAAGATTTTATTCATCGAAGATCGGGCAAGGACGATGGGTACAAACCCGCGATATCGCCGAGTCAATCGTCGCGACCGTGGGAGAAAATGAAAGATTATGTTCATAAGAAATCGGTCGAACGCCAAGGGTACCGTCCTCTAACATCGCCAAATTCATCACCGTCGAAGAAGAAATATAGTAAATAAAATTTTCGAGACCTAAGCCATCATCATCAAAGTAATAAGGTATGTATCCTTTTTTATTTACGAACGCGTTTTATCGAATGCAGTGAATATTCGGAAATTTTTCAAGTATTTTTTTCTTTTTTAGAAAGCGTTGCCGCAGTCGGGTCGCCAACCGTAGCTCGAACATAGCCAAGCACCACTTCGCGCAATCTACTACTAATGCTTCAATATTCTTTTAATTTATTTTAAATGTAAAAAATTGTGAAAGGAATAAAAAAACTAATTATTTTACATTTATAAACGATACATTATTTTGAAAGCGGAGCATGTACGGGGATATTCCATGGGCATGAAGCAAGGGGGGGGGGGCATACAACTACGGAGAGGGAATCCGTGGTGGAGGGGATGTGTATTAGAGGCCCTACGGCTGTGGGTCCTACAACTGCGTGAAAAATTTCTTCTCGCTCCCACTCACTTTCCACCTTCTCTCGCTCCCACCCGCTTCCCATCTTTTCTCGCTCCATCGCTCCCGTTCCCCCCATGCATCTCGCATACCCACCCATTCGCTCGTCTCGCCCGCTCTTTATACGCTTTTATTTTTTCTTATTTTATTCTTTTTTATTACTTTTTCTTATTTTATTCTTTTATTATTTTTTCTTATTCTTATTCTTATTATTCTAAAATAAAAAAGGGAAGGGAGGGATACAAATTAACGATATCACGTTTCAGATTTTTATTTAAACATTTTATTCTTAATTTTCACATACGTTTATACATATTTTTTCTTACGTACTAAAAACTAAAGCCAACAGCTCGCAATCGATGAGCTGATGCTTATCGAAAGCATCACTGACACGAATCATGTTCGATACCTCTTTAGGATCCGTCGCAGTGAACGCGAAATGTGAAAATTGTGTAAACTTTACATCAACCGAACCAACATTTTTAAATAATTGCTCAAATGCTAAATAGATGCACCGATCCAGATTAAACATGGAGAACAACGTCGATTCGGTCATCGTCAAACGTACGTTCAAAGATTCGAGACGTACGAGCTTAACATTATTAATCGCGCAAGCGCTGATCGTTAGCGGTCCGATGCTCATAGAACTGCTAGTATCCTTATCGTTCCGAAGGAATTTTTGAATGTTCCATCGCTGCTCGTAGAATTTTCTCCACGTTTCGAGAGACAGAATCATCTCGTTTCCACGATTATCTCCCACGACGATCTCCACATAGCTCGGTGGGCCCACATTGATGCCAATTTCGAGGAATTTGTATCCCGTGGCTGTTAGCGCGTATCGTCTGCTCAGTACACGAACCGCACGACGCTCCAACGAAATGCTGTAGAAAAATAATGAAATTTGTTTCAAAATAATATAATTTACAATATATAAAATAGGAAGCTCTATACTTACTTGTTAGATTTTTTCTTCTGACACGATAAAGTTTCATCATCCTGAATCGGCACGTAATAGTTCATCGCGCGATTGCCGCTGTTCTCTTCGACGGAGTACATTTTTCTCGGTTATAAGAAGCGATCCGTTGATACATGCGGTTGATGCAACACTGATCGCGTAAAATTAACTGCGTAAATCGCATATACGTGACAATAGTCGACATTTTGAAAGAATAAGGGAGGGGATTAATGTTTTAAGCGCGATCTGGAGGACAACGTGAAAGACCAACTAAATAACGTGAAAAGACGTCGAAAGAAACATCTCACATACATCTTACATACATCTCACATACATCTCGCATACATCGAGAAACATCTCACATACGTCTCACATACATCGAGAAACATCTCACATACATCTCACATACATCTCACATACGTCTCACATACATCTTACATACATCTCACATACGTCTCACATACATCGAGATACATCTCACATACGTCTCACATACATCTAATATACATCGAGAAACATCTCACATACGTCTCACATACATATGACATACATCTCACATACATCTCACATACATCTCACATACATCTCACATACATCTAACATACGTTTCACATACATCTAGCATACATCTAGCATACATCGAGAAACATCTCACATACGTGTCTAATACATCTAGCATACATCGAGAAACATCTCACATACATCTCACATACATCTAACATACATCTAGTATACATCGAGAAACATCGAGTGATCATTAACAGAATATTGAGAAACGTTAAACATACAAGTACGAATCACGTTATTTTCCGTGCTCTTAGGAACATAGAACAATAGTTTTTTATCCTTTGTTTTCCGCTAAACCAAGCCGTCTCGCATTTCAAAGAGTTTATTTTCTGATTTCTCTAGTTCTCCGCGTAGTTTGCCGTTCTCATCGCGATCCTGGCAAATTGATAAAGTAGGTTCGAAAGTGTTTGCTTCTATTACGTGAGTTCTATAACATCGACTCAAAGCGTCCACAAGGCTCATACGATTGCCTGATCGATGCTGAATTTCATAATCGTACTCTTGTAAAAACATCGCCCATCTCGATATTCGTGGATTGTCTTCTTACTGACAAGGGGAGGGCGCGAGATGTGAAACACCGATTTGAATGTCCTTTTTGTACAATGTAGTACTCTATTATGAGAGTATTTGAGTAAAGCCATAGGACGCACTTCTCAGCCGTTCTCAAGAAAAATTAAATTAAAAAATACAGTGGGCCATATCTTCAGTTCCGTTAGAGTAGTTTGCAAGAAGGCGGCGTAGCAGAGGCACTTAGATTTGCGGCTCTCACGCTGCGGACTCGGGTTCAATTCCCGTTATGCATACTTTTTTTTTAATTTTACCTAAAAAATTCCTATAAAATGAAAGAAATTTAATTAAGAATTTTTTCTTTTAATTTAAAAATTTTAAAGACAACTATTTAAATTATCCGTGAAACACTTATAATCATTATTATTTTATCTTTCCTTTTATTATTATATCTTATACTTTATATATTCTATGTGCAATAAAATAAATAAAACGCCAACGAAATTATATTTTAATACTTTATAAATATTTATTAACCAAATTATATAAAATAAATTATTACATAAAGGAAATTTCATAAAGAAAAAAAGGTTAAAATTTTTATTACATTAATCGCTATCAGTATTTTCTGTAGTTCGGCTACAATTATTCGGATGATATTTGTCATAAAAATATTTGAAACAAAGGTTAATATTATACCATGCTCATAAAATAATAAAAAGGAAGATAAAATAATTGTTACGTCCGTTGGACTCCACGATTTCTCTCATTCGGACAATAAACAAAGAATGTTCGAGATGTTCTTTGTTAAAAGATCTAAGGAAGGGGACTGGCGACGGAGCGACCCACACGTGCACCCATTAGCCTTATCTCTTAAAAAATAATAAAAATTAAACAAATAAAAAGGGCCATACCATAAAACAAAAAAACCATTAGAGGGATCACTCGCACGTGTGGCGTCGATAGACGACGGTCCTCCATAAAATCAAAGCTATGTATTTAGCGGCGAATCCTCCGAGAGTCAAGTGCATCCTATCAAGTAGAAACACGAATTTTACGAATTCGCTCGAGCGTTATCGCTCGCGCGCGCCGAACTGTCGCGACAGGAAGACACTTGAACTCCGAAGGAATCGTTTTACGATTTTTAAGTATTAGTTTAAATTTTTAGAAAAGGGCAGCTTGGTCGAGTCATAAAACAAAGGGAGATTTTACGACCAAACTGCCTATAGGAAAACATACACAAAATTATCGGGATTGGAAAAGGGCGAAAAGCGGTACACCAATCCAAATCCAAAGTCAATCTCCAAATATCCCACCCTCCTACCTTTTTTCGATATAAAAACCCGCGACTTTGGGCCTATGATGCCTACTTTTCTGAACAGTCTTCTGTGCGCGTTCACCCGCCTAACTAAACCCGGAGTTAAAAGTCTGAGTCAGTGCCGTCAGTGCTAGTTCACTTCGAGCTTAGACGAGGCCCGGTTCCGCCAGTTGAACACTGCATTACTGGCCCACTGCTCACTCCGCCGGCTCGACTCTGACTTGAGAAAGTCAACCACTTTCAAAAGAATCATCAACAGTGAGTCCTCATCAATTTTCTTTCTTTTTCTTTTTTTTTATTTTAAATCATTCTGCCCATCTCGAACTGTCCCGCGAATTCTACCTCCCCTCAACGGTTACCGCGATTCTTAGATTCCCTCTCTCGCGACTGAGTCTTAAAACCTTGATTCTCCTGGCAATCAGGTAGATCGAGCGCTTTTGATTCAGATCCGCGAAACTTGAATTCCATCTCTCATTCCTTCCGAGTCTTGAAACCTTGATTCTCTGGGAAACCAGATGGATCGAGCGCTCTTGATTCAAATTTGAATCTCCGAATTTTAAGCTCTTTCTCTCGCGTCGTTCCGAGTCTCAAAATCTTGATTCTCCTGGCAATCAGGTGGATTGAGCGCTTTTGATTCGGATCCGCGAATCTCAACGGCCATCTCTCTCCTCCACTTTTCCGACTTCGGGAAAATCCCGGTCGACCACCCTATAAAATTATCCTTTCTTATTTTATTTCAATTCAATAATTAAACATCGATCGTAGTGTCAAATCGGCCAGTCGCCCCGGTCCCGTCGCGCTCTACCAGCCGGGTCGCCGGCAAGCACAAACGGAACCGTGCAAACCGCCGAGTTCGTCGGGCCGTCGCCGACCTTCTATCCGACCTCTTAACGGAAGTCGAAGTATTAGAGCAGTGCCGCGGGTACGGGCAGCTGGGCCCATCGGCACCACCATTACCATCCAGCCGTGGAGTTACAACCTCCCCGCGCACTCTTACACCATCGCCGCGCGTTCGTACACCGTCACCCCTGTAAACACCAACACCACCACCGCGCACACCGCCGCGTACTTGCTCACCGTCGCCTCCCCCCTCTCCCTCGTCTGTTATCACCCTTGTTTGGCCGGAGACACCGGTCTCCATACGTTCCCCCCCTTTCTTCTCCTTCTTTTCCTGCGGAGAACAGCCTTCCTCGTTCTCCATCTCCTTCCTTTTTAGACTTTCTCGGCTTATCTCCTTCATACTCCCCCACACTGTCTCCTTCCGCGGGCCCCAGGGCCGTATCCCCCACTCCCTCCGAAGGGAGCATCGAGATACTCGAGGAAATCTCGCTCGAAGCTCCCGTCTCCCCGGTACACGATTCCCCGCGTCCACCTTCCCCTACGGATTCTGTGTCTAGCATAGAATTCATAGAAAGCGTCCCTGTCTCACTTCCCAGGCCTCGTCGCCTATCTCCTGAGGAGCTCATCAATTCCATTACATCCTTCCGACAACATTATGGTCCTCTTTCCGACAAAGATTACAAAATAACTCCCCACGGCATCGACTTTTTTTCCTTCCGCGACCATATACAAACCTCTCAGCCTAACGAACCAATTTTCGTTTTCATCTCCCACGATACCCACCCGTATGTAGTTCCCGTCCATCACTTTTATAATTTGTTTCCCCCGTCCATGGTTTCCCTCGAAGAAATTCCTTGATCCCTTCCGGGCGTGAGCGCTCACTTTACATATATATATGTATATACACAAACACACATACATACTCAAACTCCAGATTGTAAAAATTAGATAACACCATGTATATAAAAATGAAATAGCATTGTTATTTTATTAATATTGATAAATTATTACTTAACTAATTATGTATATTTTACCTTATAACGCACCAAATTTCATTGTTCGCCTTTTTTAAAATAAATGTAAGTTAATTGTAATTTCCATTTCAGTTTATTTAAACCACCCTTAACTTCTCTCCGCTCTTCCTCCCTGAGAATCGTACGAGGTCCTATCCCGAGTAAAAGAGATTAAATTCTCTTACTCAAAACAAGGACCCCGACTGCACTGTTTCGACTTTAGCGTCATAGCGTCTGTCCCAGACGTTGACCTAAATTCGGAACTTTAAACACGTGTGCTCGACTCGCCTGTGCAAACGGGCGAGATTACAAGGAGTCCGTTCCGTCCTTCCATCCCCTCCATCTCTCCCTTCCTGGGAAGCCTTTCCTTCGCTTCCCTTCATCTCTATAAATTCCGGGGTCTGGACGTAACATAATAATAATTATAATTGTTTCACGGATAATTTAAAAAGTTGTCTTTAAAATTTTTAAATTAAAAGAAAAAATTCTTAATTAAATTTCTTTCATTTTATAGGAATTTTTTAGGTAAAATTAAAAAAAAATATGCATAACGGGAATTGAACCCGAGTCCGCAGCGTGATAGCCGCAAACCTAAACGCCTCTGCTACGCCGCCTTGTTGCAAACTACTCTAACGGAACTGAAGATATGGCCCGCTGTATTTTTTAATTTAATTTTTCTTGAGAACGGCTGAGAAGTGCGTCCTGACTTTACTCTCATAATAGAGTACTACATTGTAAAAAAAGGACATTCAAATCGGTGTTTTACATCTCGCGCCCTCCCCTTGTGAGGGTTAGTCTAAAACTATCGCAATCGGTGATTATCCGAAATTTAATTCCCGATAGATATATATGGAATCGCTTAATAGAATACACGGCACTCAAGTTCGAAGCTATGATATTTCGCTTCTGTTGGTGTCGTACGTTGACTAAAATAAGAAACTGGATGATATTTCCCATCTAGTTGCTTTTGCAACAGGATTGCACCGAATCCATCCGAACTCGCGTCGCAGTGTAGTTCCGTTTCTAATTCCGGTGAGAAAATTGCTAACACCGGTCGCGTTGCTAAATAATTTTTTAACGTTTCAAACGCGCGATTTTCTTCTAGACCGAACCGGAAGTCGGCGTTTTTTCTCAATCGATCGTATAATGGCTTTGCAACGATAGAAAATCCTGAATTAATAAATAAATCTACGGAAATAACTAGCCAGACACACGAATCGGTGAAGACTCTTCGTTGTTCGCGGTATTGGGTATTCTAACACGGACGCAATATTTTTCTCGCTCGGCCGTATTCCATCCCTATTGACTCGATATCCTAAATAAGTGATTTCGTTATAGAGGATCCGACATTTATCAAGTCGAAACTCTAACCCATATTGTCTCGCGACAGCAAACACTTCTCGCAAAATTTCTAGATGCTCTTCTACTGTTTCAGTAGCTACCAACACATCATCTAGATATAATAATACTTTATTCTTGCCCATTAGATCAGATAATGCTTCGTAATTAACGAATCTTTGAAATATGCAGGGTGCGTTTGTTAAACCGAATGGCATTCGCAAAAACTCATACTGTCCTAAAGGTGTTACAAAAGATATATATTTTACGCACGTTGGGAAGTAATGCATTACTTGTAACGCCGTTACCGTTACAGTTACTGTTTTTGGTAACTGTAACGGTAACGGCGTTATAAATTTTGTTTGTAACGGAAAAAGTAACTTTGTTACATTTTTTGGTAACGAGTAACGAATTTTACAGTTACTTTTATCGTTACTTTTTTCGAATTTACGATATCTTCTTTAATTGGCCCGCTGCGCCCTCTTATTATTGATTCGAGGGCGATTCTGGCCATCACCAGAATTTAATAATTATTTATTTACTATAATTTGCCATATTCTGACATGATCTTTGGTCGCATACACAGACATACAAACACGTATGTATGTATGTACATGTATTGCGCAGCACATGCATACGTTCAACGCTAAAACATGCGTTCCATGGATGCACTGCTAGGAAGTGGTGTATTATATTTAATAAAAAGTTTCTTGATCTTTGGATAGTTATTTAGCATATCGATATTACATCTAAAAATTGTATTAGTAAGGATTAGTATTAACGCCACAACAAGATCATTTAAAATGACGATACCATTGAGCAATAACTTCTTCTAAAAATTAATAAAGATTTCCAATGAAATTTAATAGTTTTATGTTAAAATAAACCTTGTAATATTTAATAAATTTATTATATATTTTTATAATTATAAAAGTAACGGAAATTGTAACGATTCGTTACTTATTGAGTAACGGTAACGAGTTACTTTTTAGAAAAAAGAACGGTAACGGTAACGAGTTACTTTTATGATGTAACTTTTCCGCTCTTGATTTTACGGATGACTCGACCATCTTTATATGGTAAAACCCGTCTCTCAGATCGAATGTGGAAAAATAATTCTTCCCACGCAAACGATCCAGATTATCGTCGATCAATTGAGTCGGAAAGTTATCCTTCACGGTTATTTTGTTCAATTCTCTAAAATCAATACAAAGTCGAATCTCTCCCGTCTTTTTCCGCACAAGGACAATCAGACTCGCATACGGCGAGTTACTTGGACGTATTATCTCGCGTTTTATTAAATCGTCCAATACGACTTGTAACTTTTTTTTCTGCCTCTGGCATTCTTCTATCACGAAATCTGATAGGCTGCTCATGCATCAAGGAAATTACCATTTCGCAATTTGTATTAACTTTCTCATCCTCCCTTTCGTTCATAAATAATTGATTTACCGTATTACTGACTTTCAGTTCGAGTTGCGGATTAACGCATAGAGACTTGTTTACTCTTTCCGGACAATCTAGATATTCAATCGCCATTAATTCTTGTACAGGAGTTATTACTTGATGTGTCGCATTACATTCCGAAACTCTCGGTCTGATTTCCACTTGCTCGCCCAACATAATCATTATTGCGGGATTCTTCGTAAAATCTCGACCCAGCAATACTTTGAAACCCATTTCATCCGGTACGATAAAAAATGTTAAGTTCATTTCTATATCTTCTACCGATATTACTGTCTCGAATTGTCCGATGACTTTAAGTTTCGATCCGTTAAGTCCTGCAAATGGAAAATCTCGACCATCTGTCGATTTACAATATTTACTCGGCGCGTACTTTTCGCGTATAATGCTAATCGGCGATCCGGAGTCAATTACTGAATCAAGTACATATTTACATCTATTACCGTCGATTTCATCCAAACAAAACATTATTGATACGGTATACGGTGCTGGCACCATTTCCGACTCCACGAGGTTTAACGTCGTTAATGCATTAGACCAATCAGCAACGGCCTTACCTTTCGATTCCGCCGCACCTGTTTCGACCTCCGCTGCTCTCGCTCGTCTAGGCTCTCTGCACTGCCTCGCGACGTGTCCGACGACTTCGCAATTGAAGCACTGCACCCGGCGATCCGGAGGATTCTCTCCTGCAGTATCCGGGATTGGTTTGGCTGCTTTCCCGCTTGCGTCGTCCTTCTTGTTTATCTCTCCTGAACCTTCCTCGTTCCGTTGACTTCAGAGGATCCAAGTTGATATTTTCAAAAGCTCTCAGTAGCTCGTTCGATGTTGTGAACCGTAGCCATTTGTGCCTGGTTTTTTAGTTGTGCGTTAGGGATACTGTCGATCAGAGAGTGCACAATCTCATCGTCTGCCACTGGAACTCGATTCGCGAGAATGGTTTTCTCGTGGTAGTACTCACAGAAGGTTTCTGTCGGTTGCCATATTCGTTTCTCAAATTGTCGGCGTAAGATTAATTTATTTTCATGTCGGTCAAACATCTCGCTCATTCTTGTGAGTATCTCGTTTGTTCTCAACATGATGTGTTCTGGCCTGGAGTGGAACCAATTTTGAGCACGTCCCTCCAGTTTTGAGCCAATGAGAAGCTGCGTTGCATTGTCGTCCAAATGATACGATTCTTTAAGCAGCAATAATTGTTGCTTTCATCTCCAGAAGGAATTATCGGTCCCATCGAAATCGTTTATCATTTCTCCGATCAACCGAATGCTAGTGTTTGTCGTTTGGTCTCTCACGCGCATTCCTATCTCGTCTTCCTCTCTCCATCGGAGTTGTCTTTCGTAAAAATCTCGCTCTCTTCGCAGACGATTTATCTCGTGCCTCATCAACTCATGCTCATCGATTGCTCTATTTGTAGCGCCTCTTTCGTCGTCATAGTGCAACAGACGTCTGGTCGCCGTACCAGGACCCGGAGCATCGCGTTGTCGCGATGAATCACCCCAGTCGTCAAATCGTCGACTTGCGCGATCTAGGTCGTCATCCTTCTGCACATCATGATTTTGAGCATTGCTATTCTCCATTTCTGGAATGCCATTTCGTTCCTTTCTTTCGGATCATCATCTTCCGTTTTGAGATTGGCCGATATATGGCGTTCTCCTCATGGGTACGCCCGCCTTTGGCCGCCCCATGGATCTCTTCCTCCAGACGCTCCCAAATTCGTTCGTCATGTTCTGACAGTCGCAAAATTAATTCAGTTTTTTGCCCAGTCACTGGCAAACCTTACCGCTTCAAAGCTTCCTTTAATTTGACTACTGTGTAAAAATTCGGGGTTCTGACCTCGCCTGGCATCATACAGCGATTTGCACAACGATCCTGCTCGAATCCGCGCTTCGGTACACCTAGCGGGAGTGGTTCACTTAGACACCGTCCAAATAGACACGGTGCTGAAGGACACAGAGATATTAGACAAGATATTTTGCGCACGGTTCAATTGGACACGGAAAAGATACACACGAGAAGAAACGCACCGTGTATTTGCACACCGAAAGAAGGACACACAGATGTGCCACGAGAACCAACCGGTTCGGCGGCACCGGGGCTCCCGTTGGGCCCGTGCCAGGTGACCCCCGTTAATCGGGGTGTCCAGGTCGCAAAGACCGCGACGTAGGGATCCGCCACGAGAACCAACGGGTTCTGCGACACCGGGGCACGCGTAGAGACCATGCCAGGCGACCCCCGTCAACCGCACAATTCGATACTGCACTTAATTTTCTTCTGTTTTTCATACAAAACTAAGTCCACGCTGTTCATTTCCACGTTGTTGAATGTGGGGCTCTCTAGTTATGTTATAATTTTTACGCGGGGATGCAGGGGGAGGGCGAAGCCCCCTCCACCCCGCTCACGCGTTATTATTCAATCTCACTACTTCCACATAGGTTTACAACTTAAATCTTGCACGTTTTCCCTACGGCGGATCCCTACGTCGCGATCTTTGCGACCTGGACACCCCGGTTGACGGGAGTCGCCTGGTACGGTTCCTACGCGTGCCACGATGCCGCCGAGCCCGTTGGTTCTCGTGGCGCACGTCTGTGTCTTGATCTTCGCGACCTGGACACCCCGGTTGACGGGGGTCACCTGGCACGGTACCTACGTGTGCCCCGGTGCCGCCGAACCCGTTGGTTCTCGTGGCGGATCCCTACGTCGCGATCTTTGCGACCTGGACACCCTGGTTGACGGAGGTCACCTGGCACGATCCCTACGTGTGCCCCGATGCCGCCGAACCCTTCGGTTCTCGTGGCGGATCCCTACGTTGCGATCTTTGCGACCTGGACACCCCGGTTGACGGGGGTCACCTGGCACGGTCCCAACGCGTGCCCCGGTGCCGCCGAACCGGTTGGTTCTCGTGGCACATCTCTGTGTCCTTCTTTTGGTGTGCAAATGCACGGTGCGTTTCTTCTCGTGTACATCTTTACCGTGTCCAATTGAACCGTGCGCAAAATATCGTGTCTAATATCTCTGTGTCCTTCAGCACCGTGTCTATTTGAATGGTGTCCAAATGAATGCCACTCCACCTAGCACCCTCACGATTCGCCTCTCACACACAGCGTTATCGCAGCGAACGTATTCTCGCGATCCGTCGGCCGCTTTATACGCCACCTGCGAAAGTTTTCGTCTCAATAACCGCACACATTGGATTTTTGGCCGGGTTTAATTCCTGAATTGTAAATCCCACTTCTGACTGTAAGGGAATTGTTTCGAAGGATGGTAGATAATTAGAGAAAAGAAAACCGATATACAGTCTGTCAGGAAGATATATATTTCTATGATACAATTTATAGGCAAGCACGTCTGTCCGACTCGACGGTTTATCGAAGACTGCTCTTTATCCTCGTCGACTTCCCCAAATTCCCTCTTTCTGAATTCCGACGTGTTGTCAACAATTTTCTCTTTTCCTTAATACAATTGTAGGCAAGCACGTCTGTCCGACGGCTTATCGAAGCTACTCTTTATCCTCGTCGAGGATAACAAACCTGTTGGAGCTGAAGGACAGGGAAGCGATCAATATTTTTGACTTGTACAAATATTACCTTATAAGATAATAGGAAAAGAGAAAGTTGTTGACAACACGTCGGAATTCAGAAAGAGGGAATTTGGGGAAGTCGACGAGGATAAAGAGCAGCTTCGATAAGCCGTCGGACAGACGTGCTTGCCTACAAATTGTATCATAGATATATATCTTCCTGACAGACTGTATATCGGTTTTCTTTTCTCTAATTATCTACTATCCTTCCCGTTCGGAGCCCGTTCGAATTCTTCATCGATACAATATAATATTCCTACACTTATCTATGTGAATATGTGTGCATGCGAACACAAACACACATACACCTACATATGTATAAATTCATATAAACAGCAAATCGTAATTTTCAGGTAGCATTAGATAATTTAATAAGTTATATAAAAAACATATAAGATTGGATAAGTATTTGATCGTTTAAGTAAGATACTGCTAGAAATGATCGAAATAGATAACTCTTCTACACTGTAAAAAATTATTGTAAAATTTGTGACGTGACAGGGTCCATCACAAGGACTCGCCTGGTCGAACGGGGTCCGAGAGAGATCGGAATCGCTCCCGCGGGGCGGGAGAGCAACGATTCCCCTCATTTGAGTAATTAGGTCGCGTTGCGGCGCGTAATCCGCACGTATCGCGTGATTGTGGTTCCGATTCGCGTATCGAAAATGTGAAATATTCATTACTTTGCGACTCTGCAGAGAAGTAAGAGATGGCTGGAGTGGTGGGTCGCGAGAATTTAGAAATGCATCCGGAAGGAGAAAAGCGGAGGAGCAGCGGAATCGGTGTGACGAGGGCGAGAGCGGAGAAGCAGCGGAGTTAGCGGAGCCGTGGAGAGCTGGAGCGGAGGAGGACGGGACGAGGCGTAGAACGAGGGCCTCTCTCTGAGCGACTGGCGTACCTCAAAGATCCCGGAGCAAGGGCAAGTGGAGGGCCGCATGCTGGAGGACGCTCCGGACTGATCCCACTGACGGAGAGCAAGCTGAGACGGGGAGGCGGCAACTGAGTGTCAAGCCCTGGCCCGGCCAGCTAGGAAGATCGCGCGAGGAAGTGCGCCTGAGCGGCAAGTGGGACGCACGGGCGAGTCAAGGAGATAATAAGAGCAGTTATCGACCGCCATTATCGACCGCCATTATCGACCGCCCTTATCGACCGCCCGGGAAGGGTAAAAATTAGCAGGAGAGGCTAGGCGCTGGATGGCGCGGAAGCAAAGGGAGTGTAGAGCATTCGAGATTGAATGTCCACTCTATGCCACAGGCACAATAATTAACTGCGTGATAACGTAACAACCAATGTCTTTATTGTTTCCTGGACGCGTAATATATATGGATTACACTGAGATACGTCTCTATAAAACTTTCGGGTTAAGGACCGAGTATGTAACTGTGTGTTCGCTAACGGCAAAGCGTTGTGTGTGTCCATGTTCGCTAACGGCGAAGGAATATATCTAGCGCGCGAGGGGAAAGCGGTTGCTTTCTATTGGCCGCTCCTACTCCTTAACCAACATGGCGGCGCGCGAGGGGTATAGGCTGGTGCCTACAGTACTCCCCCTTAACGAAATAAAAATATGATGAGCTTATTCTAGCTTAATCTATTTTTATTAACATAACATTTCAAAATTGGTTTAATCGGTGTAACAATATTCTTTGGTACGGTGGCCTTACTGACTAAGTTTTTCGCGAAGGTAACGGAGCGCTTAGGACTAGACGATGATTGAGAATCGCAGAGGTTGAGTATCACAAACGCTCGGTTGAGGAACTTGGTTATCGACATCAGGTACAAAGTATGCGGGTTTTAACAGATCGGTAGATACACTACGGGGGGTACCATTTATCTCGAGAGTATAGACACTGTCCGAGTTCCGACTCAGAATTTTGTATGGTCCAACGTAGGGACGTTCTAGTGACTTCTTGGCTTTAGCGAGCATGAATGCGTGAGTGCATGTTTTTAAATCTTTGAAGAAGAAAGCTCGGGACTTATAGTTGTGAGCTATAGGAACTGGTTTGACCGCGCGCATATACTCTCGAAATTCTTCGACAAAGATATGGGGGTCTGGTTTGAAATCGATCGTGGCTAAGAATTCGCCAGGAATGCGCAATGACGTGCCGTACAAGAAATCGGCAGGCGACGCGTTAGTATCTGATTGCAGATGGGTACGCAGTCCTAACAATACAGTAGATAATGTACGGGTCCATCGAGAATCGGCGTGACACATAAGCGCGGCTTTAAGACTACGGTGCAGTCGCTCCACCATGCCATTTGACGCGGGGTGATAAGCAGTAGTACGAATACGCTGGGTACCGACTAGTGAAAGCAGAGCTTAAAAAAGCTGCGATTCGAATTGAGCTCCTTGGTCAGAAGTGATGACCGACGGGGCACCAAATCGAGAAATCAAATTATCGTAGAATGCGCGAGCAACGGTTTGAGCTGATGTCTCTTTCAACGGAATGGCTTCAGGCCAACGGGAGAATCGGTCTATGGCTGTTAGCAGATATTGATAACCCTCGCTCGGCGGTAAGGGGCCTACGATAGCTATATGCACGTGCGAGAATCGCCCGTCCGGGGCAACAAATTTGTTGGGATAGCGTTTGACATGGCGAGAAATTTTGGACTGCTGACATTCTAGGCAGTTCTTACAATGGCGCGAAACGTCGCGATGTAGGTTGGGCCATATATAACGCTGCCTGATAAGCTGGTCAGTGACCTTGGCACTAGGATGCGATTGCGCGTGGTACATTTCCAGAAGCCTGGAGCGCAGAGTTACGGGTACATATGGTCGTATGTATTCGCTAGTTATGTCGCAATACAAAGGAATGCGGTTAGGTCCCCAAGTTAACCTTTTCAAGGTTAAGGTCGACTTGGAAGATTTTAATAGTTCAGGCAGTTCAACGTCGGCGTTTTGTTCTGCCGATAGTTCCTCGAGTTGAATCTGGTTAGGAAAACATATTGCTTCAATGCGCGATAGCGGATCGGCTACTAAGTTATCATTACCGGAAATGTGGGAGATTCTACTCGTGAATTGTGTAATATACGATAGTTGGCGCATTTGGCGCGGGGACACTTTGTCCGATCGCTGAGTGAGCGCATATGTTAACGGCTTGTGATCGGTCACAATTTCGAAATCTCGACCTTCTAATTGATATTTAAAGTATCGGATAGCTTCATATATCGCGGTGAGCTCTCTGTCGTACGCACTGTAATTTAGCTGCGTGGGAGTGAGTTTGCGTGAAAAGAATGCAAGCGGCTGCCATGCATCTTTTGTTTTCTGTTCAATTACAGCGCCTATAGCGAAGTCTGAGGCGTCTGTAACGAGTCTGACCTCGGATAATTCTAAGGGGTAAGCCAGCGAGGTGACGTTAGCTAAATCGTTTTTGCATTTTAAGAATGCGGCTTCCGCTTCGGCGGATCAGATGATTTCGCGTTTGTCGCGTTTGCGCGAGTTAGTTATATACGCGTTTAGTAAGGCTTGTGCCTGCGCGGTATGAGGTAAACAACGACGGTAGAAATTAACCATGCCTAAGAATCTTCTTAGTTCCTCGACGGTACGAGGCTTTGGGTAATCAACAATGGCTTGTACCTTTTCGGCAGTAGGTTTGAATCCTTGCGAGGTAATAGTATGGCCGAGGAAGGTCAGTTCGGGAACGCCGAAGACGCATTTATCGAGATTAATACGGAGGTGGAAGGAGTTGAGTCGTTCAAAGACGGTTTTCAAATGCTTCTCATGCTCCGCTTCTGACGCGGATGCTATAAGAATATCATCAAAAAATGTGAACACGTAATCTAAGTCACCGAGAGCACGGTGTATGTAGCGTTGGAAGGTTTGACCTGCGTTGCGTAAGCCAAAGGTCATAGCACAAAACTCGAACAGACCGAACGGTGTGGTCACAGCGATTTTTTGAATATCCTCCGGTGCTACAGGAATTTGATGAAACGCCCTATACAGATCGAGCGAAGAGAAAACAGATTTACCGTGCAGTAAAATCGAGGCAGTAAAAAGAGGCTGTAAAATCGTGTAAATGCGGTACTGGGTATCTGTCGGGAGTGGTAATTGCGTTGAGACGCCGATAGTCTCCGCAGACTCGCCATTCGCCGCTTTTCTTTTTAACCATGTGGATGTGGCTAGCCCAGGGGCTACAGGAAGGTCTACACAATCTCTCATCGCAGTAGCGTTTAAATTGGGCCTTCGCTGCCTTGAGCTTGTCGGGGGGCAAGCGCCGCAGGCGTTCAGCGACAGGGGATCCAGAAGTTATAATGTGGTGATGCACACCGCGTGATTCCAACGGAGCCTATTGCTCGGAGCCGATCACTTTTGGAAATTTACCAATAAGGTTCGCGTATTTTTGCGCAGAGCTTACCAGCTGAGCTGCGATTGTGGGGACAGATTGGATGCCTGACTCATGTAACCCGGTTACCTGATCTATGAGTCGCCTTTTTTTTAAGTCTATGAGAAGATTATAGTGGGAGATTAAGTCTGCTCCAATAATAGCAAAGGGTACGGCCGCAACGCAAAAGTTCCATTCAGTGGGGCGGCGTAGGCCTAAATCTAAGCTAAGATGCCTGTAATCGAAGGTATCGATTCTAGTATCGTTGGCTGCGTAGAGTTTCATGCCTGAGGGGCGTGCTTTATTATCGCGGGACACGGGTATAAGTGATATGTCGGCCCCGGAATCGACAATTAAAATGTTTCCTGTGTTACGATCACGAATGTGGAGGCGTTGAGATACTTTTGGACCATCTGTCATCGCCTCAATTGACGGAGGTCCTACTCGTTTAACTTCTTATTCTCGGCGGCTTTCCATGAGCACGGTTTGATACAATGTATGACCTTATCGCCGTACTTGCGGTGAATTCGGCACATGTCGTCAGGGGAATTGTTACGGGATCTTAAACGCGGTGATGTGTTTCCATGTCGTCCGCGGGATCGCGAACGCGAACGAATTTGAACTGTCAGTTTATGTAGTTGCTTTTGCAATTCTTCAATTTTGCGTTCTAACGCGTTAGGATTTGAAGTGGATGATATCGCGGATGGAGTAGCAGTACCCGTATACGGAACGACGGCGGATGATATGGCAGAATATTACGGAGACTGACCATAAGCATCTATGTCAGTGTCACCGAGTTGCGCGAGATCTTGGAGGGTCTCGGATTTTGATGCGGCAACGACTGCGCGGCACTGCTCAGGGAGGCTTTCTAAGAAAATGGAGCGCAAAACAGAGTCGCTGCACGATGATCCACTGAGGTTGCGCATGCGTGCAAGAATCTGCGAGGGTTTCCCTTCGAGGGTGACTTGGCCTTTTAAAAGTTGGCGTAACTTGGCCTCGGAAGAAATAGCGAAGGTTGAGACGATACGTTCTTTAATTGTGTTGTATTGATTTGACGGATCAGGGGACGAGACTAAATCGCTGATCAATGCAACGGCTTCTATGTCTAAATGCGCGATAACAGTATCGGCCATAGTGATCTGATTGGTGATACCCGCGTTGCGAAGAGAAGCTTTGACTTGAATAAACCAAAGGGCCGGGTCGGCCTTATAAAACGGAGGTACTTTCGGCGCTCGGTAAAACGCATCGACGCGGTGGGCTTGACGAGAGGTTGAGGCTTCGTTTGTGTCGCATTGGCCCGCGGTACTAGCACTCTGGGCGCGGAGTGTCGAGTTTTCGGCTCGCAAGCGAGCGATGATTTGGTGGAGCTCTTCCTCCGGGGAATCGTGTGTGACGGGCATGGTGAATGCGTGGCGTCGCGTATTATTTTGACTATTCGTATTGGGAACGAGCAATAATAAGTAATAGCGTAAAGAGAATACGCTTCGATCCAGTTAATTGAGTTTTTGAGGCGTTATGATACGCTAACAAAAGAAAAAGGAAAAGGAAAACGATGATAACTAGTGTTTATCGACGCGACTATGGTAACTGACCGTCGCTGCCGTGTCAGATGGTAACTAACGGTTACCGACGCGACTATGGTAACTGACCGTCGCCGCCGTGACGGATGGTAACTGGCGGTTACCAACACAGCGATGATAATTTAAAACGTGCGGTACGCGCTAACTATCGACGCGGCAATGGAAAGATACATGCGCAACGTGAATGCGTACAAACATGCAACGGTTACATGCGAAAAATATGGCGCGCAATAAATTCAAATTAAATGAGATACGCAATTCTCACGCAGGGAAAGCAATGCAGGTTCCGTAGCCGTACAGGAACAACCAGGGTAGCGATGAGAAGGCGCCGGTGACGGTGGCTTCACGCAATACCTTCGCCCGGGGATCCAGACGTCAGGATGGCTCGTTCGTCCCGGGGTGATAACTGCGTTGAGCGTCGGCTCAGGTCTCGTGGCGGAAGACCACGGAGGACTGCTATGCACCGCAAGGTGCACGGATAGTACCTTAATTGATGTCCTTTCACCAGGTGATGCTGGGATGCTGGACCGGCTAGCCCAGAGGAAGGCTTCCTCAATTTTCCGGGCGGATGAAATTGGAAGGATCAACTGTTCGTAGTCGTGGGACGGTGGCAGACCACGACCGCTGTCTGGTAACGTCCGTGTGCTCACGGGTTTTGTTGAGCGACGGAGAAGATACGTGCTGTTGCAGCGACTCGGATTCCACGAGTGCTCGGCGAGTTCCGCCTTGCGTTCTTGAACGCCTTACGGAATAAGGCGTCACTGGAGACGAACAAGCTGAAGTTGTTAAATCGCGTCAGGCGATACGCTGTGTCTCACAATGGCACGAGCTTCAGACAGGGTTTCTGCACGGCTCTCTTGAGATCACAACACAGGTGTCCAGGATGAGAAAAAACCAAGGTCGACGATCACGTCGGGGTCACCACTGTAGAGCATTCGAGATTGAATGTCCACTCTATGCCACAGGCACAATAATTAACTGCGTGATAACGTAACAACCAATGTCTTTATTGTTTCCTGGACGCGTAATATATACGGATTACACTGAGATACGTCTCCATAAAACTTTCGGGTTAAGGATCGAGTATGTAACTGTGTGTTCGCTAACGGCGAAGCGTTGTGTGTGTCCATGTTCGCTAACGGCGAAGGAATATATCTAGCGCGCGAGGGGAAAGCGGTTGCTTGCTATTGGCCGCTCCTACTCCTTAACCAACATGGCGGCGCGCGAGGGATATAGGCTGGTGCCTACAGGAGGGCCCGACACTGCGCTAGGAGCGTCCCGAGACCACTGTCGTGTGAGATGCCGCGGAGTGCTGAGCGACGTCGAGACCGTGTGCCGTATCGCCCGAGCCGATCCGCCGAGCAGACCGAGAGAAGGATCATCCGGAGAGAGCGTCCACGGCAATTGTTGTAAGGCCACCACTCCAGCGCGTCGCGGGTATTAACGAGACCGGGAGTAGCAGCCTCGTGGTAGAGTCCGCGGGAAGGGACGTAGGGCCGTAACCGAGCGACGGTCAAGGTCACCGGACCGGGCGTTGTCGAGGGAGAGTTCGCGAGAAGGCGTGCTGCCCCGGGCTCGTCGAACGTTGTTAAATTTTGGGGAATCTCTCGCCGCAATCTCGAGTCTCACCGACAGTCATGGTATTCGTTTCGTACAGTCGTCAGAGTAATCGCGTTGTAGATTTGTTCTGGCGTTCGTATGGTATTTCCGATATCGTTATGTGCGTGGTAGATTCGTTACCGCGCCTTCATTAATGTACGGTCGTTTCTCGCGTCTTAGTGTTGTAAACTCGTCTGGCAGGCGCCGTATTTGTCTTAAAGAAATTACTAATCGTAATCGTGTTAGGCGGCAATCATTCGCGCGGTATGTTCGTCGTCGTATTGGCGTGATGCATTCGTATAATGCCGCATTGTAGGTTCGTCGTTATTCACGTGTAACGTCGCCGTGTAAATTCGTTAGTGTATTCGCGTGGTAAACTCGTTGGATTCGCCTTGTAAATTCGTATTCGAATCGTGAAGTTATTATGCGTATTGTGAATTCGCGGGGCTCGTCGTTGTAAATTCCGTATCGCTCGTTCGGTATTGCGAGTTGTTCTTGAGAGCTCACCACGGAGCCGTACGCACCGCGTACTCATTTTCGAGGGTTAAGTGACCCATGCGTTTCGATGAGTCCCGCGTGGAATTCTTCCGGCGCGGCTCGGAATTTGTACGTTTTCGAGACAACGCGTAAATCGGGAAGAGTCGCCATGGCTAAAATGTTCGGGAAATTCCGCAAAGCCTGTAAAACGCACGCCGTGAAATATATGTTTTTTTTGTTTTAATTTGTAGTGTGTGCTCCGAATATTTGCGAATCGCTAGCCTCTTCCCTAACTCCTTAATTGCGTAATTGTTAGTCAGCGTGATTGATCAAAATCGTATTGTGTGACACGGGAGCCCGTGCCTGGCGCCCAATTTCGTATTTTTGGTGATTTATCTAGGTTCGCGCTAATGTAACTGAATCTACGTTAAATCTGAGCAGACTCCGTCAGGCGGGCCCGCGGAAATTCTCGTCGCAAATTACATGTAATTTTGAGACACACTTAATAGTTTTAAATTAATTTATTTCTAATTTTGCAATTTAAAAGTAAAAATAATTCCTTAATTTGTCTTTTACAGTGTATACACAATAGTGAATTTTACAATTTCTATAAAATTACATGTAATTGTAAGACTCACTATAATAGTTGTAAAATTCTACGTATTGAAACGATAGCTTATCTTAAAAATAAATATAATTTAAATAAAATTTGAATACGTATTTATCATTTTTTAAATTAAAGAAAACTTATCCTACATAACACTAAAAACTTGCAGTTATATTATAGCAATATTGCTACAAGATTGCAATCTTGTTGCTATAATCTGCAAGTTTTGTGCTATATGGGATATATTTAAATATTATTGTTATATACATTATGTGCATATGTGCATTCGCACACATGGTATAATATTCAAAATAAACAAAAATTTACTATAAATAACTTTATTATATTATATTAGAGTAAAGTTGCCAATACTGGCACAGACTTCATAAAGCGGCACCTCCCTATTTCTCAGAAATTAAACATTACACTGTATAAATACCGATAAAAACATGGTCCCCTTAGATAATTAAAGAAATAGAAACTCGTAGTTCATACATTCGTGGTTTTTTTCTATATAAAATCTAATAAAAACGAATTCTTCAAGAGCGAAAATAAAATTTGCATGATTTTCTCTTATAAATTGGATAATTTAAACAATAGGGAATGTATTATTGATAATATTATATCATTTTATATTTGTAGCTTCCTAAAACTGTTTTATTTATATATGTATCTGTCATATTTGCCTCGTAATGCAGTTTTAAATATAAAATTGCTCCTGTAGCGTTAAGCGGTCTACATTTCTTCGTGAAAACAGATCGTAGATTTTAAATTTTCTTTATTCTCAAAATGTTTTATTCTAACCTTTTAATTTTATAAAATTAGTTGTTTAATATATAAAAATATATTTTACTATTTAATTGCACTATTTATTTATTTTTTCTTTTTCATGATCTTTTTTCTCATAATACGGTTCAAAACATAAAATTGCTGTACAACGGTACTTTCTCAGTAAGAATAAAAGGTATAGTAACATAGATTTGATAATATCACTAAACTTTGGCAACTTTTACCTCACTTATTGTAATCTTAAATACATGTTCCAGTTTTGGAGCCCAATTTCTCAAACACTCTTTTTGACATGTGTTGCGAAAATATTAATTATGTACAAAATATGAAATAGTATTATAATGACTACTGTACCATTTGATAGAAGACACTTTCTAGTTTGTATTTCTGCTATCAAACTCTTATTTTTAGCTTTTGTTTAAGAACTATTGTTAAAAAACAAACTGGTGTGCCGGTATTGGTGACTTTCCTTTAAAGAATAAATTAATTGAACCTACAAATTATAAGTACGTATATATATAGTCAATTGTAAGTTTATTGAATTTTAATAATATTTGGCAATGAGCATATATAACATTCACCAACATTATTAAATATCATTTTTCGCTTAATTTCTTCAATCGATATTAGTCTCATAATATTATTCTCTTTTTCAATAACTCTTATTAAATGTAGCATTGAAACATTTTCTTTAATTGGTGCAACTATTATTTTGCGAACTGTCATATAATGTTGTTTCTTTAAACAGACGAACTTAACAATTTGAACAATAGTATTATTTTTCAATTCTATTACGATATCATTGGTCTTCTTTGGGCGTTCATACAAAATACTATGAAATACTGTGCCTTTAAACACGCACCTATTAAAGACAAGACCATTACGTAAAGGCTCTTCTGCAGTGTCAATATTTGTTAATGGCATACTCTTTCCAACAAATGTTATGTCGCTTTCAGTACTAGTATATTCCATTAATCGTCGGTTTTTAAATAAATTTTTACAATAGTGGTAACTATCAACAGTACTAAATGCAGCAGTAGCTTTGGAATGTCGATATTTCGTTAATTTTAAATATTTATCTATTATTTGATTTCGCACGCCCTTAAGCCCATTTACGTATTGCTTTAAATGAAACATATTGCTTTCATATGGAAATGTTGATGTAGCTCATAATGGTCCAGATTTTTTAATAGATTGTACTAAATGCAGTAAAGAATGCATATTAAGAGTGATTACTTCTTCTCCGTATAATATTTCACATTCACCCACAAATCTTAATAAATATAATTCACATTGCAATAAATTTTCTTCGCTTATGTTAGTTTTTAAAAGAATATAACGCTTTGTACTAATAATAAGAAAGACTATAAATATGCATTTTCAAGAACCCCATGTAAGCATGGATAACTATAAAATAATAATCAAGATCGCCACTCCCTAGCCTTCCACTTTGTTTTAGAAATTAAACTTCGCGGAATTCGATGAATTTCATGAGGCGATTTTATCGCTACTAATCAATCATTAATAATTGAACGTTTTTCACTGTTAAAAAAAATTTATGATCAGGTGTAGTCCAAATATCCCACATCTGTCTAGTTACTCCCAAAAGAATGCCATGCATCAACGGTATAGCCCCAATCTATCAAATAGTGGTATTTTTATTAATTCAGATTATCTTTTACACCTGTAACCATTTTCTGTAATCTTATTACTTCATGAATATCATTCTGATGAGATTCATGCGATCTCAATTCTGGATCTTCTTCTGACATTGGATAACGCATAACACCTTTTACATAACGACCATATGCGTAGCATCAACTACATCCTTGTAATGCATTATATTGCATTCGATTTTGCATTATTCGAACAGAATCGAACAACTGACGAATAAAGTGGTACAAATTTAAATTTAATCGATTGATTTTGATTAATTATTATTATACCAGATTGTAGTAATTTTTTCGCCGATTTCACAAGATTTGACAAATATAAATTCATAAATGCAGGTTTAGGTTCTGATTCTGAAATCCAGCACAACGCAGCAAGTATAATAGTTTTGAATCTTAATTCGGTAGGAAATTCATTTATAATCAATTGTACTGGCCAAATGGATGATTTTGAACTATGAAATAAGGCTGCACCATCAGTCTTAAAGTTGAATGTTAATGTCTTAAATTGAGTACCTTCAATGTCAAACAATTTTTTATATAATTCACCATCATAAATGTCATGTACTGAAGAATTTTCTGAATTTTTACTATTATTAATTAAATCTCAATTTGTTAATAATTTTAGTACAATATTCTTATCTTCCAATAACATTTGAATTTGATATGAAATATCAATGTTTATAAAACAGTTTGGAGATTGCATTGAAAGTTTATATTGATTATTACATGTGTCGCAAAATCGAGTTTGATTTCGAAAATTATTTTTTGTAATAGGTTCCATCAATTCTGTGTAACATTTAGTACAATAAAATGTATATAAAATTTTATCATTAGGTGGGCTACATTGTTGTAACATGCTGTAGTTATTAATATTTCATTCAACAAATTTTGGTCCAGCTAATATTTTAACTAGATTAATTATTGCTTGCTTTGCAGAATTTGATAAATTGTATCGAAGACAGATACCAGTTATCATCATCAATACATCACAAATTGTAAGACCAGCAGCTTCGAACATAATTGTTTTATTTTTCTCCTTAAACGAATTATCATAACAGTCTTCTAAAAATATATCAGACGTATTGCTATGTAATTCTTCATAACAACCAGCTACGCTTGAGTCTTCTGAATACCTTTCAAAGTCATCATCTCTCGAAGTCGAATCACATTTTGAAGTAAGAATCGTAACAGATGTAGATGGAATTTGGTCAAATTTGTTATTACATTCATTATGTAAAGGATTGAAGCTTGCATCAGTTAAGGGGATGCTTAAATATTTCTATTTGACCGACGGAACACCGATTAATTTTTGGCTATCCAATCTTCTAATTGCCTTTACAGATTGGAAAATCCTTTTCAGGAAATAAAGTATAGACAATGACAGAGTGCGAAAGCAAACAATTTCATATGAAAAAAAAAAATTTATAATTGTCATTGATTTATAACAACATTCACTTAATATAAAAATTTTACACCTTGTGCATATAAATGAACCTGATTTCGCACTCAAGTGAACATTAAGGAACAATACCATGTTTTCAGAATAAGTCTAGAGGCTTTAATATAGAAGAACGAATAGCCAGAAAATTACATACGCAATGCACATGCAGAATAGTAAATAGAGCAGTGACTATGTAAGAGAATAGTTGCGAGATTCCCTGAGAGATGGCATTGGTGTGTGTCAGTGTGTAGAGCATTCGTGATAGAATGTCCACTATGTGCCACAAGCACAATAATAATGCGTGATAACATCAACAAACAAATATTTATTCTTTCCTGGACGCGTAATATTATACGGGTTACACTTGAATATATGTTCGCTAGTCGCGAGTCGTAACGTGTGTCTATGTTCGCTAACGGCGAAGGAATATATCTGTAGCGCGCGAGGGGAAAGCGGTTGCTTGCTATTGGCCGCTCCTACTCCTTAACCAACATGGCTGCGCGCGAGGGGTATAGGCTGGTGCCTACAGTACTCCCGCTTAATGAAATAAAAATATGATGAGCTTATTCTAGCTTAATCTATTTTTATTAACATAACATTTCAAAATTGGTTTAATTGGTGTAACAATATTCTTTGGTACGGTGGCCTTACTGACTAAGTTTTTTGCGAAGGTAACGGAACGCTTAGGACTAGACGATGATTGAGAATCGGACGGAGGTTGAGTATCACAAACGCTCGGTTGAGGAACTTGGTTATCGACATCAGATACAAAGTATGCAGGTTTCAACAGGTCAGTAGATACACTACGGGGGGTACCATTTATCTCGAGAGTATAGACGCTGTCCGAGTTCCGACTCAGAATTTTGTAAGGTCCGACGTATGGACGTTCTAGTGATTTTTTTGCTTTGGCGAGCATGAATGCGTGAGTGCATGTTTTTAAATCTTTGAAGAAGAAAGCTCGGGACTTATAGTTGTGAGCTATAGGAACTGGTTTGACCGCGCATATACTCTCGAAATTCTTCGATAAAGATATGGGGGTCTGGTTTAAAATCGATCGTAGCTAAGAATTCGCCAGGAATACGCAATGGCGTGCTGTACAAGAAATCGGCGGGCGACGCGTTAGTATCGGTTCGCAGATGGGTACGCAATCCTAGCAATACAGTAGATAATGTACAGGTCCATCGAGAATCGGCGTGACACATAAGCGCGGCTTTAAGACTACGGTGCCATCGCTCCACCATGCCATTCGACGCGGGGTGATACGCAGTAGTACGAATACGCTGGGTACCGACTAGTGAAAGCAGAGCTTGGAAAAGCTGCGACTCGAATTGAGCTCCTTGGTCAGAAATGATGACCGACGGGGCACCAAATCGAGAAATCCAATTATCATAGAATGCGCGAGCAACAGTTTGAGCTGACGTCTCTTTCAACGGAATGGCTTCTGGCCAACGGGAGAATTGGTCAATGACTGTTAGCAGGTATTGATAACCCTCGCTCGGCGGTAAGGGGCCTACGATATCTATATGTACGTGCGAGAATCGCCCGTCCGGGGCAACGAATTGGTTGGGATCGCGTTTGACATGGCGAGAAATTTTGAACTGCTGACAGTCTAGGCAGTTCTTACAATGGCGCGAAACGTCGCAATGTAGGTTGGGCCATATATAACGCTGCATGATAAGCCTATCTGTAACTTTAGCACTAGGATGCGATTGCGCGTAGTACATTTCCAGAAGCCTGGAGCGCAGAGTCACGGGTACATATGTATTCGCTAGTTATGTCGCAGTACAAGGGAATGCGGTTAGGTCCCCAGGTTAATCTTTTCAAGGCTAAGGTCGACTTGGAAGATTTTAATAATTCGGGCAGTTCAACGTCGGCGTTTTGTTCTGCCGATAGTTCCTCCAGTTGTATCTGGTCAAGGAAACATATTGCTTCAATGCGCGATAGCGGATCGGCTACTAAGTTATCATTACCGGAAATGTGGGAGCTTCTACTCGTGAATTGTGTGATGTACGATAGTTGGCGCGTTTGGCGCGGGGACGCTTTATCCGATCGCTGGGTGAGCGCATACGTTAACGGCTTGTGATCGGTTACAATTTCGAAATCTCGACCTTCTAGTAAATATTTAAAGTATCGGATAGCTTCATATATCGCGGTGAGCTCTCTGTCGTACGCACTGTACTTTAGCTGCGTGGGAGTGAGTTTGCGAGAAAAGAATGCAAGCGGCTGCCATGCATCTTTTGTTTTCTGTTCGATTACAGCGCCCATAGCGAAGTCTGAGGCGTCTGTAACGAGTCTGATCTTGGATGATTCTAAGGGGTAAGCCAGCGAGACGTGACGTTAGCTAAATCGTTTTTGCATTTTAAGAATGCGGCTTCCGCTTCGGCGGACCAGATGATTTCACGTTTGTCGCGTTTGCGCGAATTAGTTATGTACGCGTTTAGTGGGGCTTGTGTCTGCGCGACATGAGGTAGACAACGACGGTAGAAATTAACCATGCCTAAGAATCTTCTTAGTTCTTCGACGGTGCGAGGCTTGGGGTAATCGACAATGGCTTGTACCTTTTCGGCAGTAGGTTTGAATCCTTGCGAGGTAATAGTATGGCCGAGAAAGGTTCGGAAACGCCGAAGACGCATTTATCGAGATTAATACGGAGGTGGAAGGAGTTGAGTCGTTCAAAGACGGTTTTCAAATGCTTCTCATGCTCCGCTTCCGACGCGGATGCTATAAGAATATCATCAAAAAATGTGAACACGTAATCTAAGTCACCGAGAGCACGGTGTATGTAGCGTTGGAAGGTTTGACCTGCGTTGCGTAAGCCAAAGGTCATAGCACAAAACTCGAACAGACCGAACGGTGTGGTCACAGCGGTTTTTTGAATATCCTCCGGTGCTACAGGAATTTGATGAAACGCCCTATACAGATCGAGCGAAGAGAAAACAGATTTGCCATGCAGTGCGGCTGCAAAATCATGTAAGTGCGGTACAGGGTATCTGTCGGGAGTGGTAATTGCGTTAAGACGCCGATAGTCTCCGCAGACTCGCCATTCGCCGCTTTTCTTTTTAACCATGTGGATGGGGCTAGCCCAGGGACTACAGGAAGGTCTACACAATCCCTCATCGCAGTAGCGTTTAAATTGGGCCTTGGCTGCCTTGAGCTTGTCGGGGGGGCAAGCGCCGGGGGCGTTCAGCGACAGGGGACCCAGAAGTGATAATGTGGTGATGCACACCGCGTGATTCCAACGGAGCGTATTGCTCGGAGCCGATCACTTTTGGAAATTTAGCTGTTATGGATATTGCAAGGGGTTGAAAACTTTCTTCTTGATATAAAATATGCTTTATTAGGCGCTCGAAAGACTTCGCTATCTTACTATTTCGCCATATTGGCTACACACCTCTCTCTACTACTGAAATCAAATAACGAACTAGCGTCGTAGCGGCCGCGTTCGCGAGGCGCCGATTTAAATCACAAGGGTCCGCTATTCTTATTCTCAACAAATCCCCCCTTTGAAAGAACCTCTTTCAACTAACTTAACTTAAATGAATAATTAAACGATAGTTAAATGAAAATTTAAAGATACTTAAACTCTACGCAATCAAAGAACTTAACATAACACAATCCTATTTTGTTATTAATACGCATTTGATTATAGTTTTCCGGACGCAATATCATTGTCCATTGGGAATGGGCAGACACTGCGCGCTGCTCTCTTTAACTCTCCCTGAGCCGTTTTAATGGTCACGCGAATCACACCATCCTTTCCTGGATGGACATCTATGATTCTCCCGGTTACCCACTGCAGCGGGGGTAAACGTTCGTCCTTCAAAAGTACCAGAATTCCCTTCTGCAAGTTCGCGCCTGGGTTGTTCCATTTATACCGACGCTGTTGTTCAACCAAGTATTCCTTCTGCCATCGGCGCCAGAAATTTTGTCGCACCTTCTGAATATGTTGCCAACGATTCAAATACCTGTCAGCAGTATTGAGATAATTGTTATGTACGGGCTGAAACAGAGAATCTCCTATAAGAAAATGCAGGAGTCAAGACGGTCAAGTCTTGAGGATCATTTGAACATGGAGTTATCGATCTCGAATTGACAACGGCTTCGATTTCCACAAGAAGAGTGTAACATTCTTCGAATGTAAGGACGAGTCCTTGAGTGACTGCATAAAAGTGACGTTTCACGATCTTCACAGCGGACTCCCAAAGCCCTCTAAAGTTCGGAGCTCGAGGGGGGATGAAGCTCCACTCAATCTTCTGCTTTGCTAACTGCATGCGTATTAAGTCTTCCTTGTTTTTCAGAAATTCATGTAATTCCTTCAGCTCTCTAGCGGCACCCACAAAATTAGTGCCATTGTCCGAAAACAAACGTGTACAAATTCCTCTTCGACCAGTGAAGCGACGAAGTGCTGCCATAAACGCGTCTGTGGTCAAATCCGTGACCAGCTCCAGATGTATAGCCTTAGTGTTGAGACAAATGAACAACGCGATGTAAGCCTTAACAGTAGGAATCCTTCCTCTGCGACGACCTTCTTTAATGAGCAGCGGCCCTGCATAATCCACGCCGCTAAACGTGAACGGACGTAAGTATCCTGTCACCCTCTCCTCCGGCAAATCACCCATTTTCACCAATGAACTGGATGGTCGCAGTCGAAAACAATTCAGGCATGAATTTGTTACCTTACGAACTTCTCTTCTTCCCGATAGGATCCAATGTTTCTGCCGAACTGCTGCCAACAATTGCTCTACTCCGCAATGATGTAATCGTATGTGTTCTCGTTTTAAAATTAAACTAGTTACTCGATGCCTAGACGGCAGCACAATGGGATGCTTTGTGTCTTCCGGAAGGTTGGCGTGCCGCAGACGCCCTCCCACACGAAGTAATCCATTTTCATCCAAAATGGGGTCCAATGTGATGAGCTTGCTATCTTTCTTGAGGGAACGCTCTTGACGTAAACACTTAATGTCCTGCGAAAAGACTTCCATTTGGACAATTCTCGTTATAGTGATCTCTGCTTGTTCTAACTCTCCGACGGTGAGACCTCCGATTTGTCTTTTCTGACGACAGTTATTAATAAATCGATGACAATAGGCTATGATTCTTAAAAGACGCTCAAATGAAGATACATCTGGTAACACTGAGATTGAAGAAACTGCTATCAATGTTTTGGTTGACTTCCTTTCCGGTAAATCTGACAAACTCGCAGGTTGCTCCAGCCAAACATCATCCTCTCGAATCCACTTGGGGCCACGCCACCATAATCCGTGGAGTTTTAACCTTTCCACGGTGGTTCCCTTCGAAAGGACATCTGCCGGATTTTCGCTGGTAGGAACGTGATACCACGATTCTCGCGAAGTAAGCTGTTGTATCTTAGACACCCTATTTGCTACGAATGTCTTCAACGTGCTGGGACAAGCTCTTATCCAGCTGATTGCGACTGTGGAATCGCTTCCTAAATGCATGGTGTTGATTCTATTCCCTAGAGCCTTCTGCACTTCATGACAGAGCTTTGCCAACAAAAGAGCTGCACACAACTCCAACTTTGCAATAGTTATTGTTTTTAAGGGGGTGACTCTTGACTTAGCACAAAGAAGGCTAGAATGCAATTTACCGTTCTTGTCTCTTGTTACGGCATATACACATGCTCCATACGCTCTTTCCGAGGCCTCTCCGAAGCCAAATAAATCAATCTTCCCGGTAGACTCATCCTTCTTGATACAACGAGGAATTTCCAGCTCCTGTAATTGAAGCAAAGATAATCGATATCCTTTCCATTGCGTGTAGACCTCCTGCGGCAAACTTTCGTCCCATCCGATATTCAGAGACCACAACTGCTGCAGGATTATTTTCGCGGTTATGAGAATGGGTCCGAGAAGACCCAGCGGATCGTAGATCTTCGACACTTCTGATAGTATTACGCGTTTTGTAACCTTATTGAAATCGGCATCCTTTATACAATATTGTAGAATGTCCGTCTTCTGATTCCATAACAATCCGAGTGTTTTTAACGGTTCATCTTTGTCTAGTACTAGTAATTCGTCAGATTTGTTTTCCGTCGTTAAATGCCGTAACGTTTCTTCATTATTGGATCGCTACTTCTTTAGAGGAAATTGGCCCTTTGATAGAAGAATCATTAACTGCTTTTGTAACGTGATAACTTCGGATAGATCATCTGATCCCGTGATCACATCATCCATATAAATGTCAAATTGTAAAGCCCTCGACGCTAGAGGAAACTGCATTCCGTCCTCTTTGTTTAACTGCTGTAGACAACGCAAGGATAAATACGGAGCACATTTCGTACCGTATGTAACTGTATTCAATGTATACACTTCTAGAGGATCTGTTTCTTGCTTTCTCCAAAGTATTAATTGCCACTTCCGATCTTCTTCCGTAATCTCGATTTGGCGGAACATCATGGCTATATCCGCTGTCAAGACGTATGTATGTATTCTAAAGCGTAGCATAATAATGTGAAATAATTCATTTTGGAGGTTAGGTCCTGAGAATAACATATCATTAAGCGAGTTGCCGTTATCTGTTCTTGCGGATGCATCGAACACAACTCTCAGTTTAGTGCTTATACTATCCGGGCGAATAACCGGCTGATGGGGTAAGAAATAGGAATTGTCTTCTGTAAGGGCGCTCCCACTTATCGCGCTCATGTGTTCTTTCTCTTTATAGTCCTCCATGAAACGGACATATTCTTCTTTCAAGGCTGGTTGTCGTTTAAATCTTCGCTCTAAAGCGAAGAATCTTCTCAACGCGGATGTCCTTGAATTTCCGAGAGTGACGTTTTCATCCTTTAACAAACGCACCTTGAATCTTCCATTCAAATCTCTTGAGCATGTTTTTGTAAAATATTCTTCACAGTAGTTCTCCTGTGCGTTTAATTGCCTAGATTCCTGCACTTCTTCTTGATGCCAAAATCTCTCTAATTGATTTTGTCATCTTGATTCGTCACTACGAGTACTGTCGAAATTGCATTAGGCTTGGCATTTACGATCTCATCACCAACCACCCATCCTAGCAATATTTTTTGCCACGTCGGACTTCCTCGTCCTCCCTTTACTTGGCCCACACACAACAGGCGCCAGAACAAGCTCGCTCCAATAAATAAATCGATGGAGCCTGGACTATCAAACGAAGGATCTGCTATTCTGTTGTCTGACGGGAACTGGATACTCTTCCGATTTAACTTGACTTGTGGAAGCGGTTCTGTGATTGTAGGAATCACTAAACAATCTAAATCTGCCTTGAATTTCGTGTGACAGGATTCGATGCTTATTCTTGTGGAACTCTTAATATCTGTGGTGCTCTGCATAACACCATTGAGAATCTGCCTTTCCTTTCGGCATGGAATTTGTAATCTGCGAATTAATTCGCTCGTTATCAGATGAGATTGAGAACCGGGATCCAATAAGGCTCTGCAAATATGCCGGTTGCCACGAATATCTCTCACATACAATTGCGCTGTAGCCAGGAGTACTAACGAATGAGAACTTGAAGGTGTACTATTCGCCAATGAGATTTGATGCTCTCTCCCGATGGTGTCGTTTGCTTCTTCCTTGCGGGAAATAACGTTGCACTGTACAGTTGCTGGTTTTTCGGCGTCTTCCGATGGTTGAGACTCACTGTCCCTTTTGTCTGCTTGCGAATTTATTCGCTCGACATGTAAAAGAGTATTATGAGGTTTTGCACACTTGCGACAGCTCGTAGATTTACATTCTTTTGCATAATGCCCACCTTTTAGGCAATTGACACATAATTGTTTTCTTCTTACCTCTGATTGTCGATCTGGAATTGATTTTTTCAAAAATTCCGCGCAGTTATAAATGGAATGATTTTTCTTACAATTAGCGCACGTCTGAGAGGTGGCTGCTAACGCGACTCGTTTTTCATTCTTCTTGTTTGCACCTGACTCTTGTTTTATTCTGCTGCCTTCTAACATTTCGAAGGTACGACATCTCTCGTTCAAGTATTTCAGGAACTCCTCTGTCGTAGGCATGTGATCACGTTCTTGCTGTCCGATAACTTCCTCCCATTCACGCTGTGAATGATAATCAAGCTTATTTCTTGCAAGATAAATAATAATGGTATCCCATTGATTTACGGGCTGTCCTAAAACTTCTAATGCTTTCAAGTGCGTACGCAGATGCACGACAAACTGTTTCAGCGACTTGTGCTTATCCTTTGTAATAGACGGGAATTCTAAAAGTCGTGACAAATGACTGTTGATTATTAGTTTTCTGTTTTCGTAATGTCCTTTCAACAGGTCCTATGCTATTATGTAATTTTCCGCGGATGTATTTAAGCTACTTATTATTTGCAATGCCTCGTCTTTGACCGAGCTTCTCAAATATTGAAACTTTTGAACTTGTGATAACTTACGATTATCGTGGATAAGGGTAGTAAATGCGTCTTTGAAATGCATCCATTTCTCGTATTCGCCACTAAATACCGGCAGCGTGAGCGTAGGTAACTTGATGTCTATCGTACCTGACATTGGGCTTGCCCTTTCGGCTTGCGATCCTTGTGATGTTGCCGCGTGCGTCGGCAGTGTATTCCGCATGATTACGCGTACCTTGTCTACTGCTTGATAATACGACGTCTCAAAAATGATCCTTTCGCCTTCTTCTTCCTTTGTTATCCCGTCTAGCTGTGTATCATCCTGAGTACGTTGCACCTCTATCTGCGTCTGATTTTCATTAAACGCCGTCCACAATTCTTCTAACTTCGCACTGCGCGCTTCTGCTTGCGCGTAGGTTATATTCTGCTCTGACGAGAAAGTTGTTGAGCCTTGTTAGTTGACCCTTTAGCTGCGCTCTTGTCGCCTTTAGTTTTCTCAACTCAGCCATGTTTACTGCTTTTCTTGTGTCGACCTCACTGTTGCGCTTGGTATCGTCATATGCGTGCACTTTTCAGTACCTGACTTCGTGCACTCTTGATTTCTCAGCCCTTCGAGCCCCACGTTGGGCGCCAAAAATTGTTATGGATATTGCAAGGGGTTGAAAACTTTCTTCTTGATATAAAATATGCTTTATTAGGCGCTCGAAAGACTTCGCTATCTTACTATTTCGCCATATTGGCTACACACCTCTCTCTACTACTGAAATCAAATAACGAACTAGCGTCGTAGCGGCCGCGTTCGCGAGGCGCCGATTTGAATCACAAGGGTCCGCTATTCTTATTCTCAACATTAGCAATAAGCTGCGCGTATTTTTGCGCAGAGCTTACCAATTGAGCTGCGATTGTGGGGACAGGTTTGACAATGCCTGACTCATGTAACCCGGTTACCTGATAGATCTATGAGTCGTCTCTTTTTTAAATCTATGAGAAGATTATAGTGGGAGATTAAGTCTGCTCCAATAATAGCATAGGGTACGGCCGCAACGCAAAAGTTCCATTCGATGGGGCGGCGTAAGCCTAAATCTAAGCTAAGATGTTTGTAATCGAAGGTATCAATTCTCGTATTGTTGGCTGCGAAGAGTTTAAGGGGATGCTGGATACCGACATTACAGTTCATTTTCTTTTACAAGACGAATCTTTGAATTGGCTTTACAGATTAAAAAAGCCTTTTAAAGATGTAAAGTACGTACAAAAAGAAATCCTGCTCTGCTCAAATTAAGACCGAAAAAGGCATAAAATCATATAATTATATTAATTAACGATTGTGAACTGTACCTTTTGCACACTTGAGCTGTCACACACAGAAACATTCACTCATATAAAGGTTATATGAGCTGAGCAGCATAAATCGAGAGCACAGCAGGACTCGGACAGGAATAATGAACACTGTGGTAGCGATAAGAATACGAACTAATCTCTAATAAAAAAGATCCATCTTGTAAAACATTTTATTCATGTGAACCTACGCAGTGTACATGCGGAACGGTAAGCAGACCAATGATTACATATATATAGTGCGCAACAGTAGTTCCGGAATTTTTTAGAAGATGGCATTGGCGTGTCGGTGTGACACTTCCTTGTGTTAGTAACTTAGCACACGGAAGATTCACACATACACATTACTACACACAAGCTGAGTGCGCGAGGATACGCGCGCAGTCAAAACACGCGACGTAAACGGAAAGAAGTTGGCCGTCAAAGCTGTCAAAGCGCGCGAATTACGAATGCCTGTTCGCTCCGTGTATTTTGGAGTGTAATCGTGTATCCGTACCGTGTCTCATGACAAACGACAAGTGAGACGGACAATGTTGTAATAATTAGTGATAGTCGTGATAATTAGAGCAGCCCCGAGGGCAGCCCCGAGCGCGTCAGCCACCACGCGAGAAAGCAGCAGCGCTAGCAGATGAAGTCGATCATGAAGTCGAGCAGCGTGGAGAATCGGGTGCTGATGAACGGGTCGGACGAGAAGTCGACGCGATGCAGCCGCAACGACTCAGACTCGAGCGAGGGCCGGTTCTCGAAGAACTCTGAATCCGAGAGCCGGTCCTCGATACCGCGCTCCAGCTCGGTTCTCCATGCGGGCCAACTACGACTCGTCGGATTTCTCGCGTGCCAACTCAACGTCGAACGAGCGCTTCCACTCGGACTTCTCGATCGCGGCAGCGAGTCTTTAGAATCTTGAAACAATATAATTTCAAAGATTTCCAGTCCCGATTTCTAATGGTATGTACAATTAAAATCAGAAGCGTCTATTTTGACAGTACTGAGTATATAAAATTGATATATATGTAAAACTGCATGATTATATATTACATATAAAATCAGAAGCGTCTATTTTGATGGTACTGAGTATATAAAATTGATATATATGTAAATCTGCATGATTATATATTACATATAAAAATTAGAAGCGTCTATTTTGATGGTACTGAGTATATAAAATTGATGTATATGTAAAACTGCATGATTATATATTACATATAAAATCAGAAGCGTCTATTTTGATGGTACTGAGTATATAAAATTGATATATATGTAAATCTGCATGATTATATATTACATATAAAAATTAGAAGCGTCTATTTTGACGGTACTGAGTATATAAAATTGATGTATATGTAAAACTGCATGATTATATATAAAATCAGAAGCGTCTATTTTGACGATACTGAGTATATAAAATTGATATATATGTAAAACTGCATGATTATATATAAAATCAGAAGCGTCTATTTTGATGGTACTGAGTATATAAAATTTATATATATATATAACTGCATGATTATATGTATATTACATATAAAAATCAGAAGCGTCTATTTTGACGGTACTGAGTATGTAAAATTAAAATATAAAATTGCATGATTATATATTTGCTAATAACTGCATGATAATATATAACTGCATGATATATATATATGATTATATATTATGTATAAAAGTCAGAGGTGTCTGTGATGTGACGGTACTGATGTTAATAAAAATCAGAAGCATCTCGTTTTTAGGATGGTACTGGTTATTACAAATATTTATAAATTTGATTCGGAGAGACGAGAAAAATTTATTTGTTGCGTTCTCACGGGAATGAATGTTGGAGGGGCCCATTCACTGTTCCCAATATTCAAAATCATAAAATAATATGATTTTATATAATACTATAATTTTAGTCACACTTCAAGACAAAATTGGTATTATACAAGTCATATAGTACAAATTATTGAATATATTTCTTTGATAAAATATAATAAAGTCGTTATTATTATATGTATTAAAATCATACGCAACTTTAATATTTATTAAAATATTATCAGGATGAGGGGCCCACAATTTGTAGGGCGGTCCTGCAGTGCCTGGTAAAAGGAAATTCGGACGCTCTAGCCGTCTCAGAACATCGAGAATCTTGGCAACATCGAGATTCTTGGTAACAATGAGAGGAAAAGGACGAAAGATCATATATCTGTCCTGCTCGTATCGTAAACAATCGAGGCGGCAACATTGCACGCACAAGCGCGCAATGTATACATGCTTGAGCTAGGATCGATAATATAGGAAATTTTTATATCATATTCTAGATTATCGATCCCGATCAAGTTTGGCCGTCACTCCATAGACATACCTAGACGGAACGTTTGTACGAGGGGTAACTGATAATCGCGGTAAGGGGGGCACTCGTCTGACTTCGATTATTTTCGTTGTGATTCGGATATGTTCGGCTTTCGTAGCTGCACTGAGCTGCACTGCTGAACTGGTGCAATAAGTTGGAATGAAACAAACATATATATATTTTTCTCTTTCTAACTTATTGCACTGGTACAGCAGTGCAACGGAAAGAAATAGGCTCATAATTGCAGTCTTATTACTTATAATAAATCTTATAATGAGTCTTAACCTAACCATTATTCATAAAATAGTCAAAAGAAATTTATAAATTATTCATAAAAATATTTAAAACTAATATTGAACAACGTAATTTCTGTAATTATTGTTTTTGCGATTCCGTGCGCGCCGAATACTTCAGCAAGTCTTTATGAATAATTTATAAATTTCTTTTGACTATTTTATGAATAATAGTTAGGTTAAGACTCATTATAAGATTCATTATAAGTAATAAGACTGCAATAATGAGTCTATTCCTTTCCGCTGCACTGTTGTACCAGTGCAATAAGTTAGAAAGAGAAAAATATATATATGTTTGTTTCATTCCAACTTATTGCACCAGTTCAGCAGTGCAGCTCAGTGCAACTCCGAAAGCCGAAGATATCCGAATCACAACGAAAATAATCGAAGTCAGACGAGTACCCTCTCGCCCCGAAAATCAGACCCCCCCTTATCTAGAGTAGCAGCTTATGCTCCGTCTAGGTATGTCTATGCGTCACTCCAGCATCCCCTTAATGCCTGAGGGGCGTGCTTTATTGTCGCGGGACACGGGTATAAGTGATATGTCGGCGCCGGAATCGACAAGGAAAATGTTTCCTGTTTTACGATCGCGAATGTGGAGGCGTTGGGATATTTCTGGACCATCAGTCATCGCCTCAATTGACGGAGGTCCTACTCGTTTGACTTCTTATCCTCGGCGGCTTTCCATGAGCACGATTTGATACAATGTATGGCCTTATCACCGTACTTGCGGTGAATTCGGCACATGTCGTCCGGGGAATTGTTTCGGGATCTCACACGCGGTGATGTGTTTCCATGTCGTTCACGGGATCGCGAACGTGAGCGCATTTGAACTGTCAGTTTACGCAACTGCTTTAGCACTTCTTCCATTTGGCGATTATGCAATTCTATTGCGCTAAGATTCGAAGTGGATACTATCGCAGAAGGAGTTGCAGTGTACGGAACGACGGCGGATGATATGGCAGAATATTGCGGAGACTGCCCATATGCATCCATGATGGTGTCAGCAAGTTGCGCGAGATCTTGGAGGGTCTCGGATTTTGATGCGGCAACGACTGCGCGGCACTGTTCAGGGAGGCTTTCTAAAAAAATGGAGCGCAAAACAGAGTCGCTGCACAATGATCCACTGAGGTTGCGCATGCGCGCAAGGATCTGCGAGGGTTTTCCTTCGAGGGTAACTTGGCCTTTTAAAAGTTGGCGTAACTTGGCTTCGGAAGAAATAGCAAAGGTTGAGACAATACGTTCCTTAATTTTGTTGTATTGATTTGTTGGATCAGGGGACGAGACTAAATCGCTGATCAATGCAATAGCTTCTATGTCTATATGCGCGATAACAGTATCGGCATAGTGATCTGGTTGGTGATACCCGCGTTGCGAAGAGAAGCTTCGACTTGAATAAACCAAAGGGCTGGGTCAGCCTTATAGAATGGAGGTACTTTCGGCGCTCGGTAAAATGCATCGACGCGTTGAGCTTGACGAGAGGTTGAGGCTTCATTCGTGTCGCATTGGCTCGCGGTACTAGCACACTGGGCGCGGAGTGTTGAGTTTTCGGCTCGCAGGCGAGCGATAGTTTGTTGGTACTCTTCCTCCGGGGAATCATGCGTGATGGGCATGGTGGATGCGTAACGTCGCGTATTTCGACTATACGTATAAGAAACGAGCGATAATAAGTAATAGCGCAAGGAGAATACGCTTCGATCTAGTTAATTGTATTATTGAGGCGTTATGATATGCTAACGAAAGAAAAGAAAAAGAAAACGATAGTAATTGACGTTCATCGACGCGACTATGGTAACTGACCGTTGCGGTTGTGTCAGATGGTAACTAACGGTTATCGACGCGGCTATGGTAACTGACGATGGCCGGCGTTACGGATGGTAACTAACGGTTACCAACACAGCGATGATAATTTAAAACGTACGGTACGCGCTGACTACCGACGCGGCAATGGAAATACACCTGCGCAACGTGAATGCGCACTAACATGCAACGGTTCACCGCAAAAAATATGGCGCGCAATAATTTCAAATTAAATGAGATACGCAATTCTCACGCAGCGGCAGCGATGCAGGTTCCGTAGCTGTACGGGAACAACCAGGTAGCGATGAGAATGCGCCGGTGACGGTGGCTTCACGCAATACCTTCGCCCGGGGATCCAAACGTCAGGATGGCTCGTTCGTTCCGGGTGATAACTGGGTTGAGCGTCGGCTCAGGTTTCGTGGCGGGAGACCACGGAGGACTGCTGTGCACCACACGGTGCACGGATAGTACCTTAATTGATGCCCTTTCACCAGGTGATACTGGGGTGCTGGACCGGCTAGCCCAGGAGGAGGCTTCCTCGGATTTCCGGCGGATGAAATCGAACGGATCCAGTGTTCGTGGTCGTGGGAGGGTGGCAGACCACGACTGCTGTCTGGTAACGTCCGTGCGCTCACGAGGTCTTTGAGCGACGGAGAAGACGATGTGCAGTTGCAGCGGCTCGGATTTCACGAGCGCTCGGTGAGTTCCGTCTTGCGTTCTTGAACGCCTAATGGAATACGGCTCTCTTGAGATCACAACTCAGGTGTCCAGGATGAGAAAAACCAAGGTCGACGATCACGTCGGGGTCACCACTGTAGAGCATTCGTGATAGAATGTCCACTATGTGCCACAGGCACAATAATAATGCGTGATAACGTCAACAAACAAATATTTATTCTTTCCTGGACGCGTAATATTATACGGGTTACACTTGAATATATGTTCGCTAGTCGCGAGTCGTAACGTGTGTCTATGTTCGCTAACGGCGAAGGAATATATCTGTAGCTCGCGAGGGGAAAGCGGTTGCTTGCTATTGGCCGCTCCTACTCCTTAACCAACATGGCGGCGCGCGAGGGGTATAGGCTGGTGCCTACAAGTGTGACACTTCCTTGTGTTAGTAAGTGAGCACAAGGAAGATTCACACATACACACTATTACACACAACCCGAGTGAGTGAGGATACGCGAGCAGTCAAAACACGAAAAAAGTTGGTCGAACTGTCACAGAGCGTGAATCACGAATTCCTATTCGCTCCGTATATTTTGGAGTGGAACCGTGTACTCGTACGGTGTCTCGCGATAAACGACGAGTGAGACGGTGGATAGTGTCGTGGTTAGATGAGGTTAGTGACAGGATATTGTCGCAACTTTATAAAGTGTATAAAATTTTGTGAGTGAATAAAAGCTTCAAAGATTCATAGTCTTAAATTTGGATGGTACTGATTTATAATAAAAATCGAAGGCGTCTATTTGACCTTATTGATTTATAATAAAAATCGAAGGGGTCTATTTAACGGTACTGATTTATAATAAAAATCGAAGGCGTCTATTTGACGTTACTGATTTATAATAAAAATCGAAGGACTATTTAACGGTAGTAATTTATTTTTCATAATAAAAATAAAAGGCGTCTGACGGTACTGGTTTATAATCCCAGATAGGAACATATGCAGAAAATATTTAACTTTATTTTAATTTTAAAGTATTACGTATAATATATTGCGTAATAAGTCTACATTTAAATTTTAAATTCAATAATTCTAAATTTAATTACTGTAACATGTAGCAATCTTTAAAAAATTGATGCCTAATATGAATTCGTATATAATTGTAACATTAATAAGAATCATTTTTGCACAGTTATTACTGCATACATTTTAGAAATTAATTTTGCAATTATTGTAAAAATTGTTACAGTATAAAATTGTACAATTATTATTCAAGTAATTGTAAGAAATCCTTTTTACTTTTTATTTTTTACATAATTTTGTCAATATTTAGAACTTATAATTATAAAGTTTTATTTCAGTAAAAGATATGTGTTTTGCAGAATCATCTTATGATAATTATTGCGAAATGCTGTGAATAAAAAACTGCAATATTTATGCATTTATTACAAAAGTTTCCTATCTGGGATAAAAACCAAAGGTGTCTATTTGACAGTTCTGATTTATAATAAAAGTCAAAGGAGTCTATTTGATGGTATTGATTCATAATTTATAACAAAACTCAAAGGCATCTATTTGACGGTACTGGTTTATTTTTATAACAAGAATTAAAGGCGTTTATTTGACGGTACTGATTTATAATAAAAATCAGAAGCGTCTGTTCTGACGGTACTGATTATAATAAAAATTAAAAGCGTCTTTTTTAAGACGGTACTGATTATTACAACAATTTATTGGTTGCGTTCTCATGGAAATGGTCGTTGTAGGGACCTATTCAATGTTCTTAATATTGAATATCATTCAATAATATGATTTTATAGTTTTAGTCACACTTCAAGATACAAAACTAGTACTATACAAAATCTAGCACAAATCATTAAATATATTTCTTTTGTAAGATATAATAAAGTTGTTAAATAATAATAAAGACGTTATATTATATGTACTAAAATCATACGCGATTTTAATGTTTATTAAAATATTATCAGGGTGAGGGGCCCACAATTTGTAAGGCGGCCCTGCAGTGCCTGGTCGGAAAGGAAATTCGGACGCTTTAACCGTCTTAGAACATCGAGAATCTTGACAACATCGAGATTCTTGGCAACAATGAGAGGAAAAGGACGGAAGATCATATATCTGTCCTCCTCGGATCGTAAACAATCGAGGCGGCAACATTGCACGCACAAGCGTACAATGTATATATGTTTGAACTAGGATCGATAATATAGAAAATTTTTATATCATATTTTAGATTATCGACCTCGTGCAAGTTTGTCCGTCAGTTTAGGATCCCCTTAAGGGGATCATAAAGTGACATAATTACCGATCGAGCATTGATATTTTTTATTTCTTGAAATTATCAAATTGACTTTACAAGATACAAAATCCTTCTTCAGGATTAAAGTACATGCAAAAATGAACCCTGCGTGTATCGATTCATATAAGAAACGAATAAAAATTAAAAATATTACTGCCACTTGACAATAATATTTACTGAACACAAAAATTTTACAGTTTATATATGCAAAATGAGATGTTGGCGGGGTAGGGACAACATGCACGAACAGTATTGTGCAATTGAAACTAAGATTAGGAGGCTAGAAAGAAAGATTATATGGAATGATATTTTATTAATGCAAATACCGATGCGGAAGAGCATGCAGATAATAACAGAGCAGTATTAAGTGTAGCAGTAGACGGGGGATCTTGCAAGAGATGGCGTTGTAATCTGTTAGATAAGGACTGACAATCTTTATTTGTACATCCTTGTTTTTCCTATACCGTAATAAGCAGAGACCAGATCACGGTGCCGTTTTTCCCACTCCACGCGCGTGCTAGCGGCTGAGCGCCGTAAGAAGCAGTACCGTGTATGTGCGCTGCGCCAGTCTAGCAAAGAAGACACCCCCAATAAAATTTCATTCCACAAAATCTTCTTTTCTAGCTTTCTAATCTTAATTTCAATTACACAATATTGTTTGTGCGTGTTGTCTCTACCCCGCCAATATCTCATTTTGCGTAGATAAATTGTAGAATTTTTGTGTTCAGTAAATATTGTCAAGTGGCAATAATATTTTTAATTTTTATCGAGTAAAATGTTAAAATTTTTAAATGTATATATGTATTTAAACAGTATGTACACATGTATACATAATAAATTATATATAAGGCTGCATCAGAACTGCGAACTCATTAGGGGACTTTTCCGCAACTCTGACTGCTGTGTTCAAAACCGATTATATGATTTATTTCATAAACAGTATATTATTAGAGCAAAATCCATATTTCGTCTAACAACAAATTAATAAAATCGGTATTATAAGGAGAATACTTTGAGATCTCCATGTAAGGCCGTATTTGATATTCACACAAATCCTTGATCTTTTAACATTTATATTGCGATTTATAACATCTTAAAAATTCAAGCAACATAAAGAATTCAACATTGTTTGTTTAATAATCTTGTTAAGAACACGTGAAAAAGAATCGTTTTACGTAAATGAAAAAGGCTTGGAATAGTAGAATTGAATAAATCGGGATTTATTACGTGAGAAAGATATGTAGTATACAGGGTGATTCAGAATAACCTATTGTCCTTTCAAGGACATATTCGTAGTGTTATTCTGAGACGATTTTTCCTTAAGCAAAAATTGGGAGTGGGAGTGGGAGTGGGAGTGGGAATGGGATTGAGAGTGAGTGAGTGAGTGTGTGTGTGTGTGTGCGTGTGTGTGTGTGCGTGTGTGCGTGTGTGCGTGTGTGTGTTTGTGTGTTGTATGTCTGTTGTGTGACTCTGCACAGCTGAGCGCAGCGGGAGCCCGGTGGATACCCGCGTGTAATAGTGCGTTGCGCCGCCCCTGCCTACAGTCTGTACCCGGTTCGTAATACGCTAACTATTTACTATTGTAATTTGAAAACGAAGCTCCGGACAAATTTTTGCTTAAGGAAAAATCGTCTCAGAATAACACTACGAATATCTCCTTGAAAGGACAATAGGTTATTCTGAATCACCCTGTATACTAAAATATAATTTGTATTAAGGTTTTATTACAATTTTTATGTTGCAATATTTGTCTCTGGAAAACAAAATTTACATACAACTTGACATACCTTATTTGTACATAATTAATGGATTTGTAACAAATGATAAAAATATATTCTTTTCATAGTGGCTGTGTTTCAAAATTCATTGCCAGTGCTGAAAATCTATAGTACACGTTATGTATACTATAGATTTTTAGGGTTGACAGTGAATTTTGAAGCACAGTCATAATCACACACGCAAACTATCTTTATAACTTGGTGAAAAAAAAATTGGTAACATTACACTTATTTTATACCGCTTATAAATTCTTTGTAAAAATAAGATAATAATGAGTAAAGACAAAATATATGAAAATGACAAAATAATGAAAATTATCTTCATGTATGTACACACAGCGTGTGGCGTTAGAAATGCCTAGTCACACAAAGTTGGCCGCGTTCAGAGTTTATTTTTCTCCTTCTTCTACCTTGAAAGGAAAAAGATAAACTCTGAACGTGGTCAACTTTATGTGCCTAAGCATTAATGACGACGTGTGTACTTACATAAAAATAAAGTAAAGGTAATAAAAGATATATGTAAAAATAATAAAAACAAAGAAAACCGTAATATTTGATTTGATGGAATCATATGCAATGAGAGGGTTCCGATAGCACACGGTGCGATAGCACACATCCCGGTAGCATAAAATTTAACTCATTTCCCGATAGCTCACATCCCGATAGCACACGTCACGATATCGCACAAGATAAAAAACACATTTTCCCGATAGCGCACAAAGAAAGAAACATATTATCCTGATAGCACACATCCCCGAATACCCTTTATCCCGATAGCGCACATCCCGATAGCGCACGCCCCGATAGTACACGTCCCGATAGCGCACATCCCGATAGCGCACATCCCGATAGTGCACGTCCCGATAGCGCACATCCCGATAGAGACCGAGCCAAGCGACCCCCGTTAACCGGGGTGTCCAGGTCGCAAAGATCACGACACAGAGGTACGCCACGAGAACCAACAGGTTCGGCAGCACCGGGGCACGCGTAGGGACCGTACCAGGTAACCCCCGTCAACCGGGATGTCCGGGTGGCGAAGATCACGACACAGAGGTGCGCCACGAGAACCAACGGGTTCGGCAGCACCGGAGCACGCGTAAGGACCGTGCCAGGCGACTCCCGTCAACCGGGATGTCCGGATTGTGAAGATGACGACACAGAGGTGCGCCACGAGAACCAACAGGTTCGGCGACACCAAGGCTCGCGTAGGGACCGTTCCAGGCCACCCCCGTCAACCGGGGTGTCCAGGTCGCGAAAATCGCGACGTAGGGATCCGCCGTAGGGAAAACGCGCAAAATTTAAGTTGCTAACCTATGTGGAAGTAGTGAGGCTGGATAATACGCTTGGGTGGAGTGCAGGGGGAGGGCTTCACCCTCCCCCTGCATCCCCGCGGAAAAATTATAACATAACTAGAGAGCCCCACATTCAACAACGTGGAAATGAACAACGTGGACTTAGTTTTGTATGAAAAACAGAAGAAAATTAAGTGCGGTGTCGAATTGTGCGGTTGACGGGGATCGCCTGGCATGGTCCCTACGCGTGTCCCGGTGCCGCAGAACCCGTTGGTTCTCGTGGCGCACCTCTGTGTCGTGATCTTCGCGACCTGGACACCCCGGTTGACGGGGATCGCCTGGTACTGTCCCTACGCGTACCCCGGTGCCGCCGAACCCGTTTGTTCTCGTGGCGGATCTCTACAACGCGATCTTTGCGACCTGGACACCCTGGTTAACGGGAATAGCCTGGTACGGTCCCTACGCGTGCCCCGGTGCCGCCAAACCCGTTTGTTCTCGTGGCGGATCTCTACGTCGCGATCTTTGCGACCTGGACACCCTGGTTAACGGGAGTCGCCTGGCACGGTCCCTATGCGTGCCCCGGTGCCGCCGAACCCGTTGGTTCTCGTGGCGGATCCCTATGTCTCGATCTTTGCGACCTGGACACCCCGGTTAACGGGGGTCGCCTGGCTCAGTCCCTATCGGGATGTGCGCTATCGGGACGTGCGCTATCGGGACGTGCGCTATCGGGACGTGCGCTATTGGGATGTGCGCTGTCGGGATAAAGGGTATTCGGGGATGTGTGCTATCGAGGTAACATGTTTCTTTCTTTGTGCGCTATCGGGAAAATGTGTTTTTTATCTTGTGCGATATCGGGACGTGTGCTATCGGGATGTGAGCTATCGGGAAATCAGTTAAATTTTATGTGTGCTACCGGGATGTGTGCTATCGCACCGTGCGCTATCGGGACCCTCCCATATGCAATTTCGATCGATGAAGTGCAGTGGCCAACAGATCATTTGATTACCAGATCAAACGATCTGTTAGCCACTGCATATTAATTTGATCGATTGGAATCGCGTACGATTGCGTCAATTATACTGCGCTATATCCGTAAACATGTTCTTTATACATACATACAAAGGTAAATGCACGCACGCACATGCACACGCACATGCACACGCACACATTACTTTTTGTATGTATGTATAAGGAATATTTTTATGGATATGTTCTATATACATGTCCCGGTGCTATCGGTGCATATCCCATGGGATACATCGGCGATGGCACTGGGCCTTGGGACATATACGTCGGCGATGGCACTGGACCTTGGGCTATATATTATACATCGGTGGTTGGGTAATAAAAGTTGTCTGTGGCGGTCCTGGTGGTATATACATCGGCGATAGTCCTTGCACTGGGCCAACAATTTCTTATTACATAGATACTTATTTTAGTAATATGATTATTTGTTTCTATTTTATATAGTAAACAATAAAAAAAGTATGCAATTTATATATGTGCAATTATTCTTTAATTTTCTTACAAACCGCATGCAATTACGATGGCTTTTACAGATAATAAATTTTATGAAATTTTCTTATGAGTAATAATAGAAATTACATTTACTTTTGTTCTCATTGAGTTCTGAAAAATATGGGACATTTTTGATACTCTTGAAGTTTATTTGATACATTTATTACATTATCATTACGTCAGTTACGATTATAGCCATTTTTGCAAAGTAAATAAAACATGTAGAATAATATCTCGACAAATAATTAGCATTGCTCAAACTTTTTTATTTATAAGTATGCTAATTGTATATAAAAAGTATGCCAATCCTTTATATTTACTAAGGAATATGTTCCATTTATCCATTATATTTATTAATAATGTACATATTCCATTTATTTTTATTAGCAGAAATGCGTAACTTACATGATGATAATGAATGTATATGATCAAATAATTTTCAAGAATATCTAAAATATCTTGTATCTTTCAAAACTCGATGAAATTGAACAAAACTAAACTTTTATTATTACTCATGAAAAAAGTTAAGAAAAAATATTTTCTCTATACTAAAATAGTTACATATCGGCGTAATTGCATTCAATTTTTGTTTGTAGGAAGTTCTGGTTGCAAAAATGTTAATTATATGCTATTTCTATTTGAACTTACTTTTGCTATTTCTATTTGAACTTACTTTATTTATTATAATTAAAAATAATTATTACAATAGTAAATATCTGCAGTATAATAAAGATATTGTTATATACTTTGTTGTATTTTACTATTACAAATATATTTTACTATTATAAACATTACCAATGCGTAACAGACGCTTCTGATTTTTGTTATAATCAGAACTGTTTGAATACAAGCTTCTGATTTTTATTATTACCGGTATTTTTTTATTATAAAATAAATAATAATTTGTATATTGTTATTTATTATTTATTTTTATTCAAATCCGTTAAAAAATACTGGTTATAATAAAATAAAAATCAGAAGCGTGTATTCAAACAGCTCTAATTATAATAAAAATCAGAAGCGTCTATTACGCATTGGTAATGTTTTATATATTTGTAATAGTAAAATACAACAAAATAATAGTAGATAACTGCAGTATAATAAAGATATAACAATATCTTTATTATACTGCAGATATCTACTATTGTAATAATTATTTTTATTTATAAAAAGTAATTCCATATAGAAATAGCATATAATTAACATTTTTGCAACCAGAACTTCCTACAAACAAAAATTGAATGCAATTACGCCGATATGTAACTATTTTAGTTTAGAGAAAATATTTTTTCTTAACTTCTCTCATAAGTAATAATAAAAGTTTAGTTTTGTTCAATTTCATCGAGTTTTGAAAGATACAAGATATTTTTGATATTCTTGAAAATTATTTGATCATACGTTCATTATCATCATGTAAGTTACGCATTTCTGGTAATAAAAGTAAATAGAATATGTACATTATTAATAAATATAATGGATAAATGGAACATATTTCTTAATAAATATAAAGTACAATTAGTATACTTATAAATAAAAAAGTTTGAGCAATGCTAATTATTTGTCGAGATATTATTCTACATGTTTTATTTACTTTGCAAAAATGGCTATAATCGTAACTGACGTAATGATAACGTAATAAACATATCAAATAAATTTCAAGAGTATCAAAAATATCCTATATTTTTCAGAACTCAATGAGAACAAAAGTAAATGTAATTTCTATTATTACTCATAAGAAAATTTCATAAAATTTATTATCTGTAAAAGCCACCATAATTGCATGCGGTTTGTAAGAAAATTAAAGATTACTAATTGCACATATATAAATTACATACTTTTTTATTGTTTATTATATAAAATAGAAACAAATAATCATATATAATATAAAATAAGTATCTATGTAATAAGAAATTGTTATATTTATTTTACTATTACAAATACACACACACACACACACACACACACACACACACGTTACACACATACATACATATATATATATTTAATATTTAATATTTATATATATGTAATAACATTGCCAATACGCAGGGCCGCTCATATAAATAAGTGAACATCACTTGAGTGGGACCCACAATTCGTATGGACGGCCCTGCACTGAGTAATGAAACGAAATTCAGTCGCTCGAGCCATCTCGGATCGTCGAGAATCATACATTAGGAGTGAGAAGGACAGAACAACAAAGCATCTGTCCTCTTCTACTCTAAAAATAGCGTGGCGGCGAGCGCACACGCACATGGCGTGCGCCCGCCGCCTCTTTAGTGTAAGTTCCACGCATACATTCTCGCTTCTCAGATAAGTCATAGACAGAACGCTTAATTAGAAATGTTGATAATACCGACATTTCCTCGTGCCTACATTATCGACCTCGATCAAGTTCGAGTGTCACTTTAGGATCCCCTTAAGTCTTTATAACTTGATGTTATCTCCTATAGTTATCTCCTATAGTTCGGAGGAATATAAACGATATTGTATAAAGTTAAAACATTTATAAATACTATATTGTTATTTGCACTAAAACGTTATGATAAAAGAAAATGTAATGATACCTAATTCATTGTTTATATTTGTTGTACTCAGATTTCTCCATCGTTTATCTGTTCGAGCATCTACTTGTGATCGTTTATACGTAGGATCTAGAAAATATTTATAGGGGAACTCGGGGCGGAATGGGATAGCGGGGTAGAATGGGACAGTACTATTATTTTCATTGCATGCTGCCGCAACCGTGCGGAAAATTTATGAACTTTTTCAACAGGTTATGATAAAAATGAGGCAACTTTGTTGATTGTAACTAAAGGTCATTTCTAAGTGAATGAGTGTTGCGAAATAATTCAGACCGATTTGGAAAGCGAATTTGTAAATTTCACACGACAGTTGATTGAGATAAACTAATTTATCGTTACGAACATAATTTTAAATGCTATAATCGCTAAAAGTACTTGTAATTTGATGTAATGTTCCGAAATTTTTTTTTTTTAAGATTTTTTCCTAAAGATTACATGAATTTTCTATCTTATACGTGATCGTGGGGCAGAACGGGATACTATCTCATGGGGCAGAATGGGATAGTATCCCGTTTTACCCCACACTTCTTTTTCTCACAATTATTCATTAAGTAATTTAAGATGATGCGAAAAACGGATAGACAACAATGGGATGAATGTTCGATGAAATTGGCAGTGCAAACAGTTATACAGCCTCTAATACGAATAAAAAAAGGATATTAAAAAAATCAGGAGAAATGAAAAATCGGAAGATGATAAAAATCATCTAGTGATGATGACAAACCAGTTTTAGCATTCGAATATTGCCAAAAATAATTTTTTTTTTTGGTTAAAATTAATGTATCCCATTTTGCCCCGCGTATTCGGCAGAACGGAAAAAAGATATGTAACGGTGCGTCCTTGCGCTGCCGCGGATGGGCTCGTCGGAACCCAGGGTTCGGGAACGCGGCGAGGGAGCCTGCTAAACGGCCCCGGTGCGGTGTACGTGGGGCGCGGTTCTTCGGGGTCTTCGCGGTCGCGGTGCGTCGCGAGATGGAAACAGGCTGGTTGCGGGAAGTCGAATGCCGGGCGTCACGGGCTGCGAAGAGGCCGTAACCGTCTCCGTCGACTACAGGAAAAGACGGGAAGTCGAATGCCGGACGTTCCGGACTGCGAAGAGGCCGTAACCGTCTCCGTCGACTACAGTAAAAGACGGGAAGTCGAACGCCGGGCGTCTCGGGCTGCGAAGAGGCCGTAACCGTCTCTGTCGACTACAGGAAATCAGAATCTGGAGTAGGGTCTGCTAGGAGTCCTCGGGAGTCCCTGAGGCCGGTATCGGAAAGGATGTCGGGTCAGGAACTGGTGCCGGCTCTCTGTGCGAGCCGGCTTATATACCGGTTCGGCGGCCCCTTCCACGCGTCGGTCCGTGTTGGGGGTCGCGTTTTCCCGTGGGGATCGCGCACGTCGTGTCCCCGTGATCGACAGGCGCGGGGACTTAGTGACACCTTAACTGGTCGTCACAGATATTTATGTTTAATTATTTAAAAAATTGTGTTAATTATAATTTTTGTATTTGTTTGGTTTATTATATAGTTTTTATTATAGTTATTATTATATAGTTATTTATATAGTTATTATTATATAGTTTATAAACTTTTGATTGACACCAAAACTGAGGCTTAGTTTATTCTACAAAATTATATATAATCAATTTAAAGATCGTATCCCGTTCCGCCCCGAGTTCCTCTATATCCTTTTTTACGTTTTGAAGTATTTTCTTCCATATTATTCTTCCTTTCTAAATTAAATGTACTTTATTTAATATTTATACTCTGATGCGCAACACTGGCTGGTTTCGTTTTGATGCTCACAGCACTTTTAACATTAGTCTATCTTTGTTTTACATTTAAGGAACAATAAAAATAGACTGATGCTGAAAGCGCTGTGTTAAAACAAACGAAGTCACATGAAAGACAGTGGTGGGGCCCCAGCACATTTAGCGCGACGCACGATATCCAATGAGGATTGAATTTTCTCTTAAAGCTCGACTTCTCATTGGATATCGCGTGTCGCGCGCGACGTACTGGGCCCTGTAGGAATGCGCACACAGTGCTCTTAAGCCGTCGCGCTTGAGCAAGAAACCTAAGTTCTGCCAGATCCAAAACATTGAGTATGTGACGTGCCTAAATATTATATTACTTATTTCTCTTTGTTATTTGTTCAGCAAACTCATTGTATTACCACTTGAAAAGTATACGAAGATTATATTTTATGTAAAATGTAAAAGTGGAAAAGAGCAGTTGTTACAAAAAAGTAAAAGATTTATCAAAACACAAGCAAAATGCTACAACTGTATGTTTTATTTTTAATGATATTATATTTCATGCCTTTCAATGATTTTTATTTCAATACTTTAATAGTATAACAAAATAACTGTAATAGTATAACAAAATAATTAATATAAATACAATAATATAAGATAAAAGAAAAAGATGGCGGAGGGTGTGGATGGTCGGGAGGTAGTGTCCGGATGGATAGGAGAATTGGGAGTGAGTTAAGTGAAAATAAAGGGAGTGGGTATGCTGGAAAGGTGAAGGAGGAAGAGAGGAAGATGAGCAATTGGAGGGAAGGTTGAGGAGTAAGGACAGGAGATGTGAGAAGGAGTTGAAGTTTCGGAGTAAGGTTGGGAAGGAAGCAAGAAGAAGGATGACACGGAGGATTGGAGAAACATAGAGGGTCGACCGGGAAGTTCTCGCACCGGGACGTGTAGTGGTGTAGTTGGCGCAAGGAAGGAGAGGAGATGATTGGCGGAGCGAGGACGGATCAACGAATCGGCAGCGGATCGATGGATCGAATGGAGAAATTGAGAGGATCGATCAAGAAGTTCTCGCACCGGGATAAGTAGCGTGGCGTAGATGGCGCAGAGAAGGAGAAGTGGCAATTGGCGGAGCGAGGATAGATCGACGGATCGGCGAGAGATCGATGGATTGAATGGAGAAATAGAGAGGATCGATCAGGAAGTTCTCGCTCCGGGACGTGTAGCATGGAGCAAATGGTGCAAGGGAGAAGAAGTGGTGAATGGCGGTGCGAGGACAGGTCGACAGAGCGACGGTAGACTGGCGGATCGGTAGAGACAGAAGAGGGTGAGGAGAGGTTAGGAGGAAGTAAAAAGTGAGAAGCGGAGAGAAAGTGAGAGAGTAAAGAGGAGTGGAGGGAGTACGACAGTGGAGGGTGGACCGGGAGGAGAGCGATTGAGAACGATCGAGGTTCGAGAAAGAACGAGAGATTGACTCTAGAGGGCACGAGGTAGCGAAGAAAGCGAAGGTTGGAGAGCGGAGTGAGGAGAGCAACAGGGAGCGGACAAAGGGAAGGAGCGGGAAAGAAGGAGGAGAGCACCGGGAAGCGGAGGAAGCAACAGGGAGCGGACAAAGGGAAAGGAGCGGGAAGGCAGGGAGAGCACCGGGAAGCAGAGGAGAGTGAGGAAGAGAAGAAGAAGGAAGGATGAAGAAGGAGGGGAGAGGAGGGTGGAAGGAATGGAGAAAGAGGCGAGGAAGGAAGGAGGAGGAAGCAAGGAGGAGGAAGAGAGAGAAAGAAACGGCGTCAAGGGGCAGGAAGGAGATGGATTGGGGAATGAGAGATTGTTAAGAGCGATAAGAAGATGGAGAGATATCCTTTTGGCAGCGTGGGGAAAGGGGGAGGGAACGTGGGGAGGGAGAGGGCATTTAGTATGTAATGGCCAGCGAAGGTCAGGTCGGGAGATGAAGGAGGAAAGAAATGTACACATGTAAAGGCGGAAGTAGGTTTAAGAGAACGAAGTATGAGAGGGAGAGAGAGATTGGAGAGCGAGAAATGGGCGAGGAGTGAGAGAGAAGGATGAGTGGAGTGGAGAGAGCGGAGGCGCAAGGTAGGGGAGAGGAGGAGGAGGAGAACGCAGTGAAAAAAGGGAGAGAGGAGAAAGGGTGAAAGAGGAGTGCGGAGATGAGAGAGAGGGGAGGGAGAGGGCGCTTAGTATGTAATGGCCAGCGAAGGTCAGGTCGGGAGATGAAGGAGGAAAGAAATGTACATATGTAAAGGCGGAAGTAGGTTTAAGAGAACGAAGTATGAGAGGGAGAGAGAGAATGGAGAGCGAGGAATGGGCGAGGAGTGAAAGAGAAGAATGGAGAGCGGAGGCGCAAGGTAGGAGAGAGGAGGAGGAGAGCGCAGTGAGAAAAGGGAGAGAGGAGAGAGGGTGAGAGAGGAGTGCGGAGATGAGAGAGAGGGGAGGGAGAGGGCGCTTAGTATGTATTGGCCAGCGAAGGTCAGATCGGGAGATGAAGGAGGAAAGAAATGTATATATGTAAAGGCGGAAGTAGATTTAAGAGAACAAAGTATGAGAGGGAGAAAGAGAATGGAGAGAAATGAATGGGCGAAGAGTGAGAGAGAAGGATGAGAGGAATGGAGAGCGGAGGAGCAAGCGGGGAGCAAGTAGGGAAGAGGAGGAGGAGAGCGTAGAGAGAGAAGGGAGAGAAGAGAGAGGGTGAGAGAGGAGTGCGAAGATGTAAGAGAGAAAGGGGAGGTGTAAAATTGTAAAGGGATCGGGAGTCCCTATGTACCCCGAAAGGGAACAATAAACTTACTACTACTACAATAATATAAAAAAACTTTTAAAAAACTTTTCAGAATGATATTAGTACAGAAAAAAAGAAACATGTAAAAGAACAATTGTTAGAAAAAAAAGAAAAACTGAATGATTTGTCCAAATATAATCAGAATGCTACAACTATATGTCTTATTTTTTAAATCATTTTAATGTTATATTATATTTTATGCCTTTTAATATTTTTAATTAGTTTATTTATATTTTATTTATTTTAATGTTTTAATCATAGAATAATATGAAGAGAACTTTTTTTCAGAATGATACTGTTGCGCCCGTGTTATCTCGGCCCTTGTCTCGAGCCGAATCTTCGCACCCGATGCATTAATAGTTGACCGCGGAAAATCGATATTATCGATCCGCTTTGGTCAGCTGTCAAGAGGAGACTCGCCGCTTAGCGACGAGTATCAACAGCGAGAAGTTTCAGATCTGGAAAAGGCTTCGTTCTGAGAGGACGTTCCGACGAGTCCTCCGAGTCTTTCTCCTTATGGGCGTTTCCTCTGAATTCATTGTTTGCCTATCTTGTTAATAAAGTTCCCAAGTTCCGAATCCTCGTGTTGTGTCAGTTCTTTCCCGCGCGCACGGTTTCGCGAGAGACACGTGCCGTGACGCAACAATACTATCAGTACAAAAGAAACCAAATATGATAAAGGACAGTTATTAAAAAGAAAGATTTATCGAAATATAATCAGAATACTGCTGTATATCTTATTTTTAATATTATTTTATATGTTTTAATGATCCAGATTTATTTAATGTTTAAATTATGTTTAAAAATATTTATGTACGTGTATTATGTACGTGTGTATTTATACACAAATATATCTTATTAATAAAATAAATATTAAATATAAATTCATTAAGCTGATCATTTGCATTATTAGACATTTATGTAATACAACACCTTTTAACTTTTGCAGATATTGTACGTTATTGGCTATTCACTGTAAAAAATATGACGAGATTGCTGCCGATTTAGAAATAAATCTTGTTGGTAAACACGTTAGCTAAAAAAATTATGAATTATATCGAACAAAAAACAAACAAATTATCACAAATAAAAATAAATCAGTTCCAGGATCATCAAATGAACAAGGTAATTTAAGTATAATTGTTAAATATTTAGTATATTATACACACACATGCAAAGTATATTTTTTATCAATAAAAATGTCACATATAAACGAAAGAAGAGCCCATATCAGTCAAAGTAGATATATTTAATGAAACAAATTAATCAAAAAAGATCTTGATGCTTGATAATAATTTTGCGTGAATTATAACTTCCTGTTCATATGAATTGCACTCGGATTATTTATTAACATTAAAATATTATAAAAGTATTATTAAATTGATTGTCAATTGCTTTCAATTTATGATATTATATACATATTCAGATTTGACCTTTAGGATTGTGTTTTAAAATCGACAATTAATCGGCGCTCAATTTACATGAACTGGGAATTATATAATTTATAATGTATGTATAATACGCAAAATTATTATTAAACACTAAGATCTGTTTTGATCCTTTTTTCGCTTATGTTTTATATAAAATAAATTTTTTAAATATGCAATTATAATCTTTTGTCAAAAGCTTTTTATTCAAAAGTATAATTAATTAAGTACTTTTAAAGTCATATTGATATATGTAAAAAAGATTGTTTTAAAAGATACAAATATTCTCGTAAATTCATTTATAATTTTTCACATTTATACATCTTCTATAAAGTATTATATGTATGATTAATGATAATTGAAGAATGATACAAATCGTATATTTATCTTTTATTTTATGACTGTTTATTTTATGTCTGACATATATATAACATACAAAGAAATAAAAATCTATAGAAAATTATGGAATATCTTTATTTACTTTTACAATGTCTTGTATTTTTTTATTTTTCTGCATCATTATATTGAAAAAAATATGTATATCAGAAAAATAATTAAATATACTTTGATTCATATGGAGACTTAATTTTATTACTTCCCAGTAAACACTATATCTTTATTCACTTCTATAATAACATTGATATTATATTACTTCCCAGTAAACACTATATCTTTATTTACTTCTATAATAACATTGATATTATATTACTGTTACTTGGTGTTTACTGAATTATAAGGAGACATAATTTTATTTTTTTACTGTATGAAAACGTTTTTATATAAAAATTAAAGATATTTTTTTTGCGTTAGCATACGCGTGGAAGCACATTCTAACTCCGATAGATATGGAAGCACAAAATTTACTTGAAGAATGATTTATAAAATAGTTTATATAAAAATTAATAACAGTGATAATATTTCAACATCTTATTTAATTCATTACAATTAAATATTATTTCAATTAATCTCATTGTTGAATTAAGATAAATTTACATTTTATGAAGATGTCAGTCTGTTTGATTTTTTCCAAGCCTAATCAGGATTTGAATGTTTAATTTCAAAATCAGTGCTGATGTTAAGTTAGATGAAAAATGAAACAAGTTATTTTATGTTCAATTGTAAAACTTTGTGAATTTAACTTCTTTACGTAATTTAATAAACAAGGAAAACAAAAAACAAAAATGTGACTAGACAAAGTTGTTCTAAATTTTATTAGTTTTCATTAAAAAAAAAATGCATTGAAATCGGTTAATATTTAGAGGCTGTAGCCTTTTTTGAAACACGATATGTCGTTTGGCTCTACTGTGTGCCGTGAGGCTGTATCCGCAGTTGTGAGGAGCCCGACACAAATGATGAGAGAATAATTCGCGGGACACTGAGCGAACGAAGTTGAGCTGACTCTGCAAATGTTGACAAGCATTAAGCGTAAGCGAAATAATATCGCAAGCACCGAACAAAAATCACAAGCTAAGAGCTTTCGAACAACGATCCGTACTCTACGAGGTTTCGAACACGAAGCAGGAGCGGAAGCCAGCCGGCCCAAAAGCGCCGCAAGCGGGGCCGCGGATGAACACACGATGCTCCGTGAGGTACTGTCCTCGCGTACAAGCATACTTCACGGGAAGCACGCGTTTTAATATCTGATGCATACAATTTTTCGCGAACAATATCACTGGCTGTGCTTTTCTTTCTAAGCTTTTCTTTCTTATCTAACTTAAAACTTCTCCACTAGTCACATAGCATAAAAAAGGATCCCTTTGGCACTGCCCTTTTGGCACTTCCTTTTCTTGTATTTAGAATTTCTAATCTATTCATTTTAGCTTCAATTTCTTTTTCGTTGTAACTTATTATTTTTGTCCAATAATTTCTTGCTAGTAAGTCTGTCTTATCTTCAATTTTCAAAACTCTAGCTTTGCAGTCATGACGTTTATCGATGTACTGTTTCTGTAACCCATTGCTATTCATATTCCTTTATTCCGTAATTTTTTAAGAATTTCCCTTCCCTTCCGTTCTCTTGGATAGTATATAAAGAGTCCACAGTCCATTATCGATCTTACGTATGATTTATATACCATTAATGCTGTATTTACTTTCATTCCCCATGTTATTCTACATGTAACCTCTACATGTAACCCTTATATTAATTGGCTTTAGTACTTTATTTTGAACTTGCACTAAATGCCTGTCAAATTTTAACTTACTGTCTATTACAATACCCAAAAATTTGGCTGTTCTTATATTTCCTATTCTTTCTCTTTTGATTTTACAAGCTAGTCTATTTTCTCTGTCTTTCTTATTATTAAAGACTACTATATTTGTTTTGGACAGTTCAATTTCTAGTCCTAACATATTCAACCTTTCTTTTAGCTCTTTTATCGCCTTCTCATTTCCTCTTTTACAATCTTTGATATTCTTTCTTGTTACATATAAAGCTCCTTGCAGAATAGGCGAAGCGATAGCGACAGCGATAGCAATAGCGATAGAAATTATCGCCATCTAGTGCAATGGCGCGATAGGAATAAAAGCGCAGAACTAATCAGAAATCGTGTAGCCTTCCTACCATCTGATTCAGATATAAACGTAACCTGTAATTGTCAAAGCGGTTAAATTCAACATCAACTGTACAATTCTTCAACAGATTTTGGAGTATATATTTTTTTAAGTTAAATATTACTTAGTAAGACTTCTGAAACGTATTTATATAAGTATATACATTGTCCTATGTGTTATATTTTAACGAATATCTGTTTCAAGTTAGCTTACGATGGAAGATGAAGAGTTATTGTTATTTATCTGTACAATGCAAATAGCTGTGGTAGCATTGTATACCGCATGGAAGGCCAAAAAAAGCAAACGTTGGAAAAATCGCCGATGGTGGGTACGTCCCATAAATAGAGGACGAGCGGCGTATAGCGACTTCGCAACTCTATTTTCAGAACTGAAAGAAGACCCGGATCTCTTTTTCCGATATACGAGAATGGATGTGCCTACATTTTATGAACTGCTCCAGCTAGTGAGCCCACACTTGCAAAAAAGGAGTATAAGACCATCGTCCAGAACAGTGTCTCGCAATAACATTGAGGTAGATCATATTTGTTATTGAGGTAAATCATATTATTTATAGATGACTTGAGAAAGATTCAAACTTCGAGAGTCGAAACGTCGTAACGTTCATTTTTAATTTCTTTTGCCAAAAGGTTGTTGAAATAAATACTTCTTTTGTTAAGAGGATGCTTAAACCTTTCTATTTGACCGACGGAACACCGATTAATTTCTGGCTATCCAATTTTCTAATTGCCTTTACAGATTGGAAAATCCTTTTCAGGAAATAAAGTATAGACAATGACAGAGTGCGAAAGCGAACAATTTCATATGAAAAAAAAAAATTTATAATTGTCATTGACTTATAACAACATTCACTTAATATAAAAATTTTACACCTTGTGCATATAAATGAACCTGATTTCGCACTCAAGTGAACATTAAGGAACAATACCGTGTTTTCAGCATAAGTCTAGAGGCTTTAATATAGAAAAACGAATAGCCAGAAAATTACATACGCAATGCACATGCAGAATAGTAAATAGAGCAGTGATTGTGTAAGAAAATAGTTGCGAGATTCCCTGAGAGATGGCATTGGTGTGTGTCGGTGTGACACTTCCTTGTGTTAGTAAGTGAGCACAAAGAAGATTCACACATACATACTACTACACACAACGCGAGTGCGAGAGGATACGCGCGCAGTCAAAACACGAAAGAAGTTGGTCGAACTGTCAAAGCGCGTGAATCACGAATTCCTGTTCGCTTCGTATATTTTGGAGCGAAACCGTGTACTCGTACGGTGTCTCGCGATAAACGACGAGTGAGACGGTGGATAGTGTCGTGGATCGATTAGTGACAGGATATTGTCGCAATTTATAAAGTGTATAAAATTTTGTGAGTGAATAAAAGCTTCAAAGATTCATAGTTTTAAATTTGAATGGTACGTATAGCAAAATCAAAAGCGTCTATTTTGACGATACTGATTTATTTTTTATAATCAAAATCAAAGGCGTCTATTTGATGGTACTGATTTATTTTTTATAATCAAAATCAAAGGCGTCTATTTGTCGGTACTGATTTATTTTTTATAATCAAAATCAAAGGCGTCTATTTGACGTTACAGATTTATAATAAAAATCGAAGGCGTCTATTTAACGGTACTGATTTATAATAAAAATCGAAGGCGTCTATTTAATGGTACTGATTTATAATAAAAATCGAAGGTGTCTATTTGACGGTACTGATTTATAATAAAAATCAAAGGCGTCTATTTAACGGTACTGATTTATAATAAAAATCGAAGGCGTCTATTTAATGGTACTGATTTATAATAAAAATCGAAGGTGTCTATTTGACGGTACTGATTTATAATAAAAATCGAAGGCGTCTATTTAATGGTACTGATTTATAATAAAAATCGAAGGTGTCTATTTGACGGTACTGATTTATAATAAAAATCGAAGGCATCTATTTGATGTTACTGATTTATTTTTTATAATCAAAATCAAAGGCGTCTATTTGACGGTACTGATGTATAATAAAAATCAAAGGCATCTATTTGACGGTACTGATTTATAATAAAAATCAGAAGCGTCTGTTCTGACGGTACTGATTATAATAAAAATTAAAAGCGTCTTTTTTAAGACGGTACAACAATTTATTGGTTGTATTGCGTTCTCATGGAAGTGGTCGTTGTAGGGATCTATTCAATATTCTTAATATTAAATATCATTCAATAATATGATTTTATAGTTTTAGTCACACTTCAAGACACAAAACTAGTACTATACATCAAAATCTAGCACAAATCATTAAATATATTTCTTTTATAAGATATAATAAAGTTGTTAAATAATAATAAAAACGTTATATTATTATATGTACTAAAATCATACGCGATTTTAATATTTATTAAAATATTATCAGATTGAGGGGCCCACAATTTGTAGGGCGGTCCTGCAGTGCCTAGTCGGAAAGGAAATTCGGACGCTTTAGCCGTCTTAGAACATCGAGAATCTTGGTAACAATGAGAAGAAAAGGACGGAAAATCATATATGTCTGTCCTCCTCAGATCGTAAACAATCGAGGCGGCAACATTGCACGCACAAGCGTGCAGTGTATATATGCTTGAACTAGGTAATATAGGAAATTTTTATATCATATTCTAGATTATCGATCTCGTGCAAGTTCGTCCGTTAGTTTAGGATTCTCTTAAATCAAATTTATTTCAAATGATATACTACCTTTAATTTATTAATTGCATTTTTAATCAATATAATCCCCCTTTTTTATACATTTAACTAAATAAGAAAATTTTACAAAAAGGCTACAGCAAATAAAATTAGAGTAAAATAAAAAAATTTAATATTATTTTTTAAATTAATAAATAAATGCATTATTAAAATATTAATTTTGTTACAGATATTTGGCAACAAGTGATCAAATGTTATCTGTGGCTCTAGCCTATAGAGTAGGAGAATCCATAGCTCATATCATCGTTAAAGAAACATGCTCCGTTATAGCAAATGTTTTAATGCCAATCTGCATGAAACCTCCAACAGAAGAACAAGAGATTTGCGCAAATTTTTTAGCTTTATGGAATTTGCCAAATTGTGTCAGAGCGATTGATGGGAAACACATCATCATTCAGACACCTCCGAACTCTGGATCTGTCTATTTCAATTATAAGAAGATATTTAGCATTGTGCTGATGGCTGTTTGATGTCAGATATCGATTTACGTTGTTCGATATTGGCGCGTATGGCAGCGAATCTGATGGAGGAATTCTGTCAAGATCAGCCTTTGAAAAGCTTTATATGGAGGTACACACAACTTGCCAAAAGGAACAGCTCGTCTACCAGGAAGCAATAAGGAAACGCTTTGCTATTTTGTTGGCGACAAAGTCTTCCAAATGTCGATAAACGTCATGCAACCTTATCCGGGCAGAGTTTAAATGATCAAAAAAGAATTTTTAACTATCGACTGTCACGAGCTAGGAGAACAATAGAAAATACATTTGGTATCCTTGCAGTCAGATGGAGGATACTTCGGAGGCCAATTTGCGTTGGGCTAGAAGTCGTCGACAAATTTGTGCCAGCAACAATGTGTTTGCACAATTTTATAAAAACAAAAACGACGAAACAGCACCACAGCAGCAAAGATATTGCCCCCCTCAATTTGCTAATAGAGAAATTGATGGGCAAATAATTGAAAGAGAATGGCGAGAATTACCAGGAAATGATCATTTAAGACCCATCGGAAGATGTGGAGCACATAGAACTGAACTACGAGAGAGGCTTATTCGATGCGGGATACTTTCTCGTCATATTTTATGACAGCTGCTGGCGAAGTTCCGTGGCAGTACGAATATACATATATTAGGTTATTAAGTATGAAATGTCCGCTTTCGAATCGAAAGTTTAATTTATAATATCTCAAACAAGATGCAATGCAATTAATTGAAATATGCACCTAAACTTATCGACACAGTTTTGCCATCTTAACAGTAACTTGTTAAAGCCAGCAGTGAAGAAGCCTGAAGGGCGAGAGGCGATTAAATCGCGAAAGGTATTTTTCACAGCTTCTTTAGAATTGAATGTTTTTCTTTGCAAAAAGTGGTCCAATGCCTGGAAGACGTGGTAGTCAGTTGGTGCAAGGTCTGAATACGGTGGGTGACAGCGAGTTTCCAAGTTCAACTCCTGTAGTTTGAGCAACGTTATTTGTGCGACATGTGGTCGAACATTGTCTTGTAAGAGGATTGGACTATCTCTATTGATCAATCTCGGCTGTTTAATCGCAAACTCCCTTATCATTTCGCCCAATTGGTTGCAGTAGACATCCGCTGTAATCGATTGACCAGGTCTCGATTGATGATTTTTCTTCTGACACTTGTTTAATTTATGCAGAATCCATCGATCCAGCTTCTTTACCTTGTCGATTTGCTTCAAATGGTCCAATATTGTTGGAATAGTAACGTCAAACCTTGCTGCTAATTTATGCGTAATTTGAGATGTATCCGCTTCCGCTATAGTTTTCAGCTCATCATTATCCACCTTGGTCACAGGTCTCCCACGTGGGAGACGTGGGACACGTTTCATTTTCAAAAGTAAAATCGCCAGACGCAACTTCTTAAACTATCGACGTACTGTGCGTTCATTAACCATACCCTCGCCAAAAACCTCATTGATGTTTCGAGCTATCAGCGATGCATTGGTTCCACGACGAAACTCATATTCGAATATAACGCGAATTTTCGACTTATCCATGGTTTCACAAAAATTTCCCTAAAATAAACAATTCGAAAGACAATCACAAACCAAAATGTGCATTTGAAGGAGTGATAATGTACCTTCATAATAAAAAAAAACTTAGAAGAGATATCGAGAGACGTCAAAGAGATATCAACTTTCAAACTCAGTACTTAAGGAAATTGGACATTTCATATTTAATGACCTAATACATCAAGAACTACATCGTGATGCGAGTTGAAATTCTGCCGCTTCTGTATATGAAATTCTGTATATATAATTTTTATAAAACTGACATGTTCTATGCACATGCTATTCTGCTTTAATATTATACTGTGAAATGATATAGAAATAATAATAATATGTATTAATTTTTATATTTTAATAAATAAATGACCTTGAGGATTGCCATAAAACATCATAAAATTTATTGAAGTTCAAGTCAACAATACAAAAATTATAAATTTTTTTTTCAAAATACTTTTCTTTGGTTTAAGAGTCTTTTTTAATTCTGCGGTGACCAGCTTCTCAATAAGGACATCAGGATCGTCATCGTTCGGTGTCGGATTCTTTTTGGAATATACCCGCGATGCCATCGTACTTAAAGTTGTATTAATTTGAGAGAATGCATTTTCTACCAAGTCGATCTTTTGTCTCTTTACTGGTTTTTTGTTTCCCATAAAACAAGTAGACAGAGGATTCAATATTTCAGAATCTGAATTTAAGGTCATCGATTGCTGAAAGGGAAAAGCAGTCGATCGGGGTAAGAAGGAAGTAGTTCGCTATGGTGATGAAGCAGCTGATTGCTCTGATGACGAAATAATTAATCGCTGTGGTGATGCAACAGCTAATCGCTCTGAAGCATTTGATCGTTGTGTTGAAGCAATTGATTGTTGTGACGGTGGAGGTGTCTCCGACGGAGGAGGTAATACCTGCAGGTAATTAAAAAATAAATTCACATTTTCATAAGTAATCTGTTTTTAATTCTTAATTAAATTATTTACAATTACAACAATAAAGACACTCGATATACACACTTATTTCTAATTTACTATTCATATTCAGTCTATTATTCTAAATAATGAAATAAACTATTACGGTTGTTCTAACATTATTTCTTTCTTACCCAACATTTTTATCTATCTTTTAAATTCTCCTCAAAGGCTACTTAAGAGAAATAAGTTGTTGCAATATGTTTGTCAAAACATTGGCCAAAAAATAAATAACGTTACAACAGAACCGTAAAGGAATCAATTATCTTAATTTATTGTTGTCAAAAAACTTACCTACAAATCATTGATAATTTTAATATCATGAAATTACTCACTGGTGCAAGTTGCATGTCAGAGATATCTATCGAAGCGAGTATCAAATTATCATCGACTTACTTAATCGTTGGACTCGATAGTTGCGGCTATTGCTGCAACGGCAAAAGCGTCCATGGTTACAAGTACAGTTAATTACATTTTATTACACCTGTAAAGGAATCAATTATTTTAATTCATACTCAAAAAATCTATAAATGGTTGATAATGTTAATATTATTAAAGTAGAATACATGATATTATTTTAAAAAGAATTGCTTCTTATACTCTAAAGTCTTGATTTATTCTCTTCGCTTGATGTATCTTCGAGATTGATGACTGAGAATAACTCATATTCGTAATATTTCTAAAATGTTGAAAAGTTATGACAAAAATGTTTACACATTATCATAAATATCCCCATAATAATTGTAACAAAAGTATATAACTTTCTGTGGACCATATGCTTTTCTAAAAAGTTAAAGTTCTCAAAGAGAAACCACTTTGGTCGTGTAGGCTTTCCAGCACCACTCCTGGTTTCTTGTTCGTGCAACATTCGTTCTTTGCTAAATCGTTGACGGAGACGTGTCCATCGTGTGTTACTGATACTGAAAATATAAATAGATGTTATTATTTAACCACCTGAAAGAAAATGCATGGTGGTAGTGATAGGTGGTTTCATACATGCATAAAGCATGCTTAAATATGTTTAGTAAACAATTTACATTCAATAAATTGTGAAATAAAGAACATAAACAAATCTTTTAAATCATAATTAACTTACCTGTCATATTCAAAATGCTAACCCTCTCTCACCATGCATTTTCTTTCAATCTCGTGTCCTTGTATTCTCTTTGAGTTTTGTCGTAGAAATAAGGACGAGATCGTACAAGATCAATTAACAATTCATCACCATATTTGCAATTATCGTTAATGTTGCAATTATCGTTAACGTTGTAATAACACCTAACAAAATTACCTTTTCAAAAAAAGTATAAAAATTTGCCAAGTATATACGCTCAAAAAAACTCCTAAAAAATTACGCCTCAAAAAAGAATCCTTTTACAAAACTATGCCTAAAAAAAAACTTTTAATTACCTTTGTACAAAAAAGATTTTTCCTACAAAAAATGTGATATCAAAGAAGTGCGCCAACTATAAAAATGGATAGTTCATAATACTCTTTGGTTAGTGTTTATAGTCTGTAAGAAATAAAGGAAATAATATAAAGCAAACAAATAAGTATTTTTATATTGGGTACCGCGAAAAGTTCGTGTCGTTTTCCTAAGAGATGTCGCTCATCGGGAAAGAAGAAGATAACGCGTAGCAATTACAGCCAACTTCATTATAGTTTTGGAAAGGTGTAACATTCCTTGACATTTGACAACAAATGCTGATGAATTGAACGTGTTGTATTGATACTACTTACGTTTAAGCATGGAAAAAAATAAGGTGCATTTTCGGTATATGGATGTTAGTGAATTTCGTCATATGCGCGTTGTCGGGATCTAAGACCATTAATTCGTTATTATTATCTTCGTAGGCGCGAAATAATTCCGTTAATCGTGCGAATCTCATTTTAAGTACGCTTTCATCAATCTTGCCCTTGTCGAGGAGGTTGGAACGCATCGTAATCTGGATCTTTAGGGAGGTCCGTTTTTGAATAAGCAATTTAACCTTGTCTGTCATTTTGAGCAGTCTTGTTGTTAGGATCGGAAATTAGGATCGAACGACTCACCGAGACCCCGCGTTAAAAGATGCTGCTCAACGTCTTCCTCCTTGATCTGCTTTATTTCGGCCAGAGGCTGTGACAACGTCTTCCTTCCTCGACTCGCTTTGATTTGGCAACAGGCTGCGCCAGTGTCTTCTTCCCTTGACTCGCCTTGATTTGGCAGTAGGCTGCGACAGCGTCTTTCTCGTTGCACTTATATACGCTTTGCGAGGCTTAAACCTCACAGGAGGCACCAAATGTTACGTCTGTAGGTGGTGGTATTTAAACGCGCACACCTTGTTTTCGTATAGAGTCTTTATTTATTCACCTTTTATATAAATTGTAGTTGACATCGCCTTGGGGAACGTATCCCTGAGTCGAAACTTATAAAGAGCGCTTAGAGGCCGTGGCCTGAACGAGCTAATTTCTCGAGATGTTACTCGGTTTAACACCACGGAGAGAGTGAATTTCGGGAGACGATCGTAGGCTATCCCACCATCGTCACATCGCATAGACATAGACGACTTCGACGCATAATCCTTTGTTCTGCTAGATATTTCTGAGTCATAAATTCTAACAAAGGAAAGTGAATACAATAGTCACCGAGTGGACTGTCGCTATGTTTTATATTCTTTAATATTTCGTTTTATGGTCGTGCACGACTTGCTGTAACTTGTTCGAACATGTTACGAATTGTCGGTCCCTGTTCTTAACAGTATATTTTGCTTTTTTTCTTCCGGAAAGGATTAAAGGCGGCGGAGGCCGAACGTGAGATATGTACTGTGTACGGGGACAATGCCGTAAGTGAATCAGTATGCCGGAAATGGTTTGCCCGCTTTCGTTTTGGCAATTTCAATCTTGAAGATGCACCTCGCCCCGGACGTCCGTCTGAGGTCAACGATGATGAAATTAAGGCCCTAATTGAAAATGATCGACATTTGACGACAGAAGAGATCGCAGAGAGGATCAATAACAGTGCCACACAAATAAGAGCCCATTTAAAAGCAATGGGGTATGTTAAGAAAGTCGATATTTGGGTGCCTCATGAATTGAGTGAAAAAAATTTAATAGACCGAATCGAGATCTGCGAATCGCTTCTGAGATGGAACAAATCGGAGTCTTTTTGAAACGTTTGGTGACTGGGGACGAGAAATGGGTCGTTTATAACAACATTAAACGTAAAAAGTCTTGGTCTAAGCCCGGTGAATCATCGCAAACGGTCGCCAAAAGAGAATTGCACCCACAGAAGGTCCTGCTCTGTATTTGGTAGGACTGGCAAGGTATCGTATATTATGAGCTGCTCCCGCAAGGTGAAACTATTGACTCGATTAAGTACTGCTCACAACTTAGTAAATTGAAGCGAGCAATCAATGATAAACGGCCGGAATTAGCAAACAAAAAAGGAGTTGTCTTCCACGACAACGCAAGACCACACGCATCTTTGGTGACGCGACAAAGATTGCGAACGTTTGACTGGGAAATTATGCCTCATTCGCCCGATATTGCTCCTTCGGATTATCATTTATTCCGATCCCTGCAGAATCATCTTGATGGGCAAAAATTCAATTCTTTGGAGGGTGTCAAAAATGGGTTGGACGAGTTTTTCGCTCAGAAATCCCGGAGCTTCTACACCAGCGGAATTATGAAGTTACCAGAAAGATGGGAAAAGATCATCGATCAAAATGGCCAATATATAATAGATTGAATAAACTCCTTTGTACAAAAATTTTGTGTTTCATTTTCAGAGAAAAAACGACACCAACTTTCCGCAGTACCCAATACAAGTAATTATTTTAATACAAATAAATATCTTAATATATAAATATTTAAATACTATACATAAATCATTTATAAATAAATATTTGATCGCACACACGCATGCACGCACGCACACTGTGAGAGAGAGAAAGAGAGAGTTAGGCAATTAAGGTATTTATTCAGTATGAAAGATAATAATTTTAACACATAATACATAAAAAAACATATTTGAATACAAATAAATTTTTTTTAAATACTTGGCGCCGCCAAACCAAATAAATCAATTGTCTAACCTTTTCTCTCTTAATGTATTTGTGTGTGCGCAGGTGTGTATGCGTGTGTGCGTGTGTGCGTGTGTGCGTGTGTGCGTGTGTGCGTGTGTGCGTGTGTGCGTGTGTGCGTGTGTGCGTGCGTGCGTGCGTGCGTGCGTGCGTGCGTGCGTGCGTGCGTGCGTGCGTGCGTGCGTGCGTGTGTGCGTGTGTGTGTGTGTGTGTGTGTGTGTGTGTGTGTGTGTGTGTGTGTGTGTGTGTGTGTGTGTGTGTGTGTGTGTGTGTGTGTGTGTGTGTGTGCGCTTTCATATTTTCCTTCTCCTGCGTATATGTAAAAATTATTGTTATCATAGATGATAAGTTAATATGTAATTTAGTTAATAAGAAATAATTGTTAACATATTAAAGCAATTAAAACATTTATTTGGTTTGGCGGCGCAAGTATTTAAAAAAAAAATTTATTTGTATTCAAATAATTATGTGTTAAAATTATTATCTTTCATACCGAATAAATATCTTAATTGCCTAACTCTCTCTTTCTCTCTCTCACTGTGTGCGTGCGTGCGTGCGATCAAATACTTATTTATAAATGATTTATGTATAGTATTTAAATATTTATATAATAAGATTTTTATTTGTATTAAAATAATTATTTGTATAAAAATACTTATTTGTTTGCTTTATATTATCTCCTTTATTTCTTACAGACTATAAACATTAACCAAAAAGTATTATGAACTATCCATTTTTATAGTTGACTTCTTTGATATCACATTTTTTGTAGGAAAAACCTTTTTTGTACATAGGTAAATAATACAAGAGTCCTTTTTTTAGGCGTAGTTTTGTAGAAGAATTCTTTTTTGAAGCGTAATTTTTTAGGCGTTTTTTGAGCGCGTATACTTGGCGCACTTTTGTACCTTTTTTTGAAAAAGTAATTTTGTTAGGATTTCACACATTTTGTAGTAATTATTATATCTTTTTTGAGGCGTAGATTTTTCGTTCAATTTGAAAGAATCTCGACTATTTCGATGTTTCTATGTTTTTACAAAATATTATTTAAAAAACATTTCGCTACGTCTACTTTTCATGTCAAAATGGGATTTGTTAATATTTTAAATAATAATTCTATTTAAAAAGTATGAATTCATGAATCTGATAATTGGCGACAAAAACAGTAATATTACGAAAATGTGCATATGAACTACGTAGCCAATGTAAACGTTTGGGCTGAAGGGTAACGCGTATGTGCACAAGTCTGATTCTGTTCCATGCTATGGTAAGACGGGGGTTGCCTGGCACGATCTCTACGCGTGCCCCGGTGCCGTCGAACCCGTCGGTTCTCGTGGCGCACCTCTGTGTCGTGATCTTCGCGACCAGGACATCCCGGTTGACGGGAATCATCTGGCATTCCTACGCGTGCCCCCGGTGCCGCCGAACCCGTTGGTTTTCGTGGCGCATATCTGTGTTGCGATCTTTGCGATCCGGACATCCCGGTTGACGGGAGTCGCCTGGCACGGTCTCTACGCGTGCCCTGATGCCGCCAAATCCGTTGGATGACACTTTGAGATTATGGGTCGGTCTCGTTATAACTGCACTAAGTTGCACTAGTTCAGCAGTGCAGTTCAGTCAGTGCAGACGCCGCGTAACAGTGGCGCTCTTGCGTTAAAAAAGCGAACCTGGACATTTTCCCACCACTAGCCGGGGCGGAGGAGGAGATGACGACGACGACGACGTTTCTTAAATGAAAATTACCCGTTTTAGACTTTTTTAAACTTTAGATCGCGATATCTCCGCTCGTAGTTCACGTAAAATAAAAATAAAAATACTTTCATTATATGATTCGACCCCAAGCTTTCAATTAAGCTTACTTAGAATTCGATCGGTTCAGTCGTTAATGAGATCCGATAATCGAAGGAATTCTCAATACGACGTCTCGCGTATAAGAGGCACGGCCGTGTCCCGGCGCCCCGCTGCACGTAACTTGGCGCGTGAGACACTACCGTGCCTTTTGATATAAACATTGGGATCGGGGCACTCGGATTACCTGGATTCCTTGGTTTTTTACTTTTCAGATGTAAAAGAAGCTGAGTTAAGGAATCCCATATGGCTCCTACTAGATACACAGACCATCCGTATACAGTGTGTAGGGCGTATCCGTGTACGCGGGTGTCTAGTATTAGCTTTATGATTCTCGTGCACAAGTATATTCCAGTTAGCCCGGCGCTGACATTGCCGAAAATCAAGAATTTTCCCCAGAATTTTTGCTAAGTATAAGCGACGATTTTGTGAATTGTGGCTTCATCCATAAGATTTGCAATTGAGCTTCCTTACATAAAAGTTGATTGTCCCATCACTCCTCTTATCACTGTATTGAGGACAGCAGGCCGCTCAGCGGGGAACATTATGTGATCTCTCAATTCATCCAGATCGTTCTGTATGTAAATGCCAGTGGTGGCAAGCGCTCCGGGACTGACATATTTCCACGTCGGTTTAGTTAGAAGCTTCATAATGATGGCATCGCTTCTACCGGTTTTGGCAAATTTATACTTTGCCATACCATGCGCCTCCCAGTTGATACATGGAAGGTGCTAATGCATCGCAGGTAATCTGTGTTTCTTGTCTAATAGGATGTGTGTTTGCGGCGTCAGGAAATAAGTTGTATTTTCTCGGGTTACTGGGAGTTGCTCGTAACACTTTTAAGTGTGAGCTATTTTTACATTGACCGGGACGCATTTTACTATATAAATTACTACCCCTGCTTGGAGAGCCATATATCCGAGCCCTTTCATAAAGTGATATGCAAAAATATCGGATGATCATCCTGCAATCGCTAAGGCGTTCTGCATGAGTCGGTACTCAAGATTACATTGTTGTAACAGTATATTTCTGTATATTTGACTTATTTGAGAGCGGACGTGCTTTTTCACATATACGAACTTTGAATTCATGTATGTGAAAAGATCGAAACTTGAAATGCGTCCATGGTTTTGAAGACTTTTACTTCAAGTTGATCCTCGAATATTATTAGTTTAGGATGCTCGGTTCGAATGAGTCTATAACCACGTCTGGTATTTGCCCGTTTTGGTTAGAGCGAAAACTGTGTCCGCGGAAGTTAGAGAATAAGTGATCTGCGGTGAACTTCGTGTACACTGCTCAGCACCATCACATCTCCCCACGTTCCGTATGGATCGGAATATGCTCCTCCGGAGCATTTGCCATCGTTATCTACCTGGCCGTCTAGAACAATTGGGCGAGTACCGGTTTCATTAGATTTTAAACCGGCTATAAGGATCCCTGATAATTCGAAACTCCCATAAGTATGCAAGCGAAAACACGCTGCATGAGCTATTTCGTGTATATATGAATATTTGCCATTGTGTACATCCATGGTATGAAAGAACATTCCGCATTTCCTTATTATGCGGTCTATCTCGATTTTGCATTGTATTACTTGTACGGATTTGAATTCGTCAATTCGCAGTAATTGTAGGAAAGTTTTGGTGTTGTTTATTTGCGGCACAGGAACATCACATTCTTCTACATTCGTTAGTGACAGTGTAGTAAAGTTGGCGGATAGTGCTCCACAATCGTATCCTATTATTCCCGTATTTCCGTATGCTCTTTGTGTCCATAGTATTAATATTAGTATACCAATGCTCTTAATCCGGATATTCATATGAAAATTGTACATCTATTGTTTACTGATTGTTAGTTTTCTCTCTCTTTTTTTTTATTAGTTTGGTTTGATGTGTGAGATTCGTAATCGATTAGGATGTACAATTCGACTATTTTTCTTGATTCGGATTTTTACATTATTTTTATTTAAAATTTCCAGAATTTCGTGAGGTCCGGTGTATTGATCTCCAAATTTACCTGGTTTAGGTCCCTTCAATAGGAACACGTAGTCTCCAGGTTTAAAGGCCTGCGGATTGATTTTCTTATCGTAATATTTTTTGAATTTATGTTTTGCTTCGATGACATTTTTACGAGCGTTTTTCTGTATAGTGTGAAGTTGCATGACAAGATTTATTAAATAATCACTGTAGTTTGCTAATTTGTCTTCCGGGGCAAGAAGTTCGTTAGATGGAATTTTTGCTATTTTGCCAAAAACTAATTTGTATGGCGTATGTTTAGTTGCCTCATGAACGTTAGTGTTGTAATTAAACATTGCGAGGCCGATCCAGCAATCCCATTGTTTTTGCTCGTTTGCATATTGTTTCAAGTATTCTCCCAATGCGTGATGCGATCTTTCTAGTGATCCGTTAGATTGTGGATGGAAGGCAGTCGTGCGAAATTTGCGAATTTTGAATATTTTAGCAACCTTTTTCATTAGATCGCTGATGAAATTCCTGCCTCGATCAGTTAATATTGCTTTAGGTGCTCCTAATATACAGATAAATCTGTCTATAAAAGCTTCTGCTATCGTTTCCGAAGTTTGATCAGGCAATGGTATTCCCATGCAAAATTTAGTTAGTTGGTCTTATAGGGTCAGAATGTATTCATTGCCCCTTTCTGTCCTCGGCAGGGGTCCTACGATATCCATGGCAACTTTATCAAAAGTGGATGCTGGTGTATCAGTAATTATCATTGGTTGTTTAGTTTTTACTCGTACCAATTTTTTCAATTGACATTGCAAGCATTGCTGAATGTATCTTTGAACTTCAGATTTTTAATTTTCCCAGTGGTATTTGTGTTTAATCCTATTATACGTCTTTGAAACACCTCTATGTCCACCTGTAGGCGAGCAATGTATTTCACCGATTATAGTGGAGCGGAAGTCTTTAAAAGGGTATTTAATTAGTCCGTTGCATATAATTAATTTGGTGGTTGTGTCAGCAAAATTTAATTGCAAAAGAGGTTTGTCGTTGCTCCATGGTACGCGTTGTTGATAAATTCTGTTTTTGCAATACTGAGTGTTTTTAGTTTTAGCTCGCCAGCAATGTCCGGTAGGTTTTTTATTATTGCAGCGATGTGTGTCAAGGTCATCAAGGTGGTTGGACCTTCTCGTTCTCCTTTGCTTATAGATAAGGCTGTATGATAGCATTTCTTATATTTATGACTTTTGCTTCGCCCAAGGAGAGAGAATCTAACCGTGGCATTTCGTTTCGTTCAAATAGTTTCTGTGATCCCGAATCTAACGGATTTCCGTTAGTATCAGTGAAATATGCAAAATTATCTTTGCATAAGAATAATAAATCTCAATTATGTTGCCTTTTAGTGGTTGTATATTTGTTATGGTGGGTAAATTTTTATTTTCATTGTCTTCGTCGTCTGTTTCGTTTTCCCTGTCGTCTCTTTCAGTATCGCTGTCTTTGTCCGGCGGGTCATTTCTATCCTCCGCTTCTTCGATTGTATCTATATAGCCCTGTATTTTTTTCTTTCTGTGAGACATCCTTATTTTTTACTGTTTGACTATGAGTTTGAATTCTGTCAGTTTTAGGTGGGTCGTGTATTAATACTTTTTCCTTGCTTCGCAACTCTGGCGATTCGCATATTTCTGCAGATGTGAACGGTACCGAATTTGTATTTTCGTCGGACATATCATCATCAGATAATAAAATCTCTAATTCCTCATTATTCGAGAGGTGTAGGCTAAAATCTTCGTCTTCTTCACTTTCGTCAAATTCCTCCAACATCTGGGAAATTTTTTCTGCGTCTTTTGAGTTGTTAGGATTCAGTAAGTTTTTATGGCTGATCACATTACAGTCTGCTTCCTCGAAATTCACTGGGTTTCTGGACAGAGCGTCGGCGTTCACGTTAGTTTTGCCCGCTTTGTATACAACATCGTATTCGTATTCTGCTAATTTTAATCTCCAGCGTAGTATTCTCATGTTTGCATCTTGTGTATTTTTAAATCAAAGCAAAGGTTTGTGATCTGTAACTAACGTAAATTTCCGTCCGTATAGATATGGTCGGAAATGTTTGACGCAATATACTATTCCAAGGGCTTTTTTCTCGTAAGTGTCATATTTTAATTCGTTGTCGGTCAAAGTTCGTGATGCATATGCTATCGGTTGATCCTTGTTTATTTTTCCCTGGGACAGAATTCCTCCTACAGCAATTCCGGCAGCATCAGTCGTTAAAATGAAAGATTTCGAAAAATCGGGGTACTGCAGGACAGGCTCCTCGCATAGTTTTTGTTTTAATGTTTCAAATGCATCTTTCTATATTGGTGCCCACTCGAAGCGAGTATCATTTTTCAATAAATTAGTCAAAGGTTTGGCTAAATTTGAAAAATTTGGTATGAATCGCCTATAATATTCTGCTAACCCGAGAAATTGTTTAATATTTTTAGGATTTTTTGATCTCGGAAATTGTCTGACAGCTTCCAATTTTTTCGGATCGAGTCTGACTCCATCTCTGCTAATTACATGTCCCAAGTACGTTACTTCGGTTTTCAAAAATTCGCATTTGTCAGGTTGTAATTTTAAATTAGCTTCTCGTAATCGTTCTATTAGTAGATTATATTTTCTCTCGTGCTCTTCTAATGAAGAGGCGTAGATGACAATGTCATCCATGTAAACAAATAGTTCTTTTCCCTGCAATCCTGTTAGAATGAGGTCCATTAACCTTTGGAAGGTAGCTGGAGCATTTTTTAGTCCGAAAGGCATTCTATTGAACTCATAATGGCCGAAGGGTGTCGTGAATGCCGTTTTATGGCCGTCGGTAGGATCCATTTTTATTTGATAGAATCCAGAAGCCAGGTCACATACAGAAAAATACTGTGCCCCGCCTAATTAGTCTAGAATGTCGACAATGTTCGGCAATGGGTAGGCATCGCCGATAGTCTTATCGTTCAAGGATCGAAAATCTAGAACCATTCTCCACCGTTTGCTCCCTTTCGAATCTTCTTTCTTTGGTACTATCCAAATAGGCATGTTATAGGGCGATTGAGAAGGTTTTACTATTCCTCCTTCTAATAGTTCATTAACTTGTCTGTTTATTTCGTCTTTATGGATTTGTGGAAATTTGTACTGTCGGGTATTGATAGGACGATCATCTGTTGTCGGTATTTGGTGTTGTAACACATGTGTCGCCGTTAAATTTTCTCCAGGTACATGGAATCTGTCCTGGCTTTTCGTTACAATGTTTATCACGTTTCTCTTTTCTTCTGTATTTAAATGTTCCATCCTTAATAGTTCTATAATTTCTGTTATTCTTTCTTTTGTGGATTCCCCCGATAATGTAAAACATTCATTTGCGATGCTTCTTGGCAATAATTGTTCTCTTCCTTCTTTATTTTTTAAATTGCGTCCGCGCGTATATTTCTCTATCATTTCTTGAGATTGCGCTTGCATGGACGTCGAGATTTTTGAAGACGGTATTATTTTCTTTTTTATATTATGATTATTTTTGACACTAAGGCGGCATGCTTTTCATAAGTTCTGCCACAGTAACATGAGAGATATTATTTTCTGCGTGTATTCCAACCCTTGGGAAGTGTAAATTTTCGAAAGAGTCTGGGGAGCCTTTTTCTTTTGGCCCTCTTGACTGGAATTGTGTCGTATTGCGTAGTGAGGTTTAGTAACTTCCCTCCTCGCAATCGACGGGAGTAGAATTTACTAGAGGAGTGCGGAAACTTTCCTCTGTAATTCTAAGATTAATTAATTTTTCTGAGGAGGGTTGGTAACTTCTCTGCTCGGAAGTAGAATTCACTAGAGGGGTGCGGAAACTTCCCTCCGTAATTCCAGGATTAATAAATTTTTCTGGAGAGGTTTGGTAACTTCCCTCTCCCTTGGAGGTTTTGGAATTTTCCTCCGAAGTATTTGGATTAAAATTTTCTTTCACATTATTATCTTCTCTCGTGATTTTATTTATATTTTCTTCTTTTAATTTTCGTGTTTCGTTCTTAAATTTTCTCATAATTTCATCTTCGTTATCTTCATTATTTCTGTCATCGTCTTCAATTTTAGTGCTAGATGTTTCGCATTTAATTTGATCATTTCGCAAATTCTGGGGATCCAAGGATATTTCTATTTTTCTTTCTATCATTCCGTTGTCTGTTTCCTGGTTATCGAACAATTCATTTAGAGACTTAATATCCAATGTCGATACTTAGACTTCTACTTTTTCATCCAAAGTACTTATGACTTTTAAGTATGCCTTTCCCGATACATTTTCTACTATGGTATCTCCCAAATAAATTCCATGGGCTACCTTTATTCTCGGTATATATACTATTTTTGTCTCTGGATTTCCTACTCTTACATAAAATGATGATTCAGATCTCGGTGCCGCTATAATAATTTTTGGTGAAGAAAAAGGTATTTTAATTCCGCTTACATCTAAATGTCCCTTCACGTAATCTATTTTTGAGGAAGTCTGTTTGAAAAAATCGTTGGCTAATATACCGGCTTGTGCAATGGGGAAGTCGCTTGCTATGGTGTGAAATGTTACCTGTGTTCCGAAGAGAGTCAACGTGTCTCCAAGAGTGTAAACGGGGTATTCGTTTATACCATTTAATTTTAAAATGTTCGTGTAGTCGACGTCCCTTCCCGAGAGGGAGGAGATGAAGGGGATGGAAGGACGGAACGGACTCCTTGTAATCTCTCCCGTTTGCGCGGGCGAGTCGAGCACACGTTTTCGAGATTCTGAATTTAGGTCAACGTCTGGGACAGTCGCTATGACGCCAAAGTCAGAGGAATGTGCTCGTGGTCCCTATTCTAGGTCAGAGAGTTAAATCTCTTTTACCCGGGGGTGGGACCTCATGCGAGTCTTAGGCGAGGGAGCGGGAAGAAGTTATGGGTAGTTAAAATAAAATGATATAGAGATTATAATTATTTACATTTATTATAAAAAAACGAAGGAAAAGGAAAATTATAAATTTAGTTATAAAATTAAACTATAAAATTAAACATAAGAAAAAAAAATTATTATAAAATTAAATTAAAACATACATGGTTTACTAATAGGTAATTAATTAAAACTAATAGAAAAATATTATTCGATTTTGTGTGCAAAAGTTCGTACAATCTCATGTTCGTACATCTCATGACTCCGCGTATGTGTATGTGTATATATGTATATGTAGAGAGCTTAGTCGCTGGGTTCGGGACTCAGATCTTCCGCGCGATCTTCCGAGAGGGCCTCTTCCGTTTCGTCGGGTGGATCTTCCGGCGATGGTTCGCGGTCCTCTTCGCGTTCTTCGTGTTCGTCGCGTTCTTCGTGTTCGTCGCGGTCCTCTTCGCGTTCTTCGTGCTCGTTGCGTTCTTCGTCCTCGTCGGAAGGAGGAGAAGGGGAGTAGGAAGGGCCCCACTCGTCGTCCGAAAAGTCGAGCGGGTAGTAATTCGGGGAACCCGAAGGGAGAATCGGCGGAGAGGGGTGTCGGGGAGCACGTAACCGAGGAGATTAGGGAGAGCGAAAGGGTGGAGGATATTCAGAGGGAATAACCCGGCGCCTTGGAGGGCTTCGAGCTCATTCAGAAGAAGGTTTACGTCACGGTCGTATTTTCCATCGATCTCGAGGATGTCCACTGAAGGAGGAGAGAGAGAGAGAGAGAAAAAAAAACAACCGAGGTTCTGATGTTGCATCTGACCCGTACGCGGATTCCGAGTTCTCGCAAAAAGAAAGGCTTGGACTTACTACTGCTGATGTTCGATGGATCGGTGGAATTGGGCGTTGCAGCTCGGTGGGCTTCGGAGGCGGAAGATCGGTTCGGCTCTCCAAGTGGATGGGCTGGTGCGCGTGAACTAACACTTGCCGGTTTTGCCGGACGCGCGATTACTGAGTGTAACGCTCGCACAACCAATTTTTAACTAAAGATTGCAGATTAGGCTGCTTATTAGACTGGGTGTTAAGTTGCCTTAAGACTCGAAACTGCCGATTGGACGCCGTATTAGATGAAAAAAAAAACTGACTGCAACCCTCGGGAGCGCGGGTTTTTATATGAAAAAAATTAAAGAGTGGGTGCGTTTAAACGACGAATTTGGATTTTTGATTCGTCGAGCGGTTTTCGGGTTCCTTAATACTTATTGGAGAAACGGCCATATAATTTGGCTCTAAGTTTCTCATAAGCAGTTTGATCGTAAATGTCTTTGTTTCTTTACGATTAAACTGAGCTTGTTGTTTTTTAAAAATTAGACTAAGCGTGTGATTTCTCCGCTATTCGAGTGGTTTTCCCACGCCAGGTTGGTACTATTAGGGTAATAACCGTCGCGTGAACTTGTGTATTTCACGCGTCGGCTTTAGTATCTCACTCAGTTTTCGGAGGAATCATTGATAGGTTACATCTATTTTCCATTACGGAGGGTCGGCGTCTGTCAACGACGCACCCGCACGTCGTTCGTTCTCATTTTTACAATTTTTATTTTCCTTTTTGAAAGGGTTGAGTGGGTGCACGTGTGAATCGCTCGTTGTCAGTCGCCCCCCTCTTTGCCCGAATGGGAGAAATCGTGGAGTCCGCTGGACGTAACACTCCCCCGCCTTAGACAAATGTTGGGGATGAAAACACAACATTTGCAATGATGCAGGTGATGAAATGATTTCTCCCACTCGTTAACTTATTTGACGCGAAATTTCCTAATGTAGGTAAGAGTACGCATTTAAATTTATCTGAGAAAGGAGGAAAGAAATAATCGTTTTCAGAGTTTACATTTTTTAGTACTTTTTTTTTGCACAATGGGCACGCTTGAAAGTAAGTTTACATGTGTCTTATTGTTCTCTTTCTGGTTTCAAAAAGGAGGAAAGAGAAGGCGACCACCAAAACCCCTTCCTTTTATTCTTTCGTCTTTTTTGTTTATTATAATTATTGTTCTAAATATTTCGCAAGAGCGATTGAATATGTGTGTATATATATATATATATATATATATATATATATATATATATATATATACATATACCAGGTGTAGAAGTATGAAACCGGAATTTCCCTATAATGGTGCTCGCTATCAGTTTAAAGACCGTAAGACCGCTTCTGTAGCGCCATCTTCTCCCTCTATCAGCTGACGAAGTTTGTCAACACACAATAACCTAAGTTTCATACACCGGTATATTTTTCTATAACCTCAAACATGTCGAGTTTTGTGCCTACGAACTATGATTTGCGGACAGCATTGGTTTTCTGCTATCATTTGAAGAAAACTGCAGCAGAATCGCATAAAATGCTTGTCGAAGCATACGGTGAATATGCTCTTGGCAAAACTCAGTGCTTCGAGTGGTTTAAAAAATTTAAAAGTGGTGATTTTGACGTGAGAAACGAGGAGCGTGGGAAACCACCGAAAAAGTTTGAAGACAAGGACTGAGCTTCTAAAACTTGGCGAAACCGTTAACACTGATCGCTACCAACAACAAATGATCGATTTGAATCGAGCAATACGTGAAAAACGAAAAACCGGAATATGCAAAAAGGCAAGATAAAGTCATTTTGCTTCATGATAATGCCCCCTCACACACAGCAAAACGAGTCACGGATACGATCGAGGCGTTCAATTGGGAAATACTAGCGCATGCGGCTTATTCTCCAGACTTGGCTCCGTCCGATTATCATCTGTTCGCATCATTGGAACATGCACTCGCCGAACAACACTTCGATTCGTATGAAAATGTACGAAAATGGCTCGACAACTGGTTCGCTTCAAAGGAAGAATTGTTTTTTTGGCGTGGCATTCATAACCTGCCGGAGAGGTGGGAAAAATGTACAAATTCCAATGGAGACTATTTTGAATAAAATATTTTTTATAATTTTCAAATAACAGACGTGTAATTTTTACAAAAAAATTCCGATTTCATACTTCTACACCTGGTATATATATATATATATATATATATATATATATATATAAAAGTGAATTAACAATAATTATATTTAAATAATAATTTTAATTTTTTAATGTTTTGACCTGTCGCAGTAAATACCACTTATAGTTGTGGCATAGTTCTTTGCACTGGAATCAATTTCCCATCATTGTCATCAACAAATATATATCAGATAAGTAACTAATATTTACATAAAACGAAATGTTAACTCTCTATGTGCTTTCTGTAATTGTAGATTGTTGAACCGATTCTTTTCTTTGATTTTTTTTCACATTTCCAGCCATCCATATGCTCGCAGAATATCAATCGCTGGAGAACAATTCTATATGGAGTAAGGTTGTCAAGTTCTGAGGCTACTGTGTTCTCGAGTGCGTCCTAGCAAAAGTCACATTTTAACGGCAAATATCTGTCACTAGCAATGCGACGACAGATTTGACGAGAGAGCAGGTTCGTAAAATCAATGTTTACTATCATTTTTTCATCGACCCTTTTGACAGATATAATTGATATTTATTACTATCTTGTGATGTAGGCTACTGACTGATGTATGTTTCTTATCTTTCAACAAACAGGATTTATTGCCAATATTTGACTCAACAACTGGTTTGATATCTGATATGGAAATAAGAAGTTTCTTCAAAAATTGAGGATTGGTTCTGAAAGGAGACAACTATAGCAAGATGGAAGATAAAAATCATGTAATTGCAAATAGAAGATGTATGAGTCATGATGAATCAAAGAATCACAAGTCTGTGGAACAAGAAGGAAAATTAAAAGATGAATATAAAGTAAAAACATGTTTATAGATTTATTTCTTTTGCCACTAACTCGGACAATTCGTATAAAATTAATAGCAAATCTATTTCTTCATTGTTTTCTAATTTATTCCAAACTTCTTTTAGATTTGCCTCTTTTTTCTTAAAAATATTGTACTGCAGTCTTGCCCAAAACGTCGGATGATTCAACATACTATGAATGCTTCTTTAGTGATCCATCAAGTTTGCTATAAATAATATTTAATGTAAGAACAGTAAAAATAATCTGGAAATAAGTGTAACACAGTGTTAACAACATACTTAAAAATTCGACGATTGTAGAATGCTTATTTAGGGTTTCTTTAAGCTCTCGATTATATCGCTCTGATATATTATTTGTTTTATGTAATTGCTTATACACGCAGAACGACTCGGGTTTAAAACTTTTAATCCACGTATTCTTGTAGTAATTAAGAAATGACTCTACATATTTACAATTTTTGAAAATAACTTTCGAAATTATATCAAAGCCTTCCTTTATTAAAGCCTCTGGCAACAAGGCTAAATATCAGCAATTTAACTGCGCCATATCCCACTTCTTCTTTTTCTCCTTTTAATATGCTTTTTTGCGTTATGTACTAACGCCTGTAATAAAGAAGAGACATAACGGAAAGTGACGTACATTTCATGTTTATTATCATGTATGTTGTTATTTTTATTACCTTGCTGTAATGAAAAAAGCAGCCAATGACTTTAATGCCAGGAAAGGCTATTTGTAATGCATTTCGTTCCGCTCTTTCGAAATCTGCTATCGCGGTTGATGGCTGGATTTGCACAATATTGCAAATTTTGTTAAAAATTTCTATATAGTTTTCTGTTGTGCGACCTTGCATTATCGAATAAACGACTGGAAACGTCTGAAATTTGAGAAACATTTTACTTAGTCATATATATTTACATTGAATGTCTTTTACAATTATATGAACTAATTATTTAATACAGTTTAAATTGCTTTACTTACTCTGTCGTTGTATCTAATTGCGAGAAAGATATTCTTAATTGTATATATAAATACATCTAACGATATATGAAAAACGTCTTTAAACGTCATTCTGTGCCTGGGAAGCGATTTTTTTTTCAATTTGCCTATGATGTTATATGGTTAATTATTTTTATTGTAAGATATTTCCTTACATCGTATCACCATAAGATTTATTTAAGTAAAAATGATATCTCTCATGTTCCACTTTGGGCTGCTGTATTCTTGTATTCCACTTATCTCTATCCATTTCGAGAATATGTAAAATGCACACAATATAATAAAACAATGAAGAAATAAATTTGCTATTAATTTTATACGAATTGTCCTAGTTAGTGGGAAAAGAAATAAATCTATAAACATGTTTTTACTTTATATTCATCTTTTAATTTTCCTAGTTGTTCCGCAGATTTGTGAACACTTCTTTGATTCATCATGACTCATACATCATCTATTTGCAATTACATGATTTTTATCTTCCATGTTGCTATAGTTGTCTCCTTTCAGAACCGATCCTCAATTTTTGGAGAAACTTCTTATTTCCATATCAGATATCGAACCAGTTGTTGAGTCAAATATTGGCAATAAATCCTGTTTGTTGAAAGATAAGAAACATACATCAGTCAGTAGCCTATATCACAAGGTAGTAATAAATATCGATTATATCTGTCAAAAGGGTCGATGAAAAAATGATAGTAAACATTGATTTTACGAACTTGCTCTCTCGTCAAATCTGTCGTCGCATTGCTAGTGACAGATATTTGCCGTTAGAATGTGACTTTTGCTAGGACGCACTCGAGAATACAGTAGCCTCAGAACTTGACAACCTTACTCCGTATACAATTGTTCTCCAGCGATTAATATTCTGCGAGCATATGGCAGGAAATGTAAAAAAAAAATCAAAGAAAAGAAACGGTTCAACAACATTTACAATTACAGAAAGCACATAGATAGTTAACAATTTGTTTTATGTAAATATTAGTTACTTATCTGATATATATTTGTTGATGACAATGATGGCAAATTGATTTCAGTGCAAAGAACTATGCCACAACTATAAGTGGTATTTACTGAGACAGGTCAAAACACTGAAAAATTAAAACTGAAAATTAAAACACTGAAAAATTATTATTTACATATAATTATTAATCTACTAATATATGTATATACACACGCACGCACGCACGCACGCACGCACGCACGCACGCACGCACGCACGCCCGCCCGCCCGCCCGCCCGCACGCCCGCACGCCCGCACGCCCGCACGCACGCACGCACGCACGCACGCACGCACGCACGCACGCACGCACGTAATTTAGAAAATTACAATAAGGGGAAAGAAAAGAATAATTGCACACACATTACATTTGTTATATGAACATATAAATATAATTCAAAAAATATATGTTATAAAAAATATATTTATCCAATTATTATTTACTAATATTTACAACAACTATTATTTACTAATATTTACATTATTTACATATTTACATTATTTATAAATCTTAAGGGGATGCTGGATACCGACATTACAGCTCATTTCGCTAATGAGCAAGATATCATCGAATTGGCTTTACGGATTAAAAAAGCCTTTGACACGTATAAAGTACGAACGAAAACGTGGGGTGCCGTGCCCAATTGAAGACCGAAAAAGGCATAAAATTAAATCATTATATTAATTATCTATTGTGAACAGTACCTTTTGCACTCTTGAGCTGTCAACACACAGAAACATTCATTCATATAAAGGTTATATGAGATTAGACACATAAACCGAGTCACGGCACCCCACGGACAGGAATAACGAACACTGTGGTAGCGATGAAAATACAAACAAATATCTAATAAAAAAGATATCTTGACCAGATCACTTTATTCACATGCACCTACGTAGTGTACATGTGGAACGGTCAGCCGACCAGTGATTACATATATACATAGGTCGACGATAGTTCCGGAATTTTCTAGAAGATGGCATTGGCGTGTCGGTGTGACATTTCCTTGTGTTAGTAACTTAGCACAAGGAAGATTCATACGTATACACTACTACACACAACCCGAGTGCGTGAGGATACGCGCGTAGTCAAAACACGCGAACGTAAACGGAAACAAGTTGACCGAACTGTCAAAGCGCGCGAATGCCTGTTCGCTCCGTGTATTTTGGAGTGTAATCGTGTATTCGTACCGTATTTCATGACAAACGACGAGACGGACAATGTCGTGACAATTAGTGATAGTCGTGATAATTGGAGTAGCCCTGAGGGCAGTCCCAAGCGCGTCGGCCACCACGCGAGGAAGCAGCAGCGCTAGCAGAACGAGATCATGAAGTCGAGCAGCGTGGAGGACCGGCTGCTGATGAACAGATCGGACGAGGAGTCGATGTGGCGCAGCCGCAACGACTCGGACTCGAGCGAGGGCCGGTTCTCGAAGAACTCCGAGTCCGAGAGCCGGTCCTCGATACCGCGCTCCAGCTCGAGCGGTTCTCCATGCGGGCCAACTATGACTCGTCGGACTTCTCGCGCGCCAACTCCACGTCGAACGAGCGCTTCCACTCGGACTTCTCGATCGCGGTGGCGAGCCTTTAGAATCGTGAAATAACATAATTTCAAAGATTCTCAGTCCCGATTTCTAATGGTATGTACAATCAAAATCAGAAGCGTCTATTTTGACGGTACTGAGTATATAAAATTGATATATATAAAATTGCATGATTATATGTATATTACATATAAAAATCAGAAACGTCTATTTTGACGATACTGAGTATATAAAATTGATATATATATATATATATATATATATAATTGCATGATTATATGTATATTACATATAAAAATCAGAAGCGTCTATTTTGACGATACTGAGTATGTAAAATTGCATGATTATTTGTATATTACATATAAAAATCAGAAGCGTCTATTTTGACGATACTGAGTATATAAAATTGATATATATATAATTGCATGATTATATGTATATTACATATAAAAATCAGAAGCGTCTATTTTGACGATACTGAGTATATAAAATTGATATATATAAAATTGCATGATTATATGTATATTACATATAAAAATCAGAAGCGTCTATTTTGATGGTACTGTGTATATAAAATTAAAATATAAAACTGCATGATTATATATTATGTATAAAAGTCAGAGGCGTCTGTGATATGACGATACTGATGTTAATAAAAATCAGAAGCATCTCGTTTTTAGGATGGTACTGGTTATTACAAATATTTATAAATTTGATTCAGAGAGACGAGAAAAATTTATTTGTTTCGTTCTCACGGGAATGAATGTTGGAGGGGCCCATTCACTGTTCCCAATATTCAAAATCATAAAATAATATGATTTTATATAATACTATAATTTTAGTCACACTTCAAGACAAAACTAGTATTATACAAGTCATATAGTACAAATTACTGAATATATTTCTTTCATAAGATATAATAAAATCGTTATATTATTATATGTATTAAAATCGTACGCGACTTTAATATTTATTAAAATATTATCAGGCTGAGGGGCCCACAATTTGTAGGTCCTGCAGTGCCTGGTAAAAGGAAATTCGGACGCTCTAGCCGTCTCAGAACATCGAGAATCTTGGCAACATCGAGATTCTTGGTAACAATGAGAGGAAAAGGACGAAAGATTATATATCTATCCTGCTCGTATCGTAAACAATCGAGGCGGCAACATTGCACGCACAAGCGCGCAATGTATACATGCTTGAGCTAGGATCGATAATATAGGAAATTTTTATACCATATTCTAGATTATCGACCCTGATCAAGTTTGGCCGTCACTCCAGCATCCCCTTAACCCTATAACAATATTTACAGAAATATTCTCGCAGAAATTTACAGAACTTTTCGCAGGAATAAAATGTTATGAACATTTGTGGAGGAATAAAATGGCAATGTAATTATACAAACATATAAAGAAACAAAAAGGAACATTAGGCGAACAAATGAATATTCCGTGGTAAAGTAACAGCGAAATATTGAAGAGGGAGTTCTGAAGCAAATTGACCATGAAGCATTAGATTTTATAATAATAACAATTTCTTTAATTTTGTGGCCTAAATTAATTATCTAATTAATTAATTATCTAATTGATATTTATTAATTCAAAGTAACAACTCTTTCATTTGTAATTGATATAATTCTTCTTTTTGTTTCTGTTCTGCCAAAATTGATTTTATCTTTGCTTCATGTTCAAGCTTCATGAACGCCATGGCCTTCTGGTACTTATCTTTTTGGAGTTCAAGCAGAGCCTCCTCGTATGCAGTCATTTCTTTCTTTCGCTTCTTTGGTACAGGCTTAGAATTGACTTCTAATGGCCTGACCAAATTAGAAGGATCTGCTTCTGCATTATCAGAGAGGTTGGATGTTATCTCTGTTGTTCTCACTTTTGTCACCCCATGTTCCAGAAAAATAAAGGTGCTGAAACAAATAATATTATTCTATTAATAACAAAAAAAACAATAAAAGTTACTTATTTTTGTAAATTTTATTAAGAAACATTTTATACATATAAATCTTACCCAGTAGCAGGGTCTAGTATTAATTCTTGATCTTCAATTTCTATTGTATTTGACCCCTTGCACCTCTGTAACAAATAAATTTATATGTATTACAAATTTTTTACTATTGTTTGTATAAAAATTACATATAAATAAATTAAAATCATAAAAACTATTCATCACTATCATAAAAATAATTATTACGTCATAAAAATATATATTTAATATGCATAATAAACTAATAAATATAATATAAATAATGTACAAAATAAATATTTAAAATAACAAAGGAGTATAAATATTATATTTATGTAATTTATAAATATAAGTAATACAATTGAATTTTTATGTTCTATTTATGTAAAACTTATTTGGCCCTCACTGTCGTGAATGTTTTCATCTATTGCAAAGTCCTCGGGACAGATTTCAGCAATGCTGAAATCTATCTCCGAAGGCATGGGAATAGATGGTCCGCCGCCAGTGCTCTTCAAATGCTTCCTATATGCGGTAACATTTTTTTTCGCTGCCACTTTCTAGCGCTGGTAGGCTGCTCGTATTTCTTCCCATCCTCGCACAGTGGGTCGAATTAACAGAAACCCGGACATAGAGCAAAAATTATGTATAAATTAATAGTTTGGTCGTAAAAATAAAAATCGCTTCTGAGGCATTGTTCAAAAAGGTTACTTTCAATGAATTTTGAGTAAAAAATTGAAACAAAAGAGTCTGCTATTAATCTGAGCATTAAATATGTATAGAATTGGAGTTCGTGAAGAATTGAAGCACATCTGCAGTATCTATTCAAAGTAATACCATATGTAAAAGCTTTAATTATTTGCAATGACTATTTTTTACTGTATTTGACCTTGGTTAAAGCTACTAAAATCAATTATTAATATTCAAAATTTCTTCCCTTAAAGTAAAAAAATTTAATGCTTTTTAAACATATTTTTGAAGCACGAAATTTAAAATTTGCAATGGTATATAAAAAAAGTATCAAAAAATATCAAGAAAATTCTTTTTGGAGAATGCAGAAGAACATTCTCTTAACATAACATTTATTTTTGTTTGCCCCTCTTTGCCCCTCTTAGAGAAAAATGCAATTTTCTAGTAATAAAACTCAACCGGACTTTAATTAGAGATTCCAAATCGGTAACAAAACCCGGACGTAAGCATTTAAACATACTACATCCATGTTTTCTCACTCAATTTACAACTTTTCAATATTTTTATTATATTTTTATTCTTTTATTTATATATTTTTTTGTTTTTTAAATATTATGTTAATTTTTTTTGTATTTTTCGTTATTTTTTATCTTTTTATTATTACATTGCTGTATATTATTACTATTATAAGTATATAATATATTTATAAATTATAATTATCTCCTCAATCACTGTCAGCACTATCAAATTCCGTGGAAATTTCACTATCTCTAGAAAGTACTAACAGGTCAAGTACTTCAGGAAACAAAGCTTTTTTTTTGGCTTTTGATAAATTTCGCCGCAAGGATGTTATATAAGGATCGGAACTGACAAGCAAGTACTGCATGATATCTTCATTCGTTATTTGACGACTTAATTTTCTCGTGTGCTGTTCACGAGTTTTCCTAAATTCTTTATTTCGCGCTTCTGCAGCCTCTTCTGATAATTGGCCGATAGGTAGTAAAGCATTTTCAATAATAGCAGAGCCATGTAAAAGAATTTTATGGATTGATACTGGCATAAAGTACCAACCGTACAAGTCGACAAATAACGAAGCTGTTTCTTTTGCAAAATTGTAGGTTCAATTTGTTCACTTGACGCAATAGCCTGTAAGATAACAGCAAATCTCCTGATCAAGGAAGCGTTTAAACCTATAATTTTTGCTGTTTTTTCCGGATTTTCGAAAAATTTCCTAGCAGTATTGCCATCATTAGTAGTTCCCGATCCTTCTTTAACAACATCTACTAATACTCCCAATTCGTTTCTTAATTCTTTTTGTATTTTTTTCTTTCTTGTTATTTTACTTGCTTTATTTTCAGGTGTTCTCGCTAACCATTGTTTAAAATCAAGATTATATGCTACATGCAGCAAAAATTCTAAACAACGTATCCATGCATGGAGACTCGACAATCCATATTTTAAATGCTCTTTTTTAACGATCTTATTCGCTACTCTTTTTAAATCGTTCATTTCGGAAGGTTTAGCTCCACAAATATAGCACACTGCAAAAGAAGTACTTGAAAGAGTTGAGCAGATTTTTCCATCAATCATAGTAAAAAGTAATTCATGCTCGATCGACACATTTTGAATTTTAGTTGCTACTAATTCATCAATTTCATTTTGCATCCTATCTCTTTCAGTATTTATTATTTCTGCCGTTTCTTTTGCAAATTCGAATCTAATTGGTCGACAGTACCAAGTAGATGATGGCTTTTTATTTTGCCAAATGATTGTCGAGTCATCAAACAATTTGAGTGGTACAATGCTGGTCATAAAAATACTTGCATCAGACTTTTCCTGAAAACTACTACCTGCAAAATTTTGTTTATATAAACTTTGATTGGATGCCCCATCAAAACCCCATTTATATATACATTTTAAAGTACGCGATTCATCATAATTTTGTCCACAAGTTTTAAATATTCTCTGAACAGTTAAATTCAAAAGAGATTGTAATTTTATACATGCTGAAACATCTGTAATTATGATATCAGATTTTGGAGGGTAACATTCTGTTTTTGCAAGTTTTATTTGATAATAAGAGGGGTAAATATTCATATTGCTTTCAGCAGAAACTTCTCGTAATGAAATGTACTTAGATTTAGATAAATGTAGTGAAATAGAAATGAACATAGCCAAAGCTTTATCTCTAGACATTTGTTTCGGTGAAACTGTGCAATCATTTTCACAAAATTCCCTTACTTTTTTAACATAAGTGGGATTTTTCTCTAAACAATCAAAAATTTTATATAAATCAATATTTTTTTCAACGTAAGCTTTTGATTTTATAGCATGCAGTAACTCCTGGCTTTCTGTTTCTCTTAAGGCTTCTGTTCTTCTTCTTTTTTGCCTATCAGAAAGTTCTGTCCAATCTTTGCGAGATGTTTTAGAAGAAGACGAAGTTGATGGTGACGGCGAAGTAGTCGTTGAAAAAAAGCTTAATTCATTATTTAACCAATTATCGTGATTTTTAAGAAAACGATCGATAGTACGATTAGATTTTTCCCATTTATTTGTTAGATTCATACAAAATATTTTTAATTTAGATTTTAAAACTTTTTCTTTATTTTCATCGATATTGCTAATATCAAATAGTTTTTTTTCTAAAACTAATTCTCAAACTTCTTTGAAATCCCTGAAGTTTATATTGGAATCTCTGAAAATGGAGAATAAATCTCGATTTGTTAACACATTCATGGTCATATAAATGAATTAATGACAAAGAATAAAACTCACTACAATTTCTCTTAAAGATGCGCGAATGCAGAGCTTCAGAAGCAATTGATTGCTAGTACAGATGCTAGACGAAAGAAACGAGAACCGAGAGGCGCGCTTCCTTTTATTCGACATCATCCCCACTATTCCTGATTATGCGAGGATGTGGCAACATAGCCCCACTCTACTCCTCCCGAAAGAACAACAGGATAACCTATGTCGACTTATACGGTTGGTACTTCATGCCAGTATCAATCCATAAAATTCTTTTACATGGCTCTGCTATTATTGAAAATGCTTTACTACCTATCGGCCAATTATCAGAAGAGGCTGCAGAAGCGCGAAATAAAAAATTTAGGAAAACTCGTGAACAGCACACGAGAAAATTAAGTCGTCAAATAACGAATAAAGATATTGTGCAGTACTTGCTTGTCAGTTCCGATTCTTATATAACATCCTTGCGGCGAAATTTATCAAAAGCCAAAAAAAAGCTTTGTTTCCTGAAGTACTTGACCTGTTAGTACTCTCTAGAGATAATGAAATTTCCACGGAATTTGATAGTGCTGACAGTGATTGAGGAGATAATTATAATTTATAAATATATTATATACTTATAATAGTAATAATATACAGCAATGTAATAATAAAAAGATAAAAATAACGAAAAATACAAAAAAAATTAATATAATATTTAAAAACAAAAAAATATATAAATAAAAGAATAAAAATATAATAAAAATATTGAAAAGTTGTAAATTGAGTGAGAAAACATGGATGTAGTATGTTTAAATGCTTACGTCCGGGTTTTGTTACCGATTTGGAATCTCTAATTAAAGGTTGAGTTTTATTACTCCGGTTGAGTTTTATTACTAGAAAATTGCATTTTTCTCTAAGAGGGGCAAAAAGGGGCAAACAAAAATAAACGTGTTATGTTAAGAGAATGTTCCTCTGCATTCTCCAAAAAGAATTTTCTTGATATTTTTTGGTACTTTTTTTATATACCATTGCAAATTTTAAATTTCGTGCTTCAAAAATATGTTTAAAAATCATTAAATTTTTTTACTTTAAGGGAAGAAATTTTGAATATTAATAATTGATTTTAGTAGCTTTAACCAAGGTCAAATACAGTAAAAAATAGTCATTGCAAATAATTGAAATTTTTACATATGGTATTACTTTGAATAGATACTATAGATGTGCTTCAATTCTTCACGAACTCCAATTCTATACATATTTAATGCTCAGATCAATAGCAGACTCTTTTGTTTCAATTTTTTACTCAAAATTCATTGAAAGTAACTTTTTTGAACAATATCTTAGAGGCAGTTTTTAAGTTTTACGACCAAAATAATTTTCGCTCTATGTCCGGATTTTTATTGATTCGACCCACTGTGCCTCGTGTAGAGCCCATTGCTTTCATTTCTTCGCCTAATTCTTTCCATTTTTATTTCTTCAATGTTTGTATTTTTACATTACCGCTTTTGTCCTCCATTATTGCGTTGTTATTGTTTACAAATGTAATTATTACATTTTTTCTTCCTGTGAGAAGTTCTCACGCTTCCTTTGTTTCTCAGCCATCTAATATATAAAATAAGTTATAATATATTGTTATTTTCTCAAATTAATACACTTTTTAATATAATTATTGTATTTTTACATACTTACTTTGCATTTGTTTTTGCAGCGACGTCGTGGGCATAAGCAACGTGAAGTTTGCCAAATTAACTCATAGCGCGTTATTCGTGATTGGCTACTTGACAACCAATCACAGTGCAATAATCGCGCAATAGTCATGTAAGGCGCGGATCATTTGACATTACAAATGCCTTTCAAAGCGTTTTTCTTTTTTTCTTTTATTAAAATTAAAAAATGCTTCAAAGCATTTGTAGCGTCAAACGAATCGCACCTGTAATACAGTAAATGTACCTCTAAGATAAAGTCACTCTAAATGTGCGATGAGAATATGTGTAAATTTAGTGACGCGCCTTTAATGTTTATTCATACATTTAAGATTGGCGGTATAAATGTGCCGCAAAAAGTGAGCTGAGAATACGGGCCATAGTAACTAACCGCATACAAAATCGGAAAAGATATAATACAAATATTATAAATTATTGTGCTAAAAAACGTATGAAGTATTCGTTTGACGTAGCAAAACCTCGTGCAATGAAACGAAAAGCTTATCAATATAATTTAGAGGGAAATTGAGCTGTCAAACGTATAAAGTATGCAGAAAATAAAAACAATAATCGTGAAAGGAAACGGAAATATTACACTCAAAAAAATGTTTAGCAAATGTAGATAGAATTCTAGGTAGCACAACAAAAATGTATTGCTATTTTCTGTATCTGTTAGAATATTGTTTGCCACATAAAGAATTTATAGCAGCAACATTCTACTAATATCCTCTGGAAAGTTTAGGTCCCATTATCAAATGTTTCTCACTGCATTGGATACATATGAGTTTCGATACTACAGCTAGAACGAACTTTGTGAGAAATATAGCTGCCGATTATAACTGCAGCATCGAGATAATATAATATTCTAGATGTCATAGCTAACTTATTTTTGCTGTAACTAAATTAATTATATACTTTTTTAACGTACCTATGCAATGACTGCGTTTAGCAGAAAAAGCAGCTTTGCAATTATAAGATTCTTTAATATGATTGGTTTATACATTTATAGATCCATGAGAAACTATAAGGGCAAGAACCAATCATATTAAAAAATCTTACAACAGTTGCAAAACTGATTTTTCTGCTTTTAACTATAAGGGAAGATATAGTGTAAAATGAAATACTACCTTATTAAAAAGAATACAGTTTATTTACTTTGTTACAACTATAACTATACTACAACTATACCTAATAACTAAAAATATAATGCTTTATTACTTATTCTTTATAGTTGCTAAAGTAAATGATGCAATGTAACATATTGCTTTCCATCATTGCCTTTACAAAACAACAAAGGCAAATAATCTAAAAGATCAGTAACTAGAATTGATATTATTTTGGCAGTATTAGTAACGTTATAAGCATGAAAATGTTCACTGTACATTGTACATGAAAGGATATTGCACACGAGGTAGACATTGCCATTATGATTGACTAATATGGAGGAAATGATACCAAATTCAAGCCCATTATCATCATCCACTCCAATTGCAACGCACATTTCCTTTTTATATAAAGTCCCTTTAAAGATAACATAAGCATGTTGCATAAAGCCATTAGAAAGACTTATGGGAATAAATAACGAATTGTAATAATCTGGCTTTTCTTCAGGTTCTACTTCTAATAAAGTATGAAGTCTCTTTCGAGTCATGAATCGGTAAGCACACCGAAGTTGTTGTTTTAAAGCTAAAGTGAAAGCAATATTTTTCCTAGAACGAGTAGCTTTAGCGTCTTGCACAGCTGGCTGATGATTGGCTTCAAACCGATCACATGCTAAATTAACAAGAGCACCAGACCGAGACAAAATTGATAGATAATGAACCATATGATGGTGTTTAGGTTTTAATGTATCATGGAAAAGAATAACATACAAACGATGATGTTCACTAATTCTCTCCTTCAATATCTTAATCATCTCTTCTGCAATTGTCTACACAAAACAATTTCAATAATATCACGCAGAATTAAATAAAACTTCCATACGGGATCATTATCAGGAACAAGGTTACCTACAAGTAAAGCAAAGATACGAACAAAAGTGCGCATCTCACTGGTAGTCATTTTCACTGATTTATTGCGAAAAGCCTTTTCTTTAAACTCAGTAGGCTTATTAGTAATAGTTTTATCATAATTAAATGTAATGAGTCGGAAGTTAAGTGTTTCGACAGTAAAATATTCTTTCACAAAAATTAATTGATTGAGAATGTGACCCATATCGTAAATACAAGTACCCTCAAAAATGTCATGCATAATGTCGACACTTGGATTGTCAGTTACTTCAAAAGTCTCTACCTCATTTAAGACAGATTCTTCACTGACTCCAGTTAAAGATACATTACCAAGTGTGCAATCTATATCGTGCTGTAATTTATTCCTGAGTAAACTTGAATCTTCCTCTATTTGAATATGAATTAAAGATCTGTGAGCATGGCACATACGACATGGAAAATTTGCAGTAAACCCCTCAGCAAAACCAAGCATTGAATGGAGAGCTAAATTATCAGCCACTAGAAGAGTCATAACAAAATAGACTGTGTGAACAACACTATTTATAATAATTTCGATACCATTATTGAACAAAAAGTTTAACTCTTTAATAAAAATCCCGAATGTTCGCTTATTTCCATAATTAGTACGATCACATGTGTTAAAAAGTAAAGCTAAGAAAATATTATCTAAAGAACCTTGAAATTCTGAGGGAAGGCATGCTATTTTCACATAGACAGCACCAAGTTTAGCACTGTGATTTCCAATTTCTTTATCTACTTCAAAGTCATCATAAAATACAAAAAGAGGAATTACAAGTTTCTCACCAAATAAAATTTTTTTATTTTGCCAATAAGATCCATGGATATAATCAGCAAAAAAATCCTCACATGGAGTTTCACTTAAAACATTTTTAATAACTTTGAACACATTCGGTAGCTCTAGAAAAACTTTCAGGATCTTCCTCAAAGGTACATATTGTCCTTTAACATTATCAATCTCAACAAGTACTTTTCCATCAATTTTTTTCGTAAACATATCAGGAGCAATATTATAGTTTTCAGGTGGAATATAAAACCCTAATTTTTTCATATATTGTAATCTTAAGTATTCTGATTTTAAATCCTCAAATGGACTTTTTAATACATTGAGTTGACAACAAATGTCATCAATAATATTAGAGTCAACATTTTGATTTAGACATATAGCTGAAATATCAGCAGATAGCAATGACAGACTAGTAGACAAAAAATCAGTAATGTTTTCTACATATTCTTGAATCATTTTACGGGGGCCAGGTTTACTGTACAGTTTTGCTATTAGCATGGAAGCATAAGTCGTGATTTGATCTTTCAAAAAAGTTTCACATTTGTCGCGGGAAGAAGTTTCTTGTGTTGAACTATCAATAGATGAAGAGAAACTATCATTTCTGCACTCATTATTAGTCGTTTTGTTATCACTAGGCAATACATTCGAATCATTAAATGCTCTTTCATGAACATTTTTGTTATTATTTGCAAAATCTGCCACAGAATCTGGAGTATTATCAGTAGGGACATGAAACTTTTTTAAATGACGTCTAAAGCTACACCAGTTAAAGCACCGTTGGTGACACCCAACTTCAATGCATTTGAAAACAGAACGGTTATCATCGAGCTTATGAATAAATCTTAGGTGTCTGTGTAAATGATTAATGTCGTGTAACTTAATTGCGGATATAAAACAGGACGGCATTTTGTTAAATGGCATTCAAGAAAAATAAAAAATAAAAATAAAAATCTTTGAATTTGGCATATTACAGTAACATATATATGTAAAGAACTTAATCGCTGTAAAACTCGCAAATTAATAACAATATTTCTAAATACTTAATATTAATTCTAAATATTAAATAGATGAAATAGATAAAATCGCAGTATTCTTAAAATGTGCGTACAAAAATTGGAAAATATGCTTGCACATTTCATAGAGAAAAACCAGAACATTCAAAAGCTGTATAATCAAAAAAAGTCTCGTATTCTACTTACGAGAAAACTTTTTAAATAAGTTTGGAAGTTGAGCATCAGACTTCCAATCATCAAATTGAGTTGTTAACTCATAAAGTTCTTTTTGAATAAGTCTCCACAAACGGTAACTCTCGGGAGAATACTCTAGGTGAGCTGCGTTAATAATCTTGAAACACAGATCCAAAGCTCTTATTGGGGATTGAACGAGAAATTGTGTCTCTATATCAAAAATTACATAACAGGCATATCATTCACAGATAATCCACAAACAAGAACATATGGCTGTATAATGCCCCAATTAATCAATTTTTTCTTTCTTTCCTGCATAAATGTTTCAAGTTTTCCAACACTCTAGAAATAAAATATACTATTGAAATAAAATCAATAATAAATAAAAATATTTTCTGTCTTTCATCTGGATATTTTTGGAAAAGTTGTTTTTCCGAAAATGTTTAGATCAAAGACAGAAAAATATGTACATAACATCACTTTTGTAAATATTCACCTCAATTAGTGAAATTACTCCTTCCTGAATTTCTGTGTGAGGTGGTCTCCACGTACGACCAGGTTGGCGGGCAACGCTCACTACAGTGTCCAAATAACAGAGTGACAATAGTGCCACTAAATTCCTAGTCTCTGTTAATGAAAGAAAACTTTATTGACAATATAAAAAGTCTTCTTAATCTTAAATCCTAAAAAATATGTTTTTTAATGGAAATAAAATCATGTCCTTAATATTACTTTCTGAAATATCATCACTTGCTACAAGTAGCAAATTATCTTTTAGGGCCTCGCATTTACTTTTTTCGTTTGTGAGAGCTTGTATGATACGATCACAAAAATCTTTATAAGAGTTGTAAGCCTTCAGTTTTTGTTCAGGATACAGCAAATCAAAATCTATTTCAAACTGAAACACAAAAAATACCGTATATAAATTGAATTTATCATGTGATAAAATACAGAGCAGTAAGTAATATTAAATATTAACCAAAGTGTATCCAAGGTTTTCCTTGAGAACAGGAAATTTGTTTGTATAAGTTGAAATTTGTGTGGTTTCTGGAATTGTTCTGCTTTTTTGCTTGTTTTTAACATTAGCATTTCTCTTGTCATTGTATTTGCCTTTATTTGTATTTGTAACTCGAGATTGAACATGTAATTTTGCAATTCTTTGTTTCGAAGTATCCGTCCAATACTTTACTACTGTTGACCAAGGCTCTATGTTCTCTTCAAGAAAATTTAGCTTTCCTTGTACATCATTATCTACTTAAATGAAATAAAACCATAGAATAAATTACAAAAATATAAGCAATAAGAGTTTAAAGTTAATATCTAATACCCATCTTCCATTAGCAGACTAAAAAATGCAAATAAAGAAACCACACAACTAACCTTCTGAATCATCTAAAGAATCTGAGTCTAAGTGATCCTTGTTTCGAGTAATAATGCCAAGCGCTTTGAAGTCTTTCCGAATAGAATAGTACTTAATAATTAATTTGCCTTTGGCCACAAATTTCCTTCCATTTGAATATTTGTATGGAATCAAATAAAGCTCCTGCCAAAATAATATCAGCGTTAATGCAGTATATACACAAAAAATACTTATTATATATTTGATAATAACAAAGCCCACTTATGATTAATACTACTTACACTATCTTCTTCATGAAATATATGTTGTATAGCATCTACAAGTTCAGCGAAGCCTGCAGTTGAAATCCAGAGAATAAAGAAATAGAAACATTGTAAGAAAAAGAGACAACTTGAAGCAACTTAAGAAAAAATAATTGTAGGAGGTTCAATTTAAAATTATAAAATCAGTAAGCTTACTTTTCACATTTGCTTAATTCATCTTCTATAATAATGTCTGTTAATTTGTTTCTATCCTTATCATGCTTCAAACAAGGGCCTTGTTTCGCCAGTTGCAATAAACATCTACCCGTTTTATTTAAAAGAAGTCGAAGTTGCTAACAAGAAAGATTCAAAATTCTTGGAAAATGTTAATCAAATATTTTAAATGTATGTACAAAAGCAATTGTGTGCAAGAACACTGTACAATATCAGATTATTGCTAACTTACTTCACCTCGTTTCACATTCGGTTCATTAGTCTGTCGAGTCCTCTTTTGTGAAGAGATATTTTGTGACGTTTGCTGACTATTTTCTAATGATAAATTTGAAGTATCCCTCGAAGTACCCTATGTAAATAGAATGTTTAAAGGGGTATTGTAGTCTAGAAAGCGAATTTTAACGGTAATTTTTGCAAATTTTTTGTGTTTCGGGTTCCTACAAGAACCGAAATCATTGTGACCGTCTAGGCATCTTTTTTTTACATGTGTTATTTTGATACGCTATAACTTTTTTATTTATTGATATTTCTTAATCAATAAAATATTAAAATAAACTTGAAAAGTGTACTAATATATGGTAAAAAAAACCCGATCGCAATAAACCTTATAGCTTTCTCACAAAAAATTTGCAAAAATTACCGTTAAAATTTGTTTTCTAGACTACAATATCCCCTTAAAAATAGAAACATTTGTTACATTTTTTTAAATAAATGTTTAAGGTAAATATTAAAGCATTCTTACTGGTTGAGGTGAAAGAGGAATAGTAATCTCATTTATATCTTTATTATGTAATTTTTGAAGATCATTATTATTCTGAAAAAATAGAAAAAATTATAATCAAAGTGATAAGTTAGAGGACCTTTATTTATAGAGAGATTTTATGTTAAAGAGATATATTTTATGTTTAAAAATTTAATGTAAATTCTAATGGACAGAAGAAACTCAGAATTGTAATCTTAAACTGTAATGACATTTCTGAACACAAACTAATGATGCCATACCTCTATTGATATAAATTTACTCTCCTTCATCAAATCTTTTAAATTTTTGACAAACCTCATTCTATGGCCAGGGACTGGAATGAGATCATTTAATACATCCTTCCATTCAGGTTGTAATAGAAGTTGAAGTTCACCAATCTCTATACAATTACCTATAAAATGTGAACATTTAGATAAAACACTTGTTTTACGTCACAAGTACCGCGCACGAATCGGTGGAGAAACCACGCACACCGAAAGTTTGCGTTATGCATGTGAAAAAACTATTTCAACAATTCGAATAAATTCATATCTAATATGATAGTAGGGAAGATAGGAGAGTTCTACCCCGGGAGCAACGAGCGGGGTGCGGGGCGCGGGGGTTCTCGGAGCGCGCGGAGGTATGACGTCACAGGAGTGGTGGGGATGACGCCACAGGAGTGAAAGCGCTTTTATGACCGTCATAAAATTTTTTTTGGTAAGTCCAAGTTTGAGATACCTACCCTTGTATTGTATTTTAATAATATAAACAAGAATAAAACTATCTTTTCAAAATTTTTCGAGCGCCGATCTCGGGCTGCTAAAATTTATAATGTTAAAATTTATAATGTTAAATTTATAATGAAAGAATATTCTTTTTTTCGAGAGCGCACATGCGATTAAAATTTTTTAGTGTATTTCTGTATTTCTGAAAAAATTATCTTTTTTATCAGCGCCGATCTCAGGCTGCAAAAATTTATTATGTTATAAAATAATATTCTTTTTTCTCGAGAGTGCACATGTGATAGGAATTTTTGAATGCGTTTCTGTATTTCTAAAGATACCCTTTTTCCAGCGCTGTTCTCAGGCTGCTAAAATTTATAATGTTATGAAAGAATATTCTTTTTTTCGAGAGTGCACATGCGATTGGAATTTTTGAATGCGTTTTTGTATTTCTAAAGATACCCTTTTTCCAGCGCCGTTCTCAGGCTGCTAGTGTAATAAACAGATTCAAGGACCAATAATTTTGAAAATATTTAAGTTGGAAAAGAGAGAAAATATAAAATCAGTCTGAAAGGATTTAGGATCGCAGTAAGTTTTTGGAAGTTGCGACGGGTGTCTGTGCTTCGAGTAATGGCTAATGTGAATAATTTTAACGACGATGAATTAATGGAACTTGAATTAGAAGACGAAGTGTTTAACGACAGTGATTATATCAGTGACAGTGAAAATCAAGAGAATCTGCGGGAAAACATTGAAGATCTGGAATGGAATATTGAAGATATGGATGTAATCATTGAGGATCCTGACGAAGATCCGCGTGAGAGCCTTGTTAACAAAATAGTGCTCGCATCTGAAATATTCGCGCAGAACGAACAGTGCGCTATATACTACTATTACATTATAGGCAACAGTTATGTGGCGTGTTCAGAGTGTATGCCCAATAGTATTAATCAAGATGATGAGGATAATGACGAATTAATGTCTGTTACACGCAAATACGTCACCTTGCCATATGATGCCATAGATGGCAAGTATTGCTCCGGTTGCAGAAATCCAGTGTTTATGATATGCCAGTGCAACATGTGTCCATTGTGTGCACAATAAAAACATTCATAAGTGAGGAAATTATGGAAAGCCTCGATATTCGCTTTGTTGGCATTGATGAAGAAGAATTTATAGACAATTTGGAAGAGATTAACGATGTTCTCGAAGGAAGAGATCTAAGAGAAGTAAAACGCGTGTGAAACAGATCTCGCCGGTGCAATTTTTACGCGATCGAGAACTCGGCGTACGCGGAACAGTGGTCGCTTCATAAAACAAGGAGTTGTAATCGAAAATGAGCCACCTCCCTTTGACTTGCCATACACAGCGAAGCGGCGAGTGTTCAGACAGATGAAAAATGAAGTTTATGGTCCGTTTGACATTGATAAGACAGACTATTATTTCTTAGAAAAACTCGTTAATGAGATTAAATATTACACAGTTCTATACATCGAGATTCCTGTAGGTATCGACAGGTGCGTCGAACTATTAGCAATAGACAATTTGCGTTATTCGAATTTCAACTGTTGGAGAAACGATGTAGAGGCGAAGTTTGGCAGTTCAGAAGATGAGTGGAAAATGCGGGAAAATTATCAAGGTGTCTGTTTCTATCAGCGCAGTTTTAAGATGGATCATTATACTGTTCAGGACAAAGAACGTTTTTGTAAATCGTGTGAACGAGTCACGTGCAAGTGTTCCATCGAAGAGTGTGACGTGATATAGAAATGGAACAAATCGAGCGCGACCTGCTGGAGCAATCCAATGGAGTCGCTACCTTGAGTGATTATTTCGCGTGGGTGCAGCGATGCGATAAATGCTTGGAACGACTCGAAGAACAAAGTCGTGTCAAGCGTTCGAGGCTCTCCATCGGACATAAACAATCTGTGGTGGCAAGCATCGCGCGACTCTTGGGTGTAAAGACTCGATTAGAGAGACGCTTTATACATTTCGGTGGCGATTATGCGAGCGGTAGCGTGGAGAGGCTCGTTTGGCGAGAGATCGACACCGCGTTCAAAAATCGCATATTGACCGGTGCCGTGATTAACACAGACTATATCGAGCCGCGGCAATTTTTGGAAGACGCTGGTGGAATAGTGCTCGAGCGAGTGCAAGACATTATAAAAGAACGCAACAGCGTAAAAGTGAATACCGTGTTCAACGGTGAATTTGTGACCGGCGATAAACGTGCCAATAAAAGTATTAATACGAGAAATTGTGAACTCTTTCGCACATCAGATTTGCGCGAGTGGTACGAGCAACGCGTTATCGAGCCTACCCTGGCGTCCCTCGAAGAGTTTCAGGAACGCGACAGTGGGTGGGCGTTGTCGCGAATACTCAATTTGACCGTCAATATTAACAAATATAATCCACTCCACGCGGGGTGTTATATCAAGTTACCGCAAGAGATAAAATTGAAGAAAGCGGTACTTAACGTGCAATCTAACGACAATGCATGTTTCGCGTGGTCGGTGGTGGCCGCTCTGCATCCGACAGAAAGACATGCAGAACGAGAATCATCGTACTCTCATTATACGACGATACTGAATCTGAAAGACATTGAATTTCCTGTGACACTTAATCAAGTTAAAAAGTTTGAAAATTCCAACGATATCTCAATCAACGTGTACAGCATTGAGAATAAGGAAATTCTACCGATACAACTTACCGCCCGGAAGAGGGAAAAGCATGTTAACTTGCTGTACGTGCAAGGAGACGACGCCGACGTGGGACATTTCACGTGGATAAAAAATCTATCCCGCCTCGTGAGCTCGCAACTCAGCAAACACAACGGAAAAAAATATTTTTGCGATCGGTATGTATAATTTTTAATTACATAATTTTTTAATTTAATAATTATATGCTTATGAATGATTGTCATAAAATTGTGTTTCTTTTTCCAGATGCTTACACTACTTCAGTTCCAACGAAAAATTGGAGGCCCACGGTGTCGATTGTCAACGGATAAATGACTGCGCGATCCGACTACCGAGCGAGGATGACAAGTGGCTGACCTTCAAAAATTATGGAAGGAAGGAACGTGTGCTCTTTGTCGTATACGCCGATTTGGAATGCACACTGGAGAAGACGGGCAAGGACCCGACAACATCCACATATGCGTACCAGCGTCATCAGGTATTCAGCGTAGCGTATTACGTGCGTTGTTCCTACGATAACTCATTTTCCGCGTATCGATCTTGTCGCGCTAAAGATTGCGTCGCGTGGTTCGCTGTAGAATTGAGAAATTTGGCGCATCGCGTAAAATCTGTTTTGTCCGCGAATATCCCCATGGAAAATTTGTCAAAGGAACAGTGGGAGGCATACCGTAGCGCGGTAC